>OU898280.1:159123921-159723921 GCA_918026665.1 Diabrotica balteata
GGGAGGCTAAATATAGATCTACTTGGGGTTAGCGATGTACAATGGTCAGGAAATGAAGAGATATCAATAAATAACCACAATATTTATTACACTGGAGGAAACAAAACTGATCATCGATACAGATTAGCTTTCATCATAAGCAACACTATTAAAAAATCAGTGCTAGGTGTGATTAATTGAAGAATAATATTGCTAAAAATTCAAGCACGAAACTGTAATACTAATATGATCCAAGTCTATACTCCCACAGCCGATAGAACCGAAGATGAGATCGAAAAGTTTTATTCAGAATTGCACAATACAATCAAGTTAACAAAATCTAGAGATATTACTTACATTTTATGAGACTTTAATGCAAAAATTGGAGTAGGTACAGTATGCTATCAAAAACTCTAAAGACAATAAGGCAGCTGGATTAGATGAAATGCCAATAGAACTGTTAAAACTAGTGGAAGAGGATTACTTGGAAGTATTGGCAGATTTATTCAACATGGTGCTGCGTTAGATACGGGAATAGTACCACAAGAGTGGCTTAAGTCAGCATTTATATTCATCCCTAAAATACAAGCAGCAAAAGAGTGCTTTGATTATCGAACACTGAGCCTCATAAGACATACTTTAAAAGTACTGCTGAAAGTATTACATAAGAGAATATACGAAAGGCTATAGGAGGATATTAGCGAGATGCAGTTCGGGTTCCGAAATGGAATGGGTACTCGAGAAGGACTATTTGCTATCAAAATATTGATTCAGCGATGTCGGAATGTAAACGTTGATCTACACTTGTGCTTTGTTTACTACGAAAAAGCTTTCGATAAAGTAACACATGAAAAACTAATATCAATACTTATGAACAAGCGCATTGACAGTAAAATCATAAATATACTGCAAACATTATATTAATGGGTAACACTCAGAAGAAATCAAGATCTGTAGAGGGGTTAGACAGTTTTATCGCCACTTTTGTTTAACTTATATTCTGAAGAAATTTTCCAAAACACACTCAATAGTATTAAAGCGGGAGTTACCTTTAACGGAAAATTAATTAACAACTTAGGATATGCAGACGACACTGTCATCATAGCAACGAGTATAGAAGATCTACAACATCTTATCGAAAGCTTAAGTATGAATAGTGCTGAGATGGAAATCGGTAGTAACTGGTAGGGATCTATGGAGGAGTATCACCTAGCCGCAAGCCCTTATCTTTTGCCGTACTGCTCCACGATAGGCCGATCAGATACCAGCATATTCTAGACTAAGCCGCAGATTCATTTAGAAATATTAAACTGCTGCGTTAGCCTTTTTGTTTTCTGTACACCAAGCTGGGGATTGAACTGACATTTCTGGACAGCCGCCCAGCCCGCTTGACTATCCGATCGATACCCCTAAGAACTACTTCTTTCAAATGTGCCAACTACAGCACGACAGAACATGTTAGCAGAACACAGTGAAAATGTTCATCTTGCATTGTCGGACTTTGTCTCAAACATGACAAAAATTGTTTTGCAACGTTCCATGCAAAACAATAGGAAGAATAGGAAGAAAGAAGTGTGTGTACCTGTGTGCTGTACGCTATGTTTCTGCTGGTATCTTGAGAATACCACATCCTGCAGGATATACTTCAGGATTAGCATTGTTTATTTTGACTGAATTTCTTTTAAGAATATACTAAAATAAATATATTTCTAAAAGATCTAGTTTTTTTTTATTTTAATAAAAATTGAATTTTAAAGGGTTAAATATTTATGTCTATCTACAGTAAATTATTTATGGTACAATGTAACTATATGTTATACTGAGAAAACAGTAAAACATAAAAATAGTATTGTGTTTTCTTTAAGTTTGTCGTTGCTGGTTGAGAACTACTCTATTAATAACAGTTGAATACAATTTACATGAAGTAAAAGTACCAATAAATACATTAAAATAATTCATAAATAAAATTCAAAATTGATTTCTAAAAATTTTCGTATTTGTCTGTTTAAAAACTTTTCAAAAACTTGTCAGTGTTGTTATAAAACATTAAACTTTTTTTTATATTCCTAGTTTAAAATTTCTACAAAAAACTGATCTTCATATTGATCCTGACGTTATATCAGCTGCTCCCTATTGTTTAAATTCAACGGTGAATACCTGAAATAAATAAATGTATTATTAAAATCATTATAAATTGGAAAAAGAAGTTTTATAAATACTTCAGTCGTCAGAAACGAGAATACTACTCAACCTCTAAAAAATATGAATAAGCTACATTTTAAATTTTAGGTAAAGAAACCCCTCTTGTAGGTGGTAAAAACACAAAAAATCGATTTAGCAATAATTATTTGTACGTTGTAGAATAGTATATTACTTTATGAGGCGGAGAAGCCTGACAGGGATATAACCTGTATCGTATATGGCGTTGAACAGTTCAGTTAACTCCTTCGTGCTCATTTCACTTAAGTTCAACGGGTATTTCGTCCGATCCAACTCTTGTTTCACCCATATATCTATCCAACTCTGCACATCTCATTTTTACTTTTCACCTCCTTTCTTTTTACATCTCGATTTAATTTTGTATATATGTTGTAATCTTCCTCCTTTGTCGTTGACATCCATTTCTAGTAAGCAGTTTTCTTCTTGTTTACTAAAGTTTGCATATTCTCCGACCACCATTCTTGATTTTATGTTTCATGTTTGTCTTTATACCCCAAGGATTCACTTTCAGCCTTATGAATACATTTTTAAGTTGCTGGTATAATTCTTCCGTTGATATCTTTTCTCGATCCATATTTTGTAATTTTGTGGCTAGTCGTAATTTGTAAAGAAATTTCGTTTAATTTTTTTTAAGCTTTCTAGGTTATATTTAAGGGATGTTACTTCTTGTCCCTTTTCTAGATTCTGTATATATAATATATAAGGTTCTTGAACTCCTAAGTGGAGCATAGAGCTTCAGTGAAAACGCGCCATCGGGTTCTATTTTGCGCTAAGGCCTTCACCTCATTCCAAGACTTTCCTTGTTTTCTTATCTCGTCCATGATGGATCTTCTCCAAGTTTGTACTGGGCGACCTTTTTTTCGTTTTCCTTGGGGATTCCACTCTAAGGCAGTCTTTGCAATACTGGAATTATTTTTTCGGAGTGTGTGACCGATCCAACCCCACTTTCTGGACTTTATTTCATTTACTACCCTCTTTTGTTTGATCAGGTGTAGTAAATCTCTGATGATGTTAGGCCAGAAAATACGAACAATTCTTCGTAGACATTTATTAACAAAGACCTGCAGTTTGTCTGTTAGGGCGAGCGCCCACCAAAGTGGCGTGGCAGTGGCAAGTAGCAAGTAGCACGCGTCTAGCATAATGTAACCAATCCTAACGAATGATTAGAATGAATGACGTTACTGTCATTTTGGTGTAAACTGAATCATTCGTTTTCATTGGTTACATTATGCTAGACGCGTGCTACTTGCTACTTGCCACTGCCACGCCACTTTGGTGGGCGCTCGCCCTAAGGGTTTTTGTCGCTTTCCAGGTTTCACATCCGTAAAGTAGTACAGACATGACATTTGACTGGAATATGCGGATCTTTGTCCTCGTAGTGTATTCTCCAGACCTCCAAACAGGGTTGAGCATGCTGAAAGCTTGTTGCGCTTTTCGTATCCTCATACGAATATCGTCTTCTGTACCTCCGCTTTCTGTTATGACACTTCCAAGATACGTAAAGTTTTCCACATTTTCAATCTGCATGTTATTAATGGTGAATAGCGTGTTGTTTCTTGCATTTATTCTCATGGATTTGGTTTTACCAATATTGATTTTCAAACCTATTTTATTGGCTTCAGTGGAAAGTGTTTCCAATTGGTCAGCCACATCTTGGAACCTTTGTCCTAACAGGCAGATATCGTCGGCGTATTCTAGATCGCTTAGGCGTGTGGTTAACGTCCATTGTATCCCTCTTGTGTCAGAGTCTAGTTTGGAGAGAACATAGTCTAGAGCTATGTTAAAAAGAAACGGAGAAAGCACGCATCCCTGTCTGACTCCAGTAAGTACGTCAAATTCGTCACTGTTGATCCCATTGTGTGTCACGCTGCATTTCGCTTCAGTGTACAGTAACTTTATAATGGAAATTATTTTATGCGGGATGTTTCTTAGCTCTAAAATTTTCCATATCGCATCATGAGATAAGCTGTCAAAAGCACGCTCGAAATCAACAAAAACCATGTATAGGGGTGTGTTCCATTCAACCGATTGTTCCATTATTAGCCTCACAGTATTAATGTGGTCTATGCAGGAGGATTCTGGTCTAAAGCCTACTTGATTAGCTCGAAATTCAACCTTGTTTGTTAATCTTTTAAGTATGATGGTCGTGAAGATTTTATTTATGGCGGTAAGCAAGGTTATTCCTCTCCAATTTTTGCATAGTGTGAGGTTGCCCTTTTTTGGAAGCTTAGTAATGATGCCTTTTTTCCAGCCCGCTGGAATGCGGTTTGTTTCCCACACCTCTCGGATTATGGGGAGCAAAAGTTCAGCAGTTAGATGCGGATCAGTTTTAAGTATTTCGGCAGCAATGTTATCGATTCCGGAGACTTGTTATTTTTCAGAGATTTGATAGCTGTTATTATCTCTGTTTTGGAAGGGGCGTCGCAAGATATACGCAAGTCTATATTCTGTGGATTTTCGACAATTTCATCTGCGTTATCCCTGGGCGTGCCTAGCATCTCCTGAAAATGCTCTTTCCATCTTTCTAGATTCTGTACCAGAGTGTTATTGTTTTTACGATGGTTAACTATCACGTTGGCCATAAGTAAACGATGGTCGGATTCCCATTCTGATCCACGGTATACCCTTGTCAGTTGTTTTTTGATGGGAAGTTCGACTTTGCATTACACAGTCGATTATCGAGCGCAGATTCCTAGTAGGTTGTATCCATGTAAATTTGTGGATGTCTTAGTTAAATAAATCTATTCATAATTTTGAGTGACATTGTTTCACAAAAATCTCTAAGACGCATTCCGTTGTCATTGGTTATTTGTTCCCCATATCTTCCTATAACTCTCGTTATTTTCTTTTCTCCCTACTCTGCCGTTTAAATCTCCTAGTATAAAATTTTCACAGTTTTCTTTAACTTCAGAGATTATTTCATTCATCTTGTTGTAGAATAAAACTTTTGCAAATCAATGTTTAATTTAGGTAATTAGTAAAACACTACGAGTATGTTTATAAAAAATAGTTTTGTTTTATTCTGAATTGACTTTTCCTCTTTCTATGTAACTAACTACCTAAATTCCTCTTATCACTTTGAAACCGGTTTATTTGCTGACATTTGAAATAGAGGCTGGTGGTTTACAAAAGCGTTTCCCAAACTCTATTTAGAATGTGACAAGGGTTTTGGTCCACGTTTTGTTTGAATGTTGCAAAACCATGTAAAAATAATAATATGTTATTCATTTAGTTTACTTTTCATACTGTTTTGGCTTATGTTTTTTATTTGGGATATTCTCGAGTTTTTCCTCTAAAGATGTTTATAAAAAATATGTATAAAACAATAAATATACATTTTAAGAGAAAAATGAATAAACGAGATTTAAAAAATCATTGTTTTTTTTTTTTTTTTTTAATAAAACTCCAACAGGAATCTTATGACTATTGCTATCTGATCATTCACTATGATCAATAAGCAAGTTAGTTCTATATATAAATATTACAAGAAACTTATCTAAGGTTATATTCAGCAATATTCCTTAGGCTCTAATACATTATAGTACTACTAGCTAACGTGTACACTTTAGCCGCACTTTACTCTGCTTTTTCACTTTCACTCACTTATAGCACTAAATCAAACGGCTTCGTTCTCTTTAGTCTTCTTATCTGGTTGGCGTTGTCTAGGAGTTTGATGGCCTCGACGTTCACGTGGTTGGAGAGCCTCTGTTCATGACTCTCGGCAAACTTACTTATTGTCTGGATAACTGTATCCATCTGGAGGTCTCGATGAAGATCACAGTTTCTAAAGTACCATGGAGCGTTAACGATGTTCCTTAATACTTTATTCTGATATCGTTGTATATGTTGGATGTTGCTTTCTTTTGTACAGCCCCATAGCTGTATTCCGTATGTCCATATCGGTTTAAGGACTTGCTTATATAATAGCAATTTGTTGTAAATAGACAGAGTGGATTTTTTTCCCATCAACCAGTACATCTTTCTGAACTTAATTTCTAATTCCTTCTTTTTTTTCTTAACATGTGCTTTCCAACGTAGCTTGGAATCTAACGTCATACCCAAATATTTTGCCGTATTTGCATAAGGTATTTGGTTTCTATTTATATGTACTGGGATATGTTGTTCTCTTTTGTTAGTAAAATTGACATGAACAGATTTTGTTTCATTCAATTTGATACGCCATCGGTTGGTCCAGATGTTAATTTGTTCAACAGAGTTCTGTAACATGGTAGCTGCATCCTCGTGGTTTTGTCCGACTGCTAGTATGCATGTGTCGTCTGCAAATGTCGCAATTGTGTTAGGTTCTAATGATGGAATATCGCTGGTATAGAGCAGGTATAGCACTGGCCCCAGGACACTTCCTTGTGGAACTCCAGCTTTAACTTCTCTTAATTCTGAATATGCTTCCTCATATTTAACTCGAAAGTATCTGTCTGATATATATGATTCTAGTAGTTCAGAATATTGTTTTGGTAAGTAGCATCTCATTTTATGATATAGTCCATCATGCCACACCTTGTCAAAAGCCTGCGCTACATCGAGGAAAATTGCGGAACAAACTTTTCCTTCTTCTAGAGCTTTTTCTATGATATCTGTTATTCTATGCACCTGATCTATCGTTGAGTGGCTTGCTCTAAACCCAAACTGATAATTAGGAATTAGATTTTTTTCCTCTATAATCGGTTTTAGTCTCTTCAAGAGTAATTTTTCGTATAATTTAGACATGACAGGTAACAGTGAAATAGGCCTATATGAAGAAGCTTCTTGTGGAGGTTTTCCTGGTTTTAGTGTCATTATAATTTCTGCCACCTTCCATATCTTTGGTACGTACCTCAACCTAAAGGAAGCGTTTATAAGATGTGTTAATTTTATAATAGCTTTCCTTGGAAGTTGCTTTAACACTTCCCCAGTAATTAGATCAAATCCAGGAGCTTTCTTTGGATTTATATTTTCTTTTATTTCCAAATATACTTCTTTTGGAGTTACAAGGCTAATCTCCATTTCGTCTTGATCAGAGAGCTCCCAGTTTATTCTTTCTTGTTCTTCATTTGGTTGAAAAGTATTTTCTAGGTGGTCAGCAAACCTTGACCTTGACCTTGACCAAAAAAATCATTGATTTCATGTAAAAATCTTATGTAAACAAAATACAGACATTTAAAGATTCTAAAAGGTAAACGAGGGATAGCTGATGTCAAATCCGTAAAGACATACAACTCATTTTGCTTTGATTTTTTTAACAATCTTGAAAAGTTAAAGAAATAAGGGCAATCAAACAGAGCAAATGAGGAAAAGCACCGGTCCCAGACAACATGACATATACATAGAGGTTCTAACAATGTTGAGTGAAGAGAATATAGACGCCTTGGTAGATCTTTTTGATAACATTTATGGGTTTGGTCAAACACCACAGGATTTACTCCAGTCAACCTTTATACCAATCGATATATATATATCGATTTATACCAATCAACCAATATAGTTGCGTCCAATTCCGAATGATCTCGTAAAGATAATTCACACAAGAATATACAACAGATGTGAAAGAGACATTAGCCCCACACAGTTCAGTTTCAGACAAGGATTTGGCACAAGGGAAGGACTTTACAGCTTCACTGTCCTACTTTAGAAATGCATAGATCAGCATCTTCCTGTAACTTTATAGATTACCAGACAGCGTTCGATTGTGTTTATCATTCAGAATTAGTAAAATGACTTCAGGAACGTTCGAAAGATGAGAATGACCTCTAGAAGAACCTTTATATGAATCAAGTGGCACCTGTGAGAGTAGGACTGGAATCTACATCATATTTCTTAATTGAAAAAGGTGTACGACAGGGTTGTGTTCTGTCACCCCTTCGTTTTATCTTTACTCTCAAATTGTCCTGAAATATTGAATGTCCTGAAATCAAAGAAGAAGAACTACAACGACCTCAGGATCATATCAGAAATAAGCAAAAGCGAGCAAAAGTACGTGTTAACGAACAGCTGTCAGAAAAAATTGAAATTAGATTGTGGAAAAGTAAATGGAGTTCCCATTAACAACATTAGATATGCGGGCGACACTGTGGTCTTAGCCGAAAACATTGAAGATGTATGGTCTAACAATGAATGGCAAGAAGACGAAATTTATGAGAATATCGAAAACTCAAAGAAACAACGAGAATCTTATAATAAACGAATTAACGTCGAACAAGTGGACAAATATTCATATCTGGGAACAATGATTAACTCCACAAATGATTACATGCAGGAAATCAAAATCAGAATAGAAAAGGCTAGAGCAAATTTCAACAAAATGAAGAAGAGTACTATGTACCAGGGATTTAAAACTGGAACTAAGAGTTAGGTTGGCGAGGTGCTATGATTTTTCGACTTTATTTTATGGAATGGAATCTTGGACCTTGAATGCAACATCAATGAAAAAACTGGAATCATTCGAGCTGTGGGTATATAGAAGAATTCTGAAACTATCGTGGACAGAACACGTCACAAACAAAGAGGTTCTGAGAAGGATGAATAAAGAAATGGAAATTTTAAATACAATTAAAACAAGAAAATTAGAATATCTCGGACATATTACACGTGGAGAGAAATACACCTTGCTCCAACTGATTATGCAGGGAAAGATCCAAGGAAAGAGAAGCATAGGGAGGCGTAGAATGTCATGGCTGCGCAACCTGAGAGAGTGGTACGGATGTACATCAAATGAACTTTTCAGAGCAGCCGTCTCAAAAGTCCGAATAGCTATGATGATTGCCGACCTCCGCCGCGGAGATGGCACTTGAAGAAGAATAGTTCGTGATTCTTATTAACCCCTCTACCAATCAATTAATACAAAATTTATTATCTAATATTTCAATAACATTGCAGAGACCTTACTCAAATAATAGATAAGAGTAGCTATAATCTGCAAACTTGCAAATACATTTCTTGTATATTCATTTCTGAAACTTCTAACCTTGTACAATATAAATAGTAATTTTTTTTCTAGACACTAAACCATAAATATTCCACACTTTATACGTAAAACCCTGAACATAATAAACAGCCGTTCCTATTCACTGGAATTTAAAAATAAAATAGCTACAAAAGAAAATAAGATTCCGAAATATATGAGTTACCCGTAGGGCACAAAAGAGGATAAAATCGTGAGAAGCTTTAGTACGTTTTTTTCTTTTTCAATTTCAACAATTTTACATATTACTGGTATTATATTCTATTATTAAAGTTGAGAAATATTCGTATGGTTTTATTTTGCTGCCGGATGTCATTATTTTAACATCAATGCCATGCTAACGAGAGGAAAACGGAAAAATTACAATATGACATAACAAACGAAGATATCTACGTTTTCAACAACTTTCAGCAATCATTCCCGATGTTGGCGAATCATAAGGGTTTAAAATTTTTTGAGCATTATTGTTCTTATTTCTTATTGAATCCTCTATATATCCTTCGGTAATCGTGCTTGCTTTCCAGCCCCCATGCTTGCATCGTTTAAATTTTAAATAACTAGCTACTTTTTGGGCTACTACGCTGATCGAATGTATTCCCATGACGCTTCGGTAACACTTTCCATTTTGGTACTTGATAAAAAATCGGTTTTCTGTGAAATTTTCAGGCCGCAGTGATGCATACTTTTTATACAATTTAATGTAGTTTTGACCAATTATCGTAAAAGATCTAATTTGTCGTGTTTTACTGTCTGGGATTTTGATAATTATTACATTTTCTTTATCCTCAATGTCCACAGTCTTTATTTTTACCAGTTCGTCGCATCGACAGGCGCCGGTAACCCCAATTAACAAAACAATCTGAAATATTTTTATAATTTAGTAGAGTATACTACATGCTTTGCAATATAATTTTTTTTACCTTTAATCCTAAATACAGCTTATCTGGCGCTTCAAACAAAAATTTATCAAACTCGTCTTTAGTGAAAACTTTAGACTTCTTTGCAGTACATTGTTCGCTTGTTTTTTCAGAAAGGCACCTAACTTTAAAAATTTGCTTATATTCACATTTTTTCTAATAACTAACTCAGATTTTATCATAGAGTATCGTGACCACATTGTAGAAGATTTCCATTTATTTTCATTTTCCATTATATTAAAATATGCCAGTAAAACGTCTTCGGTAACTTGCCGTACTCCTCTTGTATCGCACCACTCTTGGAAGTACTTGTACGCTAACCGATACATTGCATAATAATTGCAAATAACTGTCAAACTGTAAACAGGGAGACGCAAATCCCACCGACAACTTAATTATTTTAATTTCTAACATAGGGTAAGCTATACAGTGATTGGCCACTACTAGTTATTGGCACATTGTCGGTTTTTTACATTATTTTAAGAATATAACGAAATTCACTGACAAATGTTATTTTTTTATGACAGAGGCAACCATGTACAAAATAGTATCTGACTTCATTTTATTGCACTACCTAACCTTAAAAAATTATCGACAGATCTATCAGACGGTGTGCTGTGTATCAACATTTTTTATCAAAAATACTTAAGAATCGTAAAAACCGATAGTATTGGAAAAAAGGATATTTTATAAGGTATGTTTTGTTACATAAAATTTATAGTTTTAAGTTATTTTATTATGTTTAAAATGACTAAATGTAAGTCAATAATTGCGTGAATGTGCTTCGTTTTTATTAAATTATCTATGCCAATCACTGGTTCTAATTTCTTTATATTAGACAGTTATTGGCCACCTGGCCATTCACTGTAAAAATACATTTTATTGATAATATTTTATGTTTAGTGATTGGCACATGGGTACATAGATATTTTTTTTTGTAGATGCCCAAAGTAAAAGAGGGTGCACAATACGAAAAAAAATATGCCGAAGAAGATGTTTTGCTTGCGTTGAAGGCCATCGAAAATGGGATGTCACAAAGAAAAGCTTCCCAAATATTTAAAGTACCACGTCAAACACTTCAGTTTAGAAAAAGTGATAAGTTTACTAATAAGATAACTTTGGGACCAAGCAGTATTTTGAATAATAAGGAGGAAGCTATTTTAGAAGAATGGATATTGACAAGTTACAAAAAAGGATTTCCAGTTAGGAAAGTAGATATTCAAGCTTCTGTTAAGGAATTTTTAGATTCAAACCCACGTGAAAATCCATTTCAGGACAATTTTCCTGGAGAAGGCTGGTATCGAGGCTTTCTTAAGCGACATGAAATTTTAACTCACCGAACACCAGAAGCAGTTACTTCGGCTAGTGCAGTTGTTTCAGAAGGAGATGTTCGTAAATGGTTTTCTTTAGTCGAGGAATATTTAAAAAGTAAAAATTTAGATTATATTCTGCAAGACCCCACTAGAATTTTTAATGGAGATGAAACATGTTTTTATCTGTGTCCAAAAAATTTTAAAGTTATTGCGCCTCGTGGAGCACGGAATGTTTATGAGGTAGATTCTGGTCAAGCAAAAATGAATATCACCGTGATGTTTACCTTTTCTGCATCTGGTCAAGTAACTGATCCGATGCTTATTTATCCGTACAAAAGACTTCCGACTTCTATAGTTAATTCAGTGCCTTCTTCTTGGGGAATTGGACACAGTGATAATGGTTGGATGAAAGTTGAGTTATTTTACGAGTATATTGGTAATGTTTTGTATCCATATTTAAAAAAAAATGGCACTACTTTTCCAATAATCCTTTTTGTAGATGGCCATTCTACACATCAAACACTAAAGTTGAGTCAACTGTGTACGGAACTACAGATAATTTTAATATCGTTGTATCCCAACGCAACACGGTTAATGCAACCAGCAGATGTTGCTGCATTCAAACCGTTAAAAACAGGTTGGAAAAAAGCAGTGTTAGAATTCAGAAGAAAACATCCCCATGAAATGCTGACTAAAGAAAAATTTGCACCAGTCCTGAAAGGTGTCATAGAAGACTACGCAAAAGCTGAAACTATAAAAAATGGGTTTAGAGCAAGTGGATTATATCCATGGAACGCATCAGGTATAGACTTTACCAAATGTCTGGGAACAAAAAAGGAAACAAACATATATTCAGATACAAACGTAAAGAAAAAAGGTTCACCTAATATTCCGTTTATCTCTTTTAATCAATTTAAGGAAATAGTTGGCGAAGAGAGAATAGCCATATTTAAAAAAATTGATCAGTTTGACGAAGCAAGTCATGATGAGTTTATCTTGTTATATAAATTATATAAAGAATTTGAAAAGAGCAATAGCCATCTTAATACGGAAATTCGTGACGATTCAGAAAACCTAGAAATCAGTACAGTGGACACAGAAATAGAAAATATGGAAATTATTTTCGACGAAAATATACTTTTTAGACTAGATGTAAATGAAGAGGAAAAAAGCGACCAACATTTATCACGTCACAATTATTTCGAAGAAACTGTGGAGACAGGGGAAGAATTACAAAAAAATGTAACACACGAAGGGCATGTAGAAGAATTACTTATACAGGAAAATAAAAAAGAAACTCGGCCTTTACCAGAAGCTATGGAAACAAATGATATATTAGATGAAAATTTAACACAGGAAAAATCTGTAGAAAAATTACCTAATAAGGAAAATAAAGAAGAAACCCAGTCTTTAGAAGAAACTGTGCTAACAAGTGATATATCACAAGAAATTTTAACCCAGGAGGTACCTTCAGTTAAAGAATCATTTATAGAGGACAATAAAGAAAATACCCAAAATAATAGAAGCATTCGAGATTTCGTTATTTGGCCTAAAACACCAGAAAGAAAAGGAAAAAAGGATTACCAACGATTACCGTTTGTTTTAACTAGTTCAGGATGGAAAAGAATTCAGATGGAGAAATTGGCAAATAAAAAACAAGAACAGAAAAGAAAAGAAACACGTAAAACAGAAAGATTATCCAAGCAAAAAGAAAAAGCTGCAAAAAAAATTGGGAGAAAAAACATCAAAACAAGAAAGCAAAAAAATGATACAGTGAAAGAAAACAAAAATAAAACTAAATCTAAAAGTCCCAAACTGGATAAGTCATGCACTTAAAATTTTTCATAAAATCATACATGCCAGAATTTACAAGAAATGCGAAGAAAATGTCGGTGAAATGCAATTCGGATTCCGCAATTCCATGGGTACACATGAAGCACTTTTCACCTTACAAGTCCTACTTCAGAGATGCCGCGATGTCAGTTGTGATGTCTATATTTGTTTTATTGACTACGCCAAGGCATTTGACCGTTGTCAGCACCAGAAGATGGTCACCGCCTACAAAGAGTAGGATTGGATGAGAAGGACATTCGAATCATCATGAATTATACTGGAACCAGCGTGCTCAAGTCAAGGTCGAAGACCAGCTGACCGACCAAGTGAAGATCATGCGAGGAGTAAGGCAAGGATGTGTGCTATCGCCGACTCTTTTCAATATATACTCTGAGGAGATTTTTACTGAAGCCCTCACAAACCTAGACATGGGAATCCGAGTGAACGGTGAATACATCAATAATATCCGCTACGCCGATGACACTGTGTTACTAGCAACCAGCCTAAACGATCTGCAGGCCTTACTAGACCGAGTGCGAACTGTGAGCGTAACATACGGACTGAACCTTAATATTAAGAAAACTAAATTCATGGTTGTCAGCCGTACAAATTTAGATCCCGGGGCACTAATGGCAGGTAGCGAAGAGATCCAGAGAGTCGACAGATTCACTTACCTCGGAACTACCCTCAACTCACAATGGGACTACGCTCAAGAGATTAGATCCAGAATTGAAATGGCACGGTCTACATTTATTAAGTTGAGATCCTTGCTGTGCTGCAGTGATCTCAGTTTGGGAACCAAGATGCGGATAGTGAGGTGCTACGTTCTTCCAGTGTTACTATATGGAGTTGAAGCCTGGACACTGACGCAAGCCACTGAAAAACGAATCGAAGCCTTCGAGATGTGGATATACAGAAGGATACTAAAAATATCTTATGTGGACCATGTCACCAACGTTGAGGTCCTACAGCGCATGACAAAAGAAAAAGAAGTGCTTAATTTAATTAAACAACGTAAGCTTGAGTACCTCGGCCACGTGATGCGGAACGAAGAAAAATATCGAATTCTTCAACTCGTTATGCAGGGTAAAGTATTTGGCAGAAGAGGACCGGGACGCCGTCGTATCTCGTGGTTGAAAAATCTCCGACAATGGTTTGGGATGACCTCAGCGGAGCTGTTTCGCAGAGCAGTCAACAAAACCATGATAGCCTTGATGATCGCCAACATCCGGACCGGATAAGGCACTGAAGAAGAAGAAGAGTTGGACAAGCTTGGAAGGTAATAAAGTCTCTTCAGAGAAAAGGAAAGAAAAACTCTAACATACATGTTAATAGATCTAAAACAGTGGAAACACCATTATGAGGGTTTACTGATAGAGGATAGATGTAAATTTAAAGGAGATCGAAATGGAAAAAATATCCGAGCATACACAAATAATTTAGATAAAAACTGGACAGTTAAGCGATTACTTTAAAAGATCCGAAAACCGGTAAAGCAGCAGAACTTAAAGACATCCCAATTGAGTTGGTAAAGTATGGACTAAAAATATTAAATGATATGTTGGTTCAACTATTTAACAAATGCTTAAAAGGATAAAATATCCCTGAAGGTTGGAATGTTGGATAGATCAGCTCAATATTCAAGAAAGTGGATAAACGCAAATAATCTAATTATAGGGGAAAACTGTTATCAGCTCAGTGGAGCTCTTCGTAACATGCCTTCGTATAAGGGCTCTCTACTGGACTGAAAGCTCCAACTCAAAGAGGTCTTCGGTTTGTTCTTTTTCATGCTGGAAGCGAAACTGATTTTGTGGCATGGGCCGACTTAACTTTCTTGACCAAGAAGAGAACCGTTGATTACCCCTACGAAATGGACAAGAATCTATATGAAGAATGGTTTAAGAAGACATTAATTCCAAACTTATAGCGATATATAAATAATTGAATTAAATATTCATAAAATTATTAAAATCTTCATGAGGTAATATAACATATAATAATATAATATTACATTGAAGCTATTTTCTTGTGGCATCCTAATGCAATTTATTATTTTTATTGGGAATAAGCCTCAATTTCACTGTAAAATAAGTTTGTAAGTAACTAAGTAAATCATGAGAAAAAAAACCTAATGATACTAGCCCGACATGGTATTGTTTTACATTTATTTTACTCTTAATATCAACATTACACTCTAATTTTACATGTATGGTATTTCAAAACATAAACGATATATGCTTGATAGGTTATTGACTTGCTAATACTGGTATTTTCTTTCTAATATTTCCTCTTGTAATTTTGGTAACTAGATCCTACTGCATTTTGCCAAGGAATTTGATGATTTCTATTAACAACAACATTACTCATAAAAAACTTCTTTTGCTTTTATACTAACCTCTTATATTGTTCATGTCATCAGGTAGATGGCAAATCTTGTTGGCAACTATTTGAATCAGAGATATTTTCTTCAGAAAGGTGACTTTTCTTTCTAGGTTGAAAAGCAGGAGTTCCGGCCACAGTGGTCACTGTTTCATTGGAATGTCTCTTCTTTCTACTACTGAGTCTAAGATATCCTCTAATCCGGTCCATTGATGAACTGAAACGAAAAATTACAAAATTATAAAGCAGTAAGCAGTAATATACGATGATAGTTTTCTCTTAAAACAGAATTTATTTATAATGCTTATAATGTATTTATAATAAAATTCGATTCTTAAAATACACTCAACGGCAAAATTAACGGAACACCTTAAAAATGGGACATGTTAGATGACTCGAATTTCCTAAACCTGTTGTCCGATTTTAGTGATTTTTTTAGTATGTTATAGGTATATTATTTAAGAATATCAATGAAATAATATTGTTGCTAGACAGGTCAATGTCATTTTATACCGGGTGTAACAATCATACTGTGTTTTTTCCTTAAAGTTCGAAACACCCTGTGGAATATTCTAGCATATATAAAATATTGAAATTAAAGCTCAATTATAGTCTCAGGCTTTCTTAACATTTTCTTTTTTGATTCATTTGCTTGTGTTGGATAATAAAAAAGTTAGGTACGTTAACAACTAGCCATGTTTTTCATCAATAAATGCTCATTTTCTTCTTAGTTTCACCAGCATATTTAAAGGAACAACCATAAAATCTGAGTATTTTCTCTCTAGTCTATATACTGTTTAGATAATATCATAATACGAATGTTGGTGAAGTATTTTGAATTTATATTACAATGGTAGTACAATATAAAACCTGTTTAAGAAGAAATAAAACACAAAGATGTCAGACTCAACAAAATACGGATTTTAAACGCATTAACTTTATTGTACAGTTTGAACTTAAATTGGTTTTTTATGCATTTTTTTGGCTTTAATAGCGTGTGTTTCCCCTACGAGCCCTTACAACTGCAGTTATTCGTCTTCTCATACTTCTGATACCGCTATCGATCAGTTGTTGGGCAGTCTCTCCCATTCCTCAATCAAAGCAATTGTGACTTCCTCTCTGTTTTGAATAGCAGGAACCCGTGCCCTAAGTTTTCTGCCTAGCATGTCCCACATATCCTCTATCGGGTTTAGGTCTGGGGAACAAGCTGGCCAATTCATCGTTGTTATACCCACTTGTAATAAGAAATATCTTACACAGTCTGCGACGTGTGGGCTCGCATTATCCTGCATTAAAATAAAATTTTCGCCAATATATGGTGAAAAAGGTACCACATGGTCTTGGAGAATATCTCTGATATACTTATCTGCTGTTAATGCTCCATCATCAATCACCACTAACTCTGTTATTGCTCCCAAACATATACCGCCCCACACCATAATTGAACCTCCACCAAAAGGTACGGTCGTAGTAAAATTGAAAGGGGCATTTCGTTCTCCTTGGCGTTGATACAATCTTTCTCTACCGTCGATGTAATTTACACAGAAACGGCTCTCGTCCGTAAAGAGAATTTGACTCCAGTGGTTATCATTCCAATTTTGATGTACTCGACCAAATTGTAGTCGTGCTAAACGATGGTGTCTCTGGAGTCTGGGAGCTTTTATTGGCACATATGACTTGAGACCGGCTTTTTTAAGTCTCTTTCTTACTATGCGCTCAATTAAATACAAGTTTGTACTTGTTATGAACAGACAGAATGACTGTAAAATGTAAAACACAATACAAATAAACAAATTAATTTGACATTTAAGACTTTCTTGTGACAAGGAGCTTTCAAAGCTATGTAGATATAGTCTATAAAATACAAATATAAAGAAATATTGCATTAATAACAGGTTCCTTTAAATTTGCCGGTGTGTGTATTAAATTGTTAACTTCTCATAGCCTACTTTAGGCTTGTTTATTAAACTAAGCAGAAAATGAGGATTTATTGATGAAAAACATGGCTAGTTGTTAACGTACCTAACTTTTTTATTATCAAACATAAGCAAATGAATCAAAAAAGAAAATGTTAAGAAAGCCTGAGGCTATAATTAAGTTTTAATTTCAATATTTTATATATGCTAGAATATTCCACAGGGTGTTCCGAACTTTAAGGAAAAAACACAGTAGGATTGTTACACCCGGTATAAAATGACATTGACCTGTCTAGCAACAATATTATTACATCGATATTCTTAAATAATATACCTATAACATACTAAAAAAATCACTAAAATCGGACAACAGGTTTAGGAAATTCGAGACATCTAACATGTCCCAATTTTAAGGTGTTCCGTTAATTTTGCCGGTGAGTGTATTTTCCATTTATTGCAAGTTTTAAAACTAAGGACTTGTTATATGGTATATATAAATTTAGGAAAACCCTCGTATAAGGACAGTTATTTATTTCTATACATTATTTATGAATTTGCTTTGGCATTTCTTATAAACAATAGGAATTTACGTTTCCGTCAAAAATTTAAGTTTGATGATCAATGAGAAATCACTAGGTTATCGTACTGATGTTAAGAATCAAACCAATGCGGTAATAAAACGTTTTAAGTTCACAATTTTTAATTGAACTAGAAACTGGTATTGTCTATGACTTTTTTTACAAAATGCCTTTCATTTATTCATGCTTCATCTAAATAAAAAATATTTTTCCTTCTCTCCTCAATTTTCGAATTTATCTTAAATATTGCATCCTCCAACAAATAATTTTTTCTTTCTCTATGAGTGCAGATTTTTATTGTTATTCTCATAGACGAATCACAATTCACGTAAAGTTTTCCTCAATTTGTCTCTTTTTCAAGTGTTTGGCAAAGATTTGTCTACATTAATGTCTACCAAAAGTTTATCGAAATTAGGAATCTTTTTTCTTAAAAGAATGAACTTTTCTTACAATCGATTGTTTCACAGTATCGTCCATATGAATGGGTTTTTTCGCTATTGACGTTTTAGGTGCACTTCCTAAATACTTGTTGTGTAATACTTTCACTCTTTCGTTGCTTTAAAAGTCTATTTTAGTACACAAATTCACTTAATAATATCACTTTTTATTATATAACTAACAATTCTGGGCATTATAATCAGAGAACTATAGAATCCAACCTGTTAATCTTAATTAAATTAAAATGAAAAAAGGCAGCAAATATTTGATTTCACGCAAACAAATCCTATGTATCTGTTGATACGTATTTCGACCTAATAGGTCTCGTCAGAACAGCTATTCATAGGAGTTCTCAACGTGAAAAATCAATATTTTCTGCCTTTTAAGAAGCAACAATAACATGGCTTCAATACGGACGCGCTAGCGACATCTAATTACAAAAATCGTAAAATAGTTTCGAAACACAATTCAGATTTCTGCTTTATAATCTGAGCCTTCTAAAAATTGCAAGGCAAACAGACGTTGATAAAAGATGTTAAAAGAGACATGGGGAATCTAAAATTTGCATTCCACGACATGTCTTTTACAACTAAGCAGAAATCCTTAGCGAATTGTGCTTCTAGTACTCACACAGAGTAAATCCGAATAAAATGAAAAAAGGCAGCAAATATTTGATTTCACGCAAACAAATCCTATGTATTGCATTTGATACATAGGTGTATAAGGAATCTATACTACAAACAAGAAGCTACAGTACGAATTAACAGCTCGATATCAGATAGAATACAGATCAAAAGAGGTGTTCGGCAGGGCTGTGTGTTGTCTCCAACCTTATTCAATGTCTGCGCGGAAGAAGTTATTAAAAAAAAGCTCTTATGAACGAAAAAGCCGGAGTAAAGATCAACGGTCACTCCATTTGCAATATCCGATATGCTGATGATACCGCGCTCATAGCATAAAAAGCAAGTGAAGAATTTGGTCTGTCACTGAATACAAAGAAGACCAAATTCATGATAATTACAAAGAAACGTATCAATAATATCAACTTACATGTAGGACAGAATCTCATTGAACGAGTACAAAATTACAATTACCTCGGAACAAATATTAACGAGTCAAACGAATACACCAGAGAAATAAGAATAAGAATAGAGAAAGCCCGCAGTGCCTTTAACAATATGAAACAAATGTTGTGTAGCCGAAACCTAAGCCTAAAGCTGAAAATACGAATGCTTAAATGTTATGTTTTCTCGGTCCTGTTATATGGGGTGGAGGCGTGGACACTAAATAAGCAATGTATGGGTAAGCTGGAGGCATTTGAGATGTGGGCGTACCGAAGAATGTTAAAAATCTCCTGGAAGGATAAGATAACTAACCAAGTTGTATTAGACAGGATGAACAAACAAAAGGAGGTCGTATTGAGTGTTAAAATGAGGAAACTACAATACCTGGGACATATTACACGTGGGAATAAATATCAACTGTTACAACTAATTATGCAAGGAAAGATTGAAGGTAGGCGCAGCATAGGTAGGAGAAGAATGTCATGGTTGAGAAACCTCAGGGAGTGGTTTGCTTGCACTTCCATACAATTGTTCCGAGCGGCAGCCTCCAGGGTCAAAATTGCCATGATGATAGCCAACCTTCGTAGCGGAGATGGCACGTGAAGAAGAAGAATAAGCATTAGTTCTATTTGTTCATATAGGAACATTAATAAACAAATTGTGAAACTAATGATACATGTGTCACTACATGAGGAAAATGTATGTCAAGCTTGTGCCCAGACTACGGGCGGAAAAGAAGATGCATTGTAAAACATTTGCGGTCCCACCATAGAATTTATCGAAAAATAATTAGACTTCTTGTAAGGGTCATAGTTTGTGACGAATTCGGATTTTTCAATACGAACTTAAAAACAAGCAGTAATTCATGCAACAACATACCCTAAATTCTCCAAGACTCCATAAAGCGAGTCCAAATTCAAGACGATACTAAATGTTTTTCCGACATGCGTGTCTGATTCTCATCGAATCGACATCACATGGTTAGATATTTAATCAACATTCCTATTTGGATACCTTACAAAGACTTTAAGAAAAATATCTAAAAAAGATCCACGACATGTGAAAACAAAACTGTTGGATCCTTTATCACAAAAACGTGACTTATCATAATGTGCACCATGTTAAAGTCTATTTGCCCAAATATCAGATTACAGTCAATAAGTACCCGCCCTATTCACCAGATTTAGCACCCGGCGAATTCTACCTGTTCCCAAAAATTAAATTGTGCTTTAAAGGAACTCGCCTTACAGGACTTAAAACACAAATCAGCACAGCCACAGCCACCTTTACTTCCAAGCCATGAAGTAAAAAAGGCAACACCGCATTCTATGACGTCGGTAGTCCGATAATCAGCTGTAAGGTCTACCAGAATATTAAACTAATTTGAATTTTAGGAAACTGATATTTTGAAAACTTCAATTCATTACAGAAATATTTTTAGGGAAATTAAATTAATAAAACCTTATATATACCTAGTAAATATATATAAAGTTTTATTATTATTTAGGTTATATTATCAATAAAATAATCACTAGAGTAAAATTTATTGCACTTAAAATACAGTGTCAAACAGTTAATCTTACAATCAAATGCAGTCAAGAATCTCTAGAAATTTTAAATATTAAGTACTTAAGCATATAAATAACACAATACATTAACACGACATTTAAAAAGATTATTAAAAATACAAAAGATATAAAATTTGTGCTAAGTAAAAACTTAGTGTAACTATTATGATTAAAAAATTCATCCTAAGAAATCAGACACAATATAAATATGGTTCTAAATTAATCTAATTGAAAATTAAATATTTTACTATTTACTTATAACTTTTGTTGAATTTTCATACTTAGATATACAAAAGTAGCAATTTTAAATATGAATAGGTTTGTTGTCATATAGACCAAGTTAAAAGAGGTATACATGAAAAATGTGTTGAATGTAACATACCATTTATAACTTGTATATCGATTTAAAATAGCCTATATTCTCAAAAGATTTTTGAATGTAATACTCAAATTTGTTATCACTTATCTAAAAAGCAGATCTAAATGAGAAAGTAAGTTCTCTAATTGTGACCATCTTGTTAATTTACTATATTGTAAAATCCATTTCAAATCATTACCACTTAATCTATTCTTACCTACATTGACGATTACACTAAAATTACTGCTAACTATTACACTACATATTACACAAATATTATCACACTTGTGTCCCAACTGATTAATGTTTAATACATAGAAATATACACAGTCACTTGTAATTTTACTTGTCCAGTTTTTCAATGGGATATTATTGTCTAAGTCTAATTGACATAATTATGTTATCTCTTGTTCCCTCTTCTTATGCAAAAAGTTTCTTCTGTCTTCGGGATTCCTTCTTTCTTTAGTACGATGAACAGTTACATATGATGGTACTTCAGGAAATATATTAGGAACTGCATTGCCTTTTAATTTGGGAAATATTAACTTTTCAATGTGTACATTTCCATCTTTATCTTCTCATTGTTCAGTCCGCTGAATATCATCTTCATGAAAATGTTTGGCACATACTACGGAAGATTTGGTAATTGTACAGCCTTCTCTATGAATAGAGCATAACCCAGTATACCTTCTTTGGGGATCTTTGGGAAA
Organism: Diabrotica balteata; assembly: GCA_918026665.1. NCBI lineage: Eukaryota > Metazoa > Arthropoda > Insecta > Coleoptera > Chrysomelidae > Diabrotica > Diabrotica balteata. Next base: position 159,146,150 of record OU898280.1, read on the forward strand.
CAAAAACATACTTTCTGCCTGTTTCGTTTTTAAAGTACTGGCATAATTGGTTTTGCAACCAGGTACACAACAATGCCAGAGCATCTGTAACAAAAAACAAAAGTATTATTATTGTTGTTTTTAGTTTACATATTTTGTAACAAGAAGCAAAAGTATTATTATTTTCAGTTTGTTTTGTAGGTTATATTTATACTTGCCTTTTAAATTGTCGTTAAGAATCTTCTAAAAGTTCTAAATTTAATGAAATTTCACTTATATTAATATTTTCTAATTGATTTAAACACAATTTACAAATAAAACATTCGAATAAAGTTAAAAAAACAATAAATTCAACAAACTTTACAAGCCTTCCTATATGAAATGTTAAACCAAAACAAACCACAGTCGGACTACCACGCGTTGTTGCCAAATTTCTACTTCATGGCTTGGAAGTAAAGGTGGCTGTGGAAGATCACCTGTCGGAGGAAGATCTGCAGCAGTTTATCGTAAAAGAAAAGGTTCTCATGGAGCGGTGTAAGGATGAGAAAGAGTGTGTAGAAGAGGAAAAATAAAAAAATTTAACAAATTTTTAAATAAAGATATTATACCAACATTCTCGAACATTACAATTTTAAGTGACAATAAGGCATATTTCTATTCTATTCTATTCTAAAACTTATGGTTTTCCCTTTAGTTACGTATCATATTTAATCAAGTCCTTAACAAAATATACAACCAAACGTAGAAGAGTTTGTTAAACAAAGAAAATAAATGAAGATGCCCAATTTTCATTTAGCGAACAAAAAACAATAATGGCTCTTGTGTAAAAAATCGTTTTGCGGTAAAAGACTGCTTCGATTGTTTTTCTGAAATATTTTTTATATTGAGAGCTGTAAAAATGTTTCAATATCAACGAAATAAGATGAAATCACATAAAAAATATATGTTTTGCTTGCGAAACACAAAGGGACGATATACTAGAAATTTTTGAAGGTAATGGATTTTCAACATCAGAAAAGAAATCCTTCTGCAAATAAAAAAGGAATATTATGTAACACGCTAAAGAGGAAGCGGACAAACAATAATACAGGCAACAGAGATTTAAATGATGATAGGTTATGGAGTAAGGATCTATACACAAGCTGAGGTTTATAGTTTATGTAACAATGAATATCTTGATAGACATATTACAAAATCGACGATGAGCAAAGCCAAAGCAAAATTTAGAAATTTTGGCAATGTCAGTGATAAATATACAAAAGGTCGTTCAGCCCTTATGCAAAAACAATTGGATGTAATATTATCAGTGTAAGAACATCCTCATAAAGCTACCCGCCAATTTGCACTAAAACAATCGATATGCCAAACGTCAATTTCTACAGTTTTCAAGACATCAGGTCATCTGAATAGGGTGAGGGACAAACTCACTAGTATTCCTTCCATATATCTATCTAATCAGCCTTAAACGCCCACTCTTGGGCATAGGCCTCCCCTGTTAATCTCCATTGGTCTCTATTTTGGGCGATCTGCATCCAGTCCTTTCCTGCCGTTCTCTTAAGATCGTCAGTCCATCTCATCTGTGGTCTTCCTCTTTTTCTTTTCTTTTCCCATGGTCTCCAGTGTAGAATTCGCTTATTCCATCTTTCATCTTTTTGCCGGAGAGTGTGACCGGCGAAGTTCCATTTAAGTTTTGCAACCTGTCTTGATACATCGTTCACCTTTGTTTTTTCTCTGATCCATGAGTTTCTTTTCCTGTCTTTAAGACCGATACCCAGCATCTGTCTTTCCATTGCTCTTTGTGTTTTGGATATCCTGTCGATGTTCTCCTTTGTGAAAGTCCATGTTTGTGAGCCATATGTGATAACTGGTAAAATGCACTGGTTGAATACTTTCGTTCGCATATATTGAGGGAACTTTTTATTTTTTAGAATATATGATAGTTTACCAAATGAGGCCCATGCTAGTCTAGTTCTTCTTTTTATTTCTTCTGTTTGATTGTCCCTGTTCAGCTTTATTATCTGTCCTAGGTATATGTATTCTGCCACCTGCTCTAATTTATTCTGTTTGACTACTATTTCTAATTGGTCTTCTTGGTTTGTCATAGTCTTGGTTTTACTATAGTTCATCTCTAGACCTACCTCTGTCGCTTTTCTATCTAGTTCCTCAACCATCTTCTGTAACTCTTCCTTCTTATCTGTTATCAGGACTATATCGTCTGCATATCTCAAGTGGTTCAAGAGCTCTCCATTTATTCTTATTCCGTATGTATCCCATTCTAATTTTTTTAAATATATCTTCCATAGCCTGATTGAACAATTTTGGCGATATTGTGTCTCCCTGCCTGATTCCTCTTTCGAATTTTATTGGTTCTGTAGCGTGTTCGTTCGTTAATTTTATTGTGGTACTCGCAGTTTTGTATATGTTTGTAATTAGGTCCGTGTACCTGTAATCAATTCTGCCGTTCTGTAGTGAGTTTTTGATGGCCTAATGTTCTATGCTGTCAAACGCCTTTCGGAAGTCTATGAATGCCATGTATAATGGGATTTGATACTCGTTCGACTTTTCAATCAGTATTTTTACTGTTCTAATATGTTTGCAGTCCCAATCCCGAATGAAGGAGGAGGGGCCAACAGCCAGGTTAGTACCTTACTGATAGACTTTAAAAACCATACAACTCATAAAAACATGATTATGCCTTGGAACAGGAATATACGAGAAAAAAGGATTCAACAAAGGAATTTTCATGTAATCCTTTGCTCAAACTGCAAAGCCACCACATTTGGATAAGATTAGTGAATATTAGCTGCAAACAAAGAAAAAAGAGGTCTGACATGTTTAAAAAACTCATCGAATGAAATATTTCAGCTTCCCAATTAACTTTTCGTTATATAAAGTAACATACAATTAAATTTTTCAAAATAAAATTACCAAACAGATTAATTAATTTTTTTCTGCATATATTTTACAAGTATCATACTGATTACAAATATATCAACCAAAACACGTAGGGTAAAAACCTGGACTGTTGATTTATTTATTAGTTGCGTATGAGAATTAAGCTTAATTGAACTGTTTTCTGAATGTGTGAAGTATTTATCGAAAAATTTAATATTAAATTTACCGTCCGCTATAAAAACGTTTTAATTATGTTTGAGGGTCAATATTGCGTTTGCGATTTCTAAATCCCGAATGCCCCAGAGAGTTTTATCTTTCTATCTGGATTAGGTATCGTTATATGAATCACGACTGAGTTTTTCCTCTTTTATCTTCGGTAAGGATATTTTTATAGCGGGTATTTTGTATATAGTCATTGAAAATACGGATTTTTTGAAGACCCGGATCAACTGGTCTGTATCACGTAAAAGACCCAGGTCAGTAATTCGTATATAAGACCAGGGCGGATCTGTGGAAAAACGACTAAATTTGAATGTGAGAGATTGAATTTGGATTTTTGCAGCAAAAGTTGTGTGACAATTGCAGTAATAATAATTGAAATATTCTTCCCCTTCAAATAGGTCGTGAAACATTGGTAAAAAAATTTAAATATGTTAAAATTAGTAAAAACCAAACTCTGCCTGCATTGGTATAGGAGTGAATTGAGTAACTCTATACCCGATGCAGCTAGTCCCAAGCTGGGATAAAAGAGGAGGACCAGAGGAGTAACATCTCTAAAAAAACCAGGGTTCAGCTGACCCGGCTGATAGCACCCTGTGAGGGTCCCTGCCTGGGTACAGGTGAAAACCGGTCAACGGTCTCAAGAGCGGAGAATGGCTGGAAAAGTCACAATGGTCGAGAGGGCGGAAGAATCAACAGCGTCTGATCCAGAATGGGCGGCTGATAATGGACGGTTGTGGCGTTAGGAATTAGCAACACACAGAAAAACGTAAGGGTAAGAAGAACGTAAATCGCAACACCTAGTTCGCAATCGCAAGCCAAACACGGAAACACATCCCCGGGTGGAAATCCACACCTCTGATAATCGGATACGGGACGGGGGTTGTGAATGTTGTGAAGAGTTTGGAAGACCCAGTCTTATAAAAGCTCAACCAAATATCAAAACGTAGAAAACATAGAACATTCATAATATGTGCAACGTGGAATACACAAGGATGGAACAAAAAAGCGACGGAAGTGATCAAGGAGTTGTTTAGAGAAAGCAACATCCACATACTAGTAACAAAAGAAAGAAAATGAAACGAAAATAATGAAGACCATATCCACTGCTGGAGCGGAGTTAATAAGGGATGTAGAGCAAAAGGAGGCGTGGGAATACTAATCAAAAATAAGAGGAAGAACAGGGTTAGAACATGGGAGCCAATCAACGAGAGGATAATTAAAATGCGTATAGACATATACATACAAAGACAGTGATACAAGGGTATATGCACCAACAGACGATTCTCCGAGAGCAGAAAAAGAAAATTTCACGGAGCAACTTCAAAACCAAATAGAGCTAATCAAGAAGAACGCGGAGATAAATATAACAGCAGACCTTAATGGCAGAACTGAAAGAAAGAAAACGATAAAGTAGTGGGAAGATTTGAAGAGGATAAACAAAACGATAACGGAAAATGTCTGATTAAATTATACGAATTAAATTAATAAAATTCAGATACGGCAAAATCGAAAAAATATACAAGCATATAAAGGCGAGTATAAAATAAGCAGCATTTGAAGCCCTTGGAGAGAAAGAATATATAACAAATAAACAGCACTATTATGAAACAAATGAACCAACAAAAAAAAATAATTGAACAAAAAAAGCAACTATACAGAAAATGGCTGACTACAAACAACGATCAAGTTTATAAAGAATATAGAGAAAAAGATAGAGAAGTGAAGAAAAAAATAACACAACAAAAGAATGAAGAATGGGAAAGAATCTGCTTAAATATTGAAACATACATAGGAGGTACAAGAATTCGAATGAAAGTCTGGTGAAACAAACTTAGAAATTAAATTGGGAAATATACAGGACAAAGAATAGAAGGACCTGTTACAAGAACAGAACAAAGTCCACAATTAATTGGAAAAGAAAACAGGCGAAGACGAAGCAGATCCACACAACAAGAAATAGAAATAACAGATAGGGAAATGAGAACGGCCATAAAAGCAATCAAAAATAAGAAAACACGAGACCTGGAGGCATCTCACCTGGATGGTGAGATGAATAATTCAGAAAAACTGGATAGTAAAAAAATGGTTATTTCAGAAACCCATAAATGGAGAACAGCCCCCAAAGGAATGGACGGAGGCATATGTGAAATCTATATTTAAGAAAGGAGATAGAAAACGATGCGAAAACTACAGGAATAAGCGTAATATCATCAATTGGAAGATCATAGGGGAAAAACTGCGAGAAAAAATAGAGCAATCGATAAAAGGAAAAATTGGGGAGGATCAGGCAGACTTCATGGCAGAAAGATCATGCATAGACCACATATACACACTGAAACAACTGTCGAAAAAGAAAAAACCAAAAAAATAGAGATATACATTTGGCATTTGTGGACATTAGAAAGGCGTATAACTCTGTACCAAGGTCAGAACTATAGGAGGTAATTTACAAATTAAAAATACAGACGGAACTCATAGAAGCTACAAAAGCTCTGTATAAAGAAAATAAAGTGTCCATTAAAATAGGAACAAGAATCACAGGAGACCTCACCACAACAAAAGGGCTCCTGCAGGGTTGTTCCACATCTCCAACCCTATTCAAAATATACTTAGAGAAAGCCTTGACTACGTGGAAAAGAAAATGCAACGGCATGGGAGTACCGGTACGAAATGAGTATATACATTAACCTTTCTTCTTCTTTTTCAAGTGCCGTCTTCGTTCCGAAGTTTGGCTATCATCAAAGCTATGCGTATTTTTGATGCTGCAGATCTAAACAGTTGGTAATTGGTGCAATTGTACCATTCTCTCAAGTTTTTCAACCATGAATGCCTTCTTCTTCCTATAGATCTCTTTCCCATTATCTTTCCCTGTATAATCAATTGCAGCAACTGGTATTTATCTCCCCTCATAACATGTCCCAAATATTGTAGTTTGCGCTTTTTAACAGTAAGTATCAGCTCTTTCTCTTTCCGCACTCTCCGCAAAACCTCCACATTTGTTACTTTCTCTGTCCAGGGTATTCTTAATATTCTACGATACATCCACAACTCAAATGCTTCTATCTTTTTGGTATCGATCTTTTTCAATGTCCATGTTTCCATCCCGTAGAGGAGAACTGACATAACGTAACATCTCAAAAGGCGAATTTTAAGTTTTAGACTTAGATCTCTTCCGCAGAACACCTTTTTCAATTTAGTAAATGTGGCTCTAGCTTTCTTATTCTGGTTCTGATTTCTTCAGAGCAATCATTATTTTCGTTGATAACAGTTCCCAGGTAATTATATCTTTTGACACGTTCGATTCTTTGATCATGCACGGTTATGTCAGGGAAGTTTTGTGGTGATTTAGATATTAGCATTATTTTTGTTTTGCTGTATTTGAAGATCTTCCCAAGTTTCTGCGATTAGTACCGTGTCATCGGCATATCTCAAGTTGTTTATTCGGATGCCATTTAGCTTTGCAACATTAAGCTTTGCAACCGATCAAGTAGTGATTGCACAAGACCAAGAAGACCTTAGTTACATGATGAAGAAAATACAAGAAAAAGAAGAAGGTTTGATTTCGTTACAGTTTACCACCATTTCCGCTTCTTGGCGTCCTTAGAGCGAACTTATGTTAAGCTCTTAGAATTGTTGGGGATAGAAATCTAACGAGGATATGAAACGAGATCAAGAAGATTATAATACTTGTAATAATATACTACGAATATGAAGATGATTATTTTTACTTAAAAATAAAATACCTCGAAATTAGAGGTACGTACCCCGTATATCTAATTATAACTTCTTTTCAAATCGGAATGACATTTCTGTCTTCTTAATTATAAGGTCGTAAAAAGAACGTGATAAAAACGAATAAAGTTGAAATTCATTTACTGCAATCGATCAATTAATCTGCTTTGGTTTACAGAATTAAAGAATAAGAACAGCAAACAGAAGTAAAATTGCTTAATTTTCAACATGAAAAGATTGCGTTGATTAAAACCTTCGATCTGCCATTGAATGAGGTCGTGTTTTTCTTTAAATATTTGGGATATGTGATCCAAGATTCTTTAATTAAGAAATTTTGTTTGGGCTCCAATTTCGATTTATTTTAATGTCAATGTGATATACTGAAAGGGGTTAATTTAAAACCGATTTTGACATAGTTCAGTCAAATAATGTTAAATATTGTGGTATGTTATCTCTATTAAATTTAAAGTTTTTGACGAGACTATTTTCATGTTAACTCTGTCTATAATAGAAGCCACGGTTATAATGAATTAGCACAGCATTTACTGTCTATAGAACAGACCAATATATGTAGGGGAAAGCGTTGTACCTTGGGACAGTTTTACCTTGGGACGATCTTAATTGCTCTGTCATCTATGATCGACAGACCAAACTAACCTGTTAAATTGTTTCACTTAGCCACCAGGGGTTAGTGTAGAGTGATTGGCAACTTTTAAGAGAACTGTGTGTGAGTTACCGAACAAAATACGAAATTTTCATTGGTAAGTAATTTTTAGTTGTTTTATTGTTTGTTTTTTGTAATTTTTACTCTTTAATTTATGAATAAACATAAGACATTATATTATACTCTGAGATGTGCTCTACTAAATGATATAATTATTTATCGTGTACAACTAACCTAAAATATATTTAAAAGACACGTTTTAATTTTCTGCACCGTGTTGTACCTTGGGACTGAATTACGGTTGTACCTTAGGACGTCCCAAGGTACAACACTGATAGATTTTTTTTTCAATTAAATGCTTTGAAAAGCTTAAATTGGTATGTACTGGAGCGTTGTATTTTTTTCTGATGGACCTAATGTATACCAGTAATTTTTGAGTGGCTGGTTTGTTTGTGAATGTTGTTTATTGTAAGTTGTTTATTTTTAAAACGCTTTATAGTTAGCCGAATTTGTTTTGTTTTTTTTTAGAACTATGCCTCGCAGCAAAGACGGCAAGACGCGGGTGAAGATCAACCAGCAGTCTTTAGAAAGTGCAGTAAACGATGTTCTGAAGGGATTACTTACGGTTAATGAGGCTGCACGAAGGTATGAGTTAAGCAATTCGACTTTGAGTAGACACTGTCAAAAATACCTTTCATTAAACCATAATGATGAACAGCCTAATTTTATGTATGACAGTGAAAAAAATGCTGTAAAAAAGGTTTTTTCAAACGAACAAGAGCTTATGTTAGTTAGTTATCTTAAAAAATCAGCTGCTCTGCATTACGGCCTTACAAAAAAAGACACACTTAAACTAGCCTTCCAGTATGCGAAAGGCTTGGCAGAGCAGGAAAATAACAAAATCAAAGTTCCAAAAGAATGGATTACCGCAGAATCTGCTGGAGAGTTCTGGTTACGTGGCTTTAGGAAACGCCACCCTACCCTAAGCTTACGTAAACCCGAGCCTACGAGCCTTGCAAGAGCAACAAGCTTTAACAAAGACAACGTGAACAAATTTTTCGATCAATTACAGCTAGTCATAGAAAGACATCAGTTTCAAGCAAACGAGATCTACAATCTTGATGAAACAGGTAATTCAACAGTCCATGTGCCTCCTAAAATTCTATGTACAAAAGGAACAAAACAGGTTGGTTCTGTCACTTCAGGGGAAAGAGGAATTAATATAACGATGATAGCATGTGTCAATGCTATTGGGAACAGCGTTCCACCAATGCTCATTTATCCTCGTGTTAATTTTAAACAACATATGCTCATTGGGGCCCCAAATGGTGCAATTGGTGGTGCAAATCCAAGTGGGTGGTCCAATGAAGTGTTATTTGTTGATTTCTTGAAGCACTTCATCAGGCATGTGAAACCTACTCGAGACAAACCTGTCTTGCTTATTTTAGACAACCATGAATCTCACATCTCGATTGAAGCTTTAAATTTAGCGAAGGAAAACGGCGTGGTGATGTTAACCTTCCCACCCCATACCTCACACAAGCTTCAGCCGTTAGACCGAACTGTGTTTGGCCCGTATAAAACATACTACAGCAGTACCATGAGTGGTTGGATGTTATCTAATCCTGGAAAACCTATCCAGATATATGATGTTGCTGGATTAATTGGCAGTGCTTACAACAAAGCATTTACAAAAGAAAATATTGAGAAAGGTTTTCAGGTGACAGGAATATTTCCATTTGAAAGAAACATTTTTACTGACAACGAGTTTCTTTCATCCTACGTAACTGATCGTGAACTGGTTCAGGAAAATACAAATGGTAGGCCTACAGACATTAAAAAGACTCAACGACGAAGAAATGACGTTGTGTTGGATTCTACCAGTCATTTTGAAGCGAGTGAGACTTTAGCCCAGCCTTCATCATCGTCTATCTGTCACCTACAGATCCCATCAACATCTAAAATCGTGACACCAGAAACGATTCGCCCGTTTCCAAAAGCCCAGATGAGAAAGAAGACCGTAAGAGGAAGAAAACCTGGAAGGTGCAGAATACTGACCGACACGCCAGAAAAAAAGGAGATTGAAGATAACAAAAATAAAAAGAAAAGAAGTTTTGTCACTCCTAAACAACTGTTTTCTGATAGGAAGAAGAACAAAAATAATCCCAAAAAGAAAAACAAAGACAAAATTATAGAGACCTCCAGTTCTGAGGATGAAGAAATGACTTTTTTGTCTGACGAAGAAGATTGTGATATATCCGTGCAAGAATTAATACAAGGAGTTTTGGAGGAAGAAATGGATATAGCCTTACAGGAGAAGATTGAATGTGAAGAAATAAAACAAGACGATTATGTTTTAGTTAAAATTGATGGCAAGAAGAAAACTGTTTATTATGTAGCAAAAGTCGTACAAAAAATAGACATTTTGTATGAAATTCAATATCTTGTTAAAACCGGAAGAAATACTTTTCTCTTAAGAAATGAAACTTTATATGAAATAGACGAGGGAGAAATCATATGCAAGTTGCCTTCGCCCTCAACCACAGGAACCTCGGAGCGTTTGAAGCAATCACTCAAGTTTCCTGTGAATTTCAGTGCATATGACATGCCCATGAACTAATTAGGTAAAAGTAGCCGTTATAAGAGATTTGCTCTAATGTTTTGTATTTTTATAGTCTTTATGTAAAAATTTTTGTTGCTCTAATATTTTGTATTTTTATGAGGATTACCTAAGATTTATTTCCGAAATTGATTTTTTTGTTCACTAATTTTTTTGTTGCTCTAATGCTTTGTATTTTTATGAGCATTACATAAGGTTTATTTGCTTAATTGACTGTTATTGTCCAATAATGTTTTTATAGCTTTAATGTTATGTATTTTTATATGCATTACATAAGATTTATTTGCTTTATTGATTTTTTCCCTTTCACTCCTTTACTTAGTCCTAAGGTACAACACCCTGTATCCCAAGGTACAACACCGTGATGTACCTTGGGATACTTAGCAAGGGTGAAGAAAATATTTTTTTACTCCCTTGTTAATTGACATATTTTATATTTTAAAACATTAATAAATTCCCTAAAACATGGACTTTAAGTCAGTATTAATAAAACTATTATAAAGTTTGCCCAAGTAATAATAAAAATCTTTGTTTCAAAACCGTCCCAAGGTACAACGCTTTCCCCTACATAAATATGTTTTTTAATTCCATATTCGTGCATAGATGTTAAATCACAAAATCACAGCATCCGCAAATATCTATTGTTATCGGTACAGGTTTAATTAAAGTACTCGTCAGCCTTTCTTGTTTATCGTTAAAAATTTTTCATGGAAATTTTTTATTTCCCATCGGGTGCAGTTGTTTATCACTTCTCTATCTGAAAAAGTAATAATAATCCACCTGAATAGATTGGCAAAAACAGTTTTTGGAATTTCAAATACGTATACAAAACGTACATTTGTGAAATGTTATTTAATTAATGAAGTATATGTCTCATTAACTGTATTTAAGTTAAATAAAATATTATAACGCATATGATTCATATTTGTCAAATTAAACATTGCTCAAATATAGTTTTAATTTTGTATTTGCTTGTAAAATACGTGCATCGTGCATAATAGCAAGGTAAATACGTACTAATTTTGAAAATCATTAACCCTCTATCGCATATGAAACCTTTTATGGTTTCAAAATTTCAAAGTGTTGTAGTATGCATAATAATATCAACATCATAGTATAGTACTCATAATATTACGCATCTGTATGTTTGGTTGCATACCACTCAAGAGAAAGATCGTTATAACCTCATTCGTTTGTACAAGTGAATGAACGGTATCTTATGTATGACTCCAATTTAAAGCAATATTTTTTATCGAAATCCGTAAAATCCATAAATAGTTTCGAATGCATTCAATCTTATTTTAGTTATACCATGTTAGGGAAAAATTATCATTTGATTTTTGTTTTCAGAATGGATCCTGGGAAGTTTTATGGCTAATCTAAACTACCCTTATTGCTGATGATGGAGAACTAAGTGAAGAAAAATTAGGTTTAGATTCCGATAATGAGTATATTCATTCTTATATTCATAGATTTTGTCTTGATTTTGTTTTCAATAGAATTAATACCTATAAATATAAATATACCTATAAATAAATAAACCTGCCAATATTACCAAAACGAAACGGAGCAATTCATAGGAACTGTAATATTTATGTTATTAGTGAAATTACCATCATCGAGACTTAACTGAAATGCAACGGTAGGTCAACCACAAGTATTTGAATATTATGACCTGCAATAGATGGGAGATTATAAAGAAACACCTTCATCTTAGTGATAATAGTAACTCCGTTCCTATGGCTATCCAGGCTATGATAAACTGTTCAAAATTCTACCTTTATTAGACAAAATTAAACAATGCCTTTTACTGGTTCCCAAGGAAAATTATCTAGCTGTTGACGAACAAATTATTCCTACAAAATGCCGGCACCAACCATTTCAAACAATATAATCCGTCAAAACCTCACAAGTAGGGATACAAAAATTAAGGACTTAGCGGTGTATTAGGTTTTAGTTATGACCTTAATATTTTTGCTTGAGAAAAAATATAAATTTGAGATAAAAAAAGCAAAAAATTCCAAATGGAGTCTGACAGAGACAGTGTCGCAGAACGTTCATCATAAAACATTTTCCAATAACTGGTTTCTTCTTCTTCTTCTACGGCACTACAGCCCAAAATGAGCCTTGGCCTCCTTTATTTTTTGCCTCCACCCTTGTCTGTCTGTGGCTGCTCTTCTCCATACACGGACTCCTAAAAGTGCTTGTGCGTCGCTGCTTACTGTGTCTTCCCAGCGCTTTCTTGGCTTTCCAACTGGTCTCTTTCCCTGCATTCTGGCGTTCAGTGCTCGTTTTGGTAGCCTATCCTCTCCCATTCGTATCACATGTCCGGCCCATTGCAATCTTTGTATTCTAATGAAGTCTGACAGTGGTGTTTCCTTATACAGTTGATAGAGCTCGTTGTTATATCGAATTCTGAAGATTCCGTTTTCCTCACAGGTCCTAGTATTCTCCTCAGTACTTTTCTTTCGAATGTGTCGAGTTTGTTTTGGATGTTTCTTTCAGGACCCATGCTTCGCTGCCATAACATGCTATTGGTCGAATTAAAGTTTTATAGATTCTCATCTTTGTATTTCGGTGGACATTTTTAGACCGAAATATATGGGAGAGGGCAAAATAAGCTTTGTTTGCCTGCGTTATTCTTTTTCGTATTTCTCCATCTTCTGATCCATCGGCATATATTTCTACTCCCAGGTATGTAAACTTTCCAACCGTTTCAATGTCATCTTCATGTATAATGTTTTGTGGGACTATATTTCTTCTCGTCTGTATCATTATTTTTGTTTTTTCTGTGTTAATTTCCAGACCTAGCCTTTTTGTTTGCGTTTTTAACTCTGCGTATGTTTCCTGTGCTCCTGTTGATGTTCTACTCATAATATTAATATCATCGGCATAAGCGCCAGTTGAACCGTTTGGTTGGTCAGTAGGTTTCCTCGTCCAGTTTGCATTTGCCTAACCGCATACTCCAGTGCCAGGTTAAACAAAGTTGGTGCCAGCCCATCTCCCTGCTTTAGTCCCTGCGAGATTTTGAAAAAGTCTGTCCGGTGGTTTTGTATTCGTACACATGCCTGAGTTTCATCCATTGTGGCTTTAATGAGTCTAATTAGCTTGTGTGGTATTGCTAATTCTGCCAATATATAGTATAGTCTGTTCCTTTTGACTGAGTCGTATGCCTGTTTGAAGTCTACAAACACGTTGTGAACATCAATGTCATGTTCCCATGATTTACTCAAGATCTGTTTGACTGTAAATATTTGATCCATTGTCGATCTTCCCCGTCGGAAGCCCGTCTGATACTCTCCAATAATATTTTCTGCTAGTGGTTGGAGCCGCTGGTTTATAATATACGTGAGGACTTTATATGCTGTACATAGTAGAGAAATTCCACGGTAGTTTTTGCACTGGAGTTTGTCTCCTTTTTTATAGATCGGGCATACTATACTTTTCTTCCATTCGTCGGGTATTTTCTCTTCTTTAATAATAACTGGTTTAATAGTCCAAAATTACATACTTATCTTACAAAAAATTGTTGGCTTTAGGTACGGTTAGATTAAACCGTATTCCAAATTCAGGAATTTTATCCAAAAAAGAGCGTGATTTCATTGTAGAAAAAGTTGCCCTTGTTGAAGACGTAAACATAAGTCTAAGATCAAGAAAATGGTATAAACGAATTTTTTCATATGTTGGATCTATGTGTTGTGAAAGCATGGATACTTTGGCGTAGAAAATAAACGGAATTGCTATATGCTATTATTTGATTTCAAACAAGCCGTTTCTGAACATTCATGTAAATCTGGGAAGTCACTACCAAGAAAAAAAGGTTATCCAGTAGGACAAAATGGGACTCCAAGGTGTAGTCATCCAGGAACTCTAGTCGTCAAGGAGCTCCACCTGTGTTAACCAATGGAACAACCTTAACACCAACAAAAAGATCAAGAAAAACTCCTGCAAGACATCAAGACCTGCAAGACATCAAAGAATTAGTTTGTAAGCACTTTTTGAAATTATCTTTATTATAATTATTATGAAACACACATATATATCTAATATAGACAATATAAATTTAAAACAACCTATCTTTAAATTGAAATTCTTATTACAATAATTAAATTATATTAACAAAATTTGGTACCTTTCTGTCACTGAATGCCTAAATGAAACTGTTTTCCAAAATAAAGATTTTAATCACCACTCAATGTCTTCGTTATCAGCCTCGGTTATCCTTCTTTTGTGAAATTGCTTCGCCAAATACACCACAATGTTTTAATTATCAGCTTCCACCATTTTAAAATATTTTTCTTCTTAATAGCATTTATAAATCGGTAAAATATTCTTCTTTCTTTATTGCTTTCTTGTTTATTCTTCTTTCTAATAATCTTTTTTTCTCTTCCAATCTCCAATCACCATATAAATATTATAATTTTTAATTTCTTCTAATCTCCAATCACCATATAAATATATAATTTTTAATCTCTTCTAATCTCCATATATATAATATAATTTTTAATCTCCAACTAATACTCTCTTAATACTATTTTTTAATCTCCAACTAATACACTTTCAATACTTAATACTTTAATACTTAATACTCTTTCAATACTAATACCCTAATACTGACCACTGCATACTGTCCTCTCTCCTCCAAATCACAGAGTATTTATATCATTTCAATGTTCACGAATATTCTTGAAAGAAAATATATTCGAATTCTTCTATTTCATAGACACTCCAATGTTCGCGAACATTCTACTACGAAAATAGGTTAAATTCTTTCTATTGACGTCTTATTTTAACGTTCTAGATAATTCTTTACTTTTCTATCGAGAATTTTATAGAAATTTAGGCTTTTCAGATCAGAATGTAAACTTATATATAAATTAAACATCTTAAATTAATAAATAACACTATTTTAAATCCATAATTATTATTTCAAATATCTCATTCACAAAAGTTCCCACAACCAAATTTACTTCAGTGTATATTTGGTTGCCTATTTAGATGGCGTACTCAAATATATTTATAATATCATAATTATTAAAATAACCAAATACATTGCAAAATAAAAACTTTTTAAACTTATTATTATGCTAATTTCTTAAGAATGCCCTCATATAAATACTTTTTATAATATTCTCTAGTATATAACTTATAAATTATTTCTTTAATCACTATTTAAGTTCATTCTAGATTACCTTCGTTTTTCCTATATTTAATATTATCTCAATATATATTATAATTCCCTTCTACAAAGAAATATGAAATTAACCTTCACATGCGATTTAATATCAGCTAATAATATTACCAAATTACCCTTAAAGCCACAATATTGACCATGACTGTTTAATATTTCACATAATGCATTCGAAAATTACGTATTAATTGTAGCTGATGCTAAATTTTCAATATGAAAATATAATATTGCCAAATAGTGTATTATATAAATAGAGACTGGATTACATGCAAAATGCATATCGATAGCCTATATATGCTGAATATTTCTCATATTTTCATAAATGCATATCCCTTGAAATATTTGGAGATTTAATATATCTTTATTCGCTCCGTGCCTGACCATGGTAGGGGTACATTGAAACGATGCCAGCGTGCGTAGCGGTGAAATATGACAAAATTGGATATGACATTTTTACGCAAAGTTTATCAAAAATGTGTGCAAATACATGTTGCGTATTTAATTGTGATAATAATAGCAAAAACAGTGAGTGTAGTTTTTATAGGTTCCCAAAGATTACATATAAATTAGAGAAAAGAAAAAGATGAATTCGTGCTATTAATATAAAAAGTAAATATCACATAATTTCATTTTTATGCAATTGAAATAGGAAAAATTTAAATAATTTACCTTGAATGATATTTCATAAGGCTTCAAGCTAACTGCAGATGACTTTAGCTTTTATATCATAACTTTTACTATTATTGTTTTTAATTATATGCTCTTTTGCGTGAAAAACTTGATTTGCCAGTACTAGATTTTTCCCTTTCTTTTCCGTTTGGAGTTGAAAAGATATATTATGATGAATTTTAAGAAACCCAGTTTTTAATACTACATTTATTTTGTACATAAACTGAAAAAATATAGTTATATAAAAATATAATTTATATTATATAATTGTCAATTTCGCATGTATTTAACAATGTCAAACATATGTCATATGTTTAACGAATATACAAATATCTCGTGTCGCCATGTCTCTCAAAGCTAATATTGAAAAACCACTGAACTGATTAGAATACAATTTTGTGAAAGTGTATTTGTTGGTCCAATTTAGAAGATAGGATATTTTTTATCTCAACGAATGACCATTGAATGACTCGGAATGAAATCGAAATCGATACTCCATCTTCTGATGGAATATAGATTCTGAAAAGATAAGATGTTTAAGTTACCAGTGGAAATGGTAACATGGCAACGTATCACTTATTCATAATATCCCCCAAAAAACTTTCTCAAACTAGACTTATATGAAGACCTAGAAATTATTAAAGAAAAACAGAGAAGTCCAAATTGTGTTAATCGCCATGTCTCATTCAATCGAGACTTCCTTCCGCTCCATCGTCAACTATTCTCATAACCCACATCCTCAATTTACTTCTTCATTAGAATTTAGATTTTTCGTTCTTCTCTTGTCACCTATTAATCCTCCTTAGTCCTCTCAAACTTTTTTCAATACATCAAACTCTCCATCTTTCCCTACTTCTTTCTAGGAATCTAAGCTTCAAGTCTGACCCCTATACCTAATATTCTCCATGCTCCTTTTCGACAAACTAAATTCAGAGCAGATTATTCCACTTCCCCTCTAAATCATTCACTATCATACATCTTACTACTTACCTATCATCACCTTTACGTTTTACTCACTATTTCTATCCCTTTCCTCAGGGTTTGGTTTCGCATCTCTGGAGACTTCAGCCTCTTGTAGAGTCTTATCTCTTTTCACAACAATATTAAAACATCACATATCTTTAGTTAAAGTTAACAGAACCACCTACAACCCATCTACTCTTGCAGTTTTTACATATCTTTTCAATACACACCAAAAGTCTATTAACTTCATCTATCTACCTTAAGCTCACAAACTGATAACTTATCCTTTTTTTATATATTCAGGTACCAAATGTTAACATATTGTTACGATTTTAAATGTTATGGCGTATAGAACTGTAAATATTTTATGACTAATTCTTTTTATTGATTCTCGTAATTTGTAGGTCAAAATATACCTGAGCTTAGCTACCAGTTGTTTACCAGAAATCTCTAGACACTAATACTAATGAGTCATCCACGTCTCGAGGTTGAAAAACGAGTCGAGCGCCTTCACCAAAATACGAGACTATTCAAGAAGTCCGCCGAATTCTCTGGATGACAACAGTTGTGTATATAAATGAAAGATTTTTATTTGGCAGTCAGTGATAAGAAGCTCGCGAACCGCGATATTTAGATGTAACGAAACGTTAATAAATTATTTGTAATTAGGATTAATAAAGACTTTAATAAATTCGTAATTAGTTATCGTGAGTTTTAATAAATTAGAATATAGACAGTAAATTAGAATAAAGACAAATAAATTAGAACAATATAAATAAACCCCACGTGGTCCTGGTTAAGAAGAAAGACGGAACAACGAGGTTCTGTGTGGATTACCGTTTATTGAACAACGTTACCAAGAAAGATAGTTATCCTCTGCCTCGGATCGATGACACACTAGACACATTGGCCGGAAGTAAACTTATTTTCTACTTTGGATTTGAAGTCTGGATACTGGCAGGTAGAAATGGACCCGGTAGATAAAGAAAAGACAGCCTTCACCACAGGATCTGGATTATGGCAATTCAACGTTATGCCATTTGGACTTTGTAACGCTCCTGCGACATTTGAGAGGCTTATGGAAAATGTGTTGAGAGGGTTATCTTGGAAAACATGCCTAGTTTATCTAGACGACATAATCGTCTTGGGGGAGACATTTGAGGACCATCTGAAGAATTTAGAAAACGTTTTTAATCGACTTAAAGCTGCCCAATTGATGTTAAACCCCAAGAAGTGCCAGCTATTTCAAGGTAAAGTCAATTATCTGGGTCATATAGTCAGTAAAGAAGGAGTGGCCGTGGATAAGGGAAAAATCGATTCCATTAAGGAATGGCCAAAACCAACTGACAAACATCAAGTGAGAAGTTTTCTTGGACTATGTACTTATTACCGGAGGTTTATTAAGAAGTTTGCAGATATCGCTAAACCATTAACGCGACTTACAGAGGAAGCAAGAGAATACCGCTGGGATGTAGACTGCCAAAATGCCTTTGAGACCTTAAAAAAGCATTTAATCACAGCACCGATTTTAGGGTATCCACTGCCAGAAGGAGAGTTCATCTTAGATACAGATGCAAGTAATGTGGGAATTGGAGGAGTGCTGTCTCAGATTCAAGGAGGACAGGAAAGAGTCCTTGGATATTTTAGTAAAGTTCTCTCAAAACCTGAGCGAAATTATTGCGTCACGAGAAGAGAACTTCTGGCAGTAGTGAAATCAGTAGAGCACTTCTATCAATACCTCTATGGAAGGAAGTTTTTAATCCGAACCGACCATGCCGCCCTTAAGTGGTTGATGCAGTTTAAGAATCCAGAGGGTCAGATAGCCAGGTGGATCGAACGACTCCAAGAATATGATTTTAAGATTGAGCACCGGGCCGGAGTTAGCCACCGAAACGCTGATTCTCTTTCCAGAAGGCCATGCCCAGCAGAGTGTTCTCACTGCAACAAAACGGAATCCAAGGAAGCAGCAGTGCTAAGAACGACGGTGGTCCACGACGACTGGACGCCTACCAAGATCAGGGAAGAACAAGAGAGAGATCCAGTTATACAGAAAATCCGAAAATGGAAAGAGGAAAACCGTCGACCACCTTGGCAAGAAATATCGAACCTAGGCTCAATAGTTAAGACGTATTGGGCCCAGTGGGACTCATTTGTCATGGAAGATGGCTTGCTCAAACGAGTCCTGGAAAATGATGACGGTTCAGAGAAGAGAAGACAGTTGGTGATTCCAAAGAGCAGAATAGCCGAAGTACTTCGTCAGTTACACGACAGTCCATCAGGAGGGCATTTTGGTGTGAAAAAGACCCTTCAGCGAATTCGGGAACGGTTTTATTGGATGAACAGTTCCGACGATGTAAAAGACTGGTGTAAGAAATGTACTATTTGTGCTACGAGTAACGGGCCTTATCGAAAAAGGAGAGCTCCTATGAGACAATATAATGTTGGAAGCCCGTTTGAAAGAATAGCTTTGGACATTGCTGGGCCATTTCCAGAAAGTGATAATGGAGGCAAGTACATGTTGGTAGTAATGGATTACTTCACTAAGTGGGTCGAGATTTACGCACTTCCAGACCAGAAGGCCGCCACCGTTGCAGATAAGTTGATCCAAGAATATATCAGCCGATTTGGAGTGCCTTTGGAGATCCATAGTGACCAAGGCAGGAACTTCGAAAGCGATTTATTCCAAGGAATATGTGATAGACTAGGTATGAAGAAAACAAGAACTACGGCTTATCATCCGCAATCGGATGGTATGGTAGAACGAATGAATAGAACAGTTGGCAAGTATTTGACAAAGATGGTATCCGATCATCAGCGAGACTGGGACCAATATCTTCCGTTCTTCACAATGGCCTACAGATCTGCTGTTAATGAATCAACAGGCCAGACACCAGCCAGAGTCCTATTCGGACGCGAGATGCGACTACCTTGTGATCTAGAGTTTGGGTGTCGACCTGGAGAAGATGTAGCAGGTGAAGATTATGTGATCGAATTACGAAGAAGAATGGACGATGTACACGAGTTGGTCCGTTCCCATCTCCAAATCGCTAGTGACCGAATGAAGAAACGGTACGATACACAAGCCGAAAAGGGGTGTTTTAAGAAGAACGATAAAGTCTGGCTTTATAACCCCAAAAAGCGAAAAGGTTGTTCTCCCAAATTGCAGCAGTTTTGGGAAGGTCCATACCTCATTATGGAGAAGATCAATGATGTTATTTACCGAATAAGCAAGATTCCGAGAGGAAAGCCGATGATAGTACACCATAACCGGTTGGCGTCTTTCGAGGGTGACCACGACGTAGATGAAGAAGTGGAAGTAAACCAAGTCCAAGATGTGTCTGACCTCACGTTTGAGGAATTCATGGGTGCCTATGGAGGTACCGGTAAAGCAAGACATGGTGTTACCACTGAAGAAAGGCAAGATCTACTCGCGCTTCCCGATGACTACTCACTGGCCCTTACCATCCCGGCCAGTATCAAAGATGCACCAGGGTTGGCATCCGTCTTTCGAAGGAAGTTTGGTCGAGTTGCAGAACTTCAATGCCAAGTGCCAGCTCCTGGTAAAACCTTGAAACTTCAAGATGCATCACGTTACCTTTTCTACCTGGTAACAAAAGACACTGCCCGTGACCAACCTACCTACCGAGATGTATGGGAAGCCTTACTTCAGTTGAGAGAGCACGTACTAGAGTCCGACGTGCAAAAGTTAGCCATGCCAAAGTTGGAGTGCCGCCAATTAGATTGGAGGGTTATACGAAACATGGTGGAGGAAATCTTTAAAGACACCGAAGTCCAGGTGTTAGTCTGTTGCAATCCGCATAGTTACTGCTGCGGAGAGAAAACCGTCCCTTGTCATTTCTATACAACTGGAAGTTGTAAAAGAGGGTCCAGTTGCCGATATCAGCATGTCGTTCCAGTTCCAGTCCCGACAAGGTTCCAGGAGGAACCATCTTTTAAGAGGGGGGCAATGTTACGATTTTAAATGTTATGGCGTATAGAACTGTAAATATTTTATGACTAATTCTTTTTATTGATTCTCGTAATTTGTAGGTCAAAATATACCTGAGCTTAGCTACCAGTTGTTTACCAGAAATCTCTAGACACTAATTTTAGTGAGTCATCCACGTCTCGAGGTTGAAAAACGAGTCGAGCGCCTTCACCAAAATACGAGACTATTCAAGAAGTCCGCCGAATTCTCTGGATGACAACAGTTGTGTATATAAATGAAAGATTTTTATTTGGCAGTCAGTTATAAGAAGCTCGCGAACCGCGATATTTAAATGTAACGAAACGTTAATAAATTATTTGTAATTAGGATTAATAAAGACTTTAATAAATTCGTAATTAGTTATCGTGAGTTTTAATAAATTAGAATATAGACAATAAATTAGAATAAAGACAAATAAATTAGAACAATATAAATAAACCCAACAATATAAAGCCTTTTCAGCCATCAATTTTCTGTTTGTCTTGCACACTTGTTAACACACAAGAACAACTTGTAAATAGAATACATTTTAGAGAATCGCAGTATTCCCGTTCTCCTTCGTTAATCCTCCCGGTCCAAAGCATCCTCCTCCTCCAAACCTCTCGATGTCATCTCTCTTCTAATTCCTTCATTCCATAAGCGTCGAGGTCCACCTTATTTTTCTTTTTCTAGGGAGCTTCCATCTGTGAAGTTTTTGGGGCCAACGTTCGTCAGGCATTCTCAATAGGTGTCCAAACCATTTTAAACCTCTCTTCTTTCTATTCTGTCAATGACAATGAAGAGTTCCCAGCTGTTCTCCGCGTGTAGAGGTTCTCTCTCACCGGCTCTGGAACTCGATTCAGCCATGTGTTACCTCTAGTCAAATTTAATTTAATACTGAACATCATAGTTATTTTACAACACAATGTACAATCTTTTATAACTAAATGTAATTTAAAGGGTTTTTACCCTAGTATTTTGGTGGCTCAGGCATTGTGACCTAGCATTTTTCGATTTTAAAACCTGATGATGGACTGTGTGGTCCGAAAACGTTTGTTTTATTGATGTAGTCCTTTTAAGGGTTTTTTAAATAAATATACCTATTTACAAAGACTAACCTCTTTTTATGATACGTGGTATACAGCCAGCTACAGGAATTTTTTCCTTGTGGATTTTAATAGTAGGTATCTATATTTAAATATTATGAAAAATATTATTAATTATTGTGTATTTATACAATAATTATTGTGTTCTACGTATTTAAAGTGGTAATTTAATTATTCAATTAGCGTTTTGGATTTTTGTATTGTGTGTAAAAGGGAAGTTACATTTTCCTACTATTTTTTATATATTTTTTACTTTATATGTCCTGCGAGCAGATTTTACCCCCAAAATCCCCCTGGATGCGTCACAGCGCTAAACTAAATTCAACTTACAGAGACATACTGTACAAACGTTTATTTTTAATATTACATATATTGCCATTCCATGGTTTATCAGTATTATCAATAAAAAAAACCAAATGAAAATAATAATTTAAAACATGTATAAGTCTATTTTTGTATACGATCACTGAATATAAATAACTGCTTACCACCGACTGAACTGAGACTCATTTTTCAAATTTCTACGATGCGATTTGATCGATTATACATTTCTCTTCAGATTTCCTACAGCCGAAGTTTTGGTTAAAATATAAAGTGGATTACAAGTTGGAGGAGATTGGTGGAATTATATATCTTTCAGTGTCAAAACTTTATAAATGGAAGAATCCTGATTTTATTGGCAAGCTGTCAATTTTTTCGAGAACATACTCTAATATTAAGCGGGATAAAGCTAGGCTACCTAGTTTTTGCGAAGCTGTGCGCTATATTTTGTTATTTTAGTACTTACGAAAAAATATAAAGTCAACATGTAATATTTACACAGATAATCTATACTGGTAATTTAAAACATAGGAATATTTCGCGTCTCTTTGACTATTGTTACCATGTAATGATATAAACCTATAAGTTAATTATAAATATGTTTGTACATAGATTAGATTAGATTATGTGAGGACGTTAAGGCCATGCGGCCTCAGCGCACTTCGACCTATAGAGATCTTTTGTGCATACCTTAATATAGTTAACCCTGCTGTACCGTTCGAGGTACAAATGTACTGTTCAAGTCAATATGACCCAACTATGATTTACGCTCCCTAATAGAAATAAAATAAGCTAATGGTGCTAAACAAAACTGTATTAATGCATGGAGAGACTTCAATATAAATTACAAGATACCTTACAGGCAATATTAACTGACGGAACTGATATGAAAAATATGACATCATACTTACATTCCATAAATGTACTAAATAAACTGTAAAACTCTAAATTGTACAACGCCAATGACCCTATGAGGTTGAGGCATAAATAAATAAAAAAAAAACTGTATTAATAAAAAATTATAGTTAATTAAACAATAATTATATTGTTACTGTAAATTAAACCTTATTAACAAAAATAAAAAGCATTTTTTCTTTTTCCCAGAAAACCCTAAGAACAAATATCTTCAAAATTTAATTCAGTTTACAACTGGGACAGTAATAGAAAGAATGGGTTTTACAAATATGTTTATGACGTATACAACATAAAATATTAGTCTTGTTATCCCTTTTAGAGCAAAATTTACAGCGTACTCGTTTAGCAGGCGGAGTTGGATGGTCCATAGACGGTTCACTAGAATTTCCATCTTCTCTACTCGCTTCTGCTCGTGTTCTTTTTACCAGTTCTTGTGAGTCTTTAGTTCTCGGTAAATTTTTCCTGGAAAGGATAAGTGGTTTCACCAGTGTTTTTCCCAACTCCTCAAGAAAAATTCGTCGTTTTGTAAGTTTATTGGTATTCCATTGGGGATTTATCGATGTCCATAAAACGAACGCGTTGTAGGCAGAAATGTCCAGCATATTGTAAAAAACAATCATGGGCCAGCGATTTGTCTTCCTCTTACATGTATATGTACCAACAAGCTGATCTAGAGTATCCACTGCCCCTTACTGGAATTGTAATCTAAAATAATTTGGGGCTTCTTGTCATTTCTGTCACTAATAGCCTTTTCATGATGCAAAGTACTCATAAGAATAACATTTTTATTCTTTTTAGGAATATAGTTAACAACAGTGGTATCTTGTGTGAAGTAAAAAGACGAACTATGAACTTCTTTATTCGCAATTTGTGCTGGAAGCTCTCGTTTATTTTTTCTTATAGTTCCCAGCATTGTATTTTTTCTTTTTAGAAGAAGTTGTCCTAAATTGTACGATGTAAAAAAGTTATCACATGTAATATTGTGGCCTTTCAAATCACTACTCAAGTCGCACACCACACGCATTCCCTGATTTCGTTCTGGCGCGGCACCTGCTTCCTTTCCTGTATAGATCTGCAATTTTAGAGCATAAGAACTTTTACTGCCACATAAGGCCCAAATTTTTATGCCATATTTCGCTGGCTTGCTTGGAATGTACTGTTTGAATGGACAGCGGCCTCTTCTTCTTCTTAAGGTTCCATCTTCTAACGAAGGTTGGATATCAACATGGCAATTCTTACTTTACTTCCAGCAGCTCTAAATAGTTGGCTAGAGCTCAGACTAAACCATTCCCTTAGATTTCGTAGCCAGGAGGTTCGTCTTCTTCCTACATCTCTTTTACCTTTTATTTTGCCCTCTATAATCAAGCGGCCTCTAAAGGCAACTAATTGCTCGTCGACGGTAACATTTTCATCAGGGTTAAAAAATTTTGGTAGATTTTCAACCCATTTTTCCCAAATTTCACGTATTGCAGCAAGTTTATCAGTACGTCTCCTATCCTGTCTAGTAGTCTTGTTATCAAAACGTATTACTTGTGAAATTTTTGTAAATACTTCAAGGGACATTGTTGCTCGAAATATACTACGACCCGTTTCTTCATTCCACAAACTTTTAGTTGATTCACCATGGGACTTAAAAACTCTAGCTAACAATAACAGACCAATGTATGCTTGAAAACCAATTTTATCTAAGTCTTTCCAGTTGTTTCCAAAAACACGCTGTCCTTCCATGTTGGTCATATTTATAATTTGGTTTGCAACTATGTCAGAAAAGAGTGCGTCAAATGAATTTTTAATATCGAAAATTTGTGCACATGCGTACCTTGTAACTCCTGGAGCATTATTTATAACATTGGCCGTAGAAAAACGACCGCGTTGATAAGGAGGATCGAGCGACCATTGGATAGTATCGTCTTTTGAAGGAACCGTTACATAAGGTTCTACAGGATGTTGTACGTAGAATGGAACACCAAAGGATTCATCACTACTTTCTTCCTCACTCTCACTACTTGTATTGTTTTCTGTTTCTGATATGCACTCATCACTCTCTGACGCGTTCGCGAGCTCGCGAAGCTCATCTTTGGTTAGCGCTCTACGGTGCGATATTATCAACATGCAAACATAGACTGAAATTTGAAATATAACGAATAAATGAATGCGCTTGGCCTTGGAATATTAGTGTTTTACCACTTGTCTATCACCCCCACTTCCTTTTACGTGACATGCCATTCTACCTGACATCGTCCAGCTACACTACACATATTTTACAAGTTCTAGCTTGTAGAAACTTGTTTTTATTTATAGACGTACCTGACTGACAAACAATATTAGAAAATATAAAATACTACCAACTAAACATACCTATACAGGTTTAAATAAGTGGGTCATATTGATCCGAGCGTACCATAGGTAACAATTTAATTTTTATCAAAAAAATGAGCAAGTTGATTTTTTATCTTTTATGCAATTGAAAGACCTCATATTAAGTAATAAAGTCACGAAACACCAAAACGTTACGCCGCGTAATAATTTGTAAAATAAGAAATAATTTTTTTTTTGGGTCAAATAGACCCGAACAGGACAGCAGGGTTAAACTCTAGAATGCCAATAGTTCTGATGAAGTTGATTTGCTTCGGAGGTGATTTATTTTAGAGCATTACCTTTTTTTATACTTTTAGACATAAAAATATGGGGACAATATCAAATTTGACGTGACATATTTTAAAACGTAAAAGAATCATTTATTTTCACATCCCTTAAATTTACCACCCCAATTAATCATGGTAAAATTCTAATAGGGAACCTCTGATTCTACTCTTTTATTTTGGACGGTAATAAAATGAAATTTTATATTTTTTATGTTACTTTATACATTTTTATGAAAATATAACACAAAAATTTATATAAGCGGTATGAGCTACAATGCAAACTACGAATTCAGAAAATTAAATAAAAGATGGAGAATCAAAATGTTTTGTAAATATTTGCATTAGTCCAGAAAAATATATATGGAGGTAGAGTTTTTAATTAACAACAGCTACCTATGTTTTAATTAGGTAAAAAAACCACCTGCTAATATTTTTATTAAAAGACCGCATGTAAATATTGAATTTAATTTTAACATTTAAATAAGGGTATGTTTTATATTGTGACTTGGATATTGTTTCTTGTAAATTTATTTATTTTTAGTGCAATTTTAGTTCTCATTTGTGCTATAAATTGGGATAATAAAAAACAGTAATTAAAGTTTATTTAAAAAAAAGGAAACTCAGTTAATATTTGATTTCACCTATAGTGCCTCTATATATCCGCTTATACGTATTTTATCGTAAAAGGAATCTTAGGAGCGGCTATTTACACACACCCTGAACGTGAAATCAATCTTTTCTGTCGTAATAGAGGCAACGCTAAAATGACTTCGATATGAACGCCATAGCGACATCTGATAATAAATCCCGAAACTAATTGTCAAAACCAAATCCAGATTTTTGCTTTAATCTGTGCCTTCTAAGATTTGCAAGGCGAAATAGTCGTTAATAAAGATGTAATTAGAGAGATGTGGAGAATTTGCAATTCTTCTTCTTCTTCTTCTTCGTCTAGCCATTCAGGTCCACATCTGAACATAAGCCTCTTCATGTCTTCCTTTCCATTGTTATTTATTGTACGCTACTTGTAGCCAATTTTTTCCCGGCAGTTGGTATGGTCTAAAGGTTAAAGTATGTAGCTGTAGCTTGGTTCATAGTTTCTTTTATTAAGTTAATATATCTGCTGTCTATTCTACAATTTTGCATTGCGTTTATTACGGCCGTGTGTTCTGTGGTATCTAAAGCCTTTTCGTAGTATACAAATGCTAGGAAAACTGGAAACTTGTATTCGTTACATTTTTTTTATTAATATTTTTGTGGTTAACAGGTGTGATCGTTGTAATAGCCTTTTTCTAAAAACTTGCTTGTTCATATGGTTGGTATTCGTCTAATTTCCTTGTTAGTCGAGTAGTTATGACTTTGGTGAGTATTTTAAACAGGTGTGACAGTAGGCTGATGGGTATGTAGTTATCCAATTTTCGACTATCACCTTTCTTGTGTAATAAGATTACTTTAGAGTTGTTCCAGCTCTTAAGGACTTTGCCCTGATATTAAACAACTGTCCACAAGCTTAGTTACAATTGCAATTAGTTCCTTACCTCCTTCTAATATCATATCTGTGGTAATACTATCTTCTCCTGCAGCTTTATTTCTCTTCATGTTTTCCAATGCTGTAGTTACCTCTGAAATTGTTACTTTTGGCATTATTTCTGATCCAACATTTTTTATTAATTTCCGTGCTGGTCTCATCTCATCATCTTGTGGATGTGATCTGTAAAGTTCTGTGTAAAATGCTTCTATTCGTGTCAGTATGTTTTTTCTACTTGTGATTTCATTTTCGTCTTTTCCTATTAATGATATCATCTGGCGTCGTCCTAGTGTCGGTCTGAGGCATTTCATACTCTTATTTTTTTCAATAGTTGTTGTTATTAATTTTTCGTTTTCTTTTCTTTTTTGTTGTCTAATTCCTTTTCTAATCTGCCTATTAAGTTCTCTATATTCGTCGGTTCCCCTTTTGTTAGATTTATTTGAGATATTCCGTGTTTCTATTTGTTGTAATATTTCTTTGTCTAGTTCATTGTATGTTGTTTTTGGTTTTTTCAGTTGCAGAAGACTTTTATTCACTGTTTCGATAATAAGGTTATTCAAATCATCAATATCATTGGAGTTTATCTGCTGCTTGCTAACTTGATTTTAATGCATGCACTATCTTTTTATTAAATTCACTATTTTTGATTTCTTGAGATGTCCATTTGTATCTTTTTTCATGTATTCTTTTTCTTTCTAGTTTTTTGTTAATTATTAGTTTTGTTCTTATTAGTCTATGATTACTTCCTAGGTCAAACTGATTTAATACTGATACGTCTTCTACTAGGTTTCCATAGCCATAGTTACCAATTAAATGTTCATAATCTTCCTCTTTTTTGCTCAATTTGGCATTAAAATCTCCTAATATTATTTCGTAATTTGCTTTATTTGTTTCTATAGCTGTTCTTATTTCATCATAAAATATTTCTACTTCTTCATCGTGGCTTTTGGTCGGAGCGTACACTTGGATCACTTTCAGAGTGGTTCTTTTATTAATCCTGATGATGAGATATGCTACTCTGTCTGATATGGGCTTGAATTCTTCGATACACTGTGTGAGGCTTTGTTTTACCAAGAATCCCACTCCAGTGTATTCACCACCTTTATGCAAAAATGTGTGCCATTTTTTAGTATTATATACTCATCACTTTTTCTTCTGGTCTCGCATATACCAAGGATATCCCATTTTATATCCAATTCTTAGAAGGCACATATTAAAGCAAAAATCTGAATTTGGTTTCGACAATTAGAAATCTTCGAATTTCGATTTTCTGGATTTACTATCAGATGTCGCTATTGCGTCCATATCGAAGCCATTTTAGCGTTGCTTCTATTACGACAGGAGAGATTGTTTTTACGTTCAGAGCATCTGTAAATAGCCGCTTTAAAGATTCCTTTTAGGATGAAATACGTATAAGCAGATATATAAATGCACTATATGTGAAATCAAATCTTAACTGTCTTTCCTTTTATTTCGGTATACTCTTTTGTTATTTTTTTTTTTTTACCGCATCAACCCCTAGGGTTATTAGCGGGGTGGTATATCTTTATTTTAGAAAAGTTACATTAATATGTTATTAAAATTTACATAGCAGTTTTGGAAAATAAATATTTTATGTTATGTTACAGTTTGTTATAGAGTTTACAATTTTTGATAAAAATTATTGTATTATTGATGTCTTCTTCTAGAGTTTCTTTAATTACATCTTTATTTGGCTAATTTAAACTCGTTTGGGGTTAGATAAATAAGCGACAATTCAACTGACTATACGTAAACATTATTTTATTTGGGTTCATATCTTTTCCAAGGTTCTAACTCCAAACCTAATCAGTGAAAAATTTCAAGTACATATACCCTTATACATAAAAATATTATTTTTAGGTAGTGTGCAGAGTTCTGGAACTTCTGGATCAAATCCTAATACTGACAGATTTCTAACGTGCTTTTGGAATTGACCTATTTCCATATTTTTTTCATGTGGCTGTCGATTATCTTCCTTATTTAAAAGCTTGTTTACTTTTAAATCCTCTAAAATAGAAGGTTTTTGCTGAAATGAAGATATTTCTTTGAGTACCTTACTCTTAGTATTTCGCTTTTTACTTTCAAGGAATGTCCTTTACTTTTCAGAAATCGTTTTGCCTTATTTTTTAACTTTATTCGTTGTTTTTTATTTTTTCGCGTTCCTTTTCCTATAGTTCTCTTTTATAACCTGAAAAAGAAATTATAAAACTAGATCTTTGGGTATTACGTATTCCCTTACGTTCGAGAGTTTTGGCAAACAATCTTCCATGTTACTGCTCTTATTTATAGAGTTCTGACGAGTGGAGGGAACTGAATTAAAAAACTTGGATATTTGCATGTGCAGATTTAGTCATGATCATGCATTTAGTTTTCTTTAAATTTATCTTCAGTCCGTACTCATGACAGCGTTCATTAAGGCGTTGCATTACGTTCTGTAAATCATTGTTGTTATCCGTAATTATTACTGTATTGTCTGCAAAACGTAAGTTATTCAAAACTTCTCCATTGATAGATATACCTTCTATTGAGTCTGAGAGCGCTTCTTGAAATACCGCTTCACTGTAGACATTGAAAAGTAGTGGGGACAGCACGCAACCCTGGCGGACTCCTCTCTGTATTTTGATATTTTCGCTGTCACCTCTTACCTTGGCAGTTTGATTTCAATATAAATTATAAATTAGTCTTAGATTAGTTAGATAACTTGATGTCTAACCTTTACTCTCGAATAGTTGGCGGGATATTGACGATTATAGTATTCTACGCCCTACCATAAATAATACATGTTGCTAGATCATTATAAAAGTGGAAGTAAGTACTCACAGTGAATTGCTCCTTGATTATTTAAAAATAAAGTGTCCACTGCCAACAATTTTGTGGTTTACCCTACTGATTAGTATTTACGGATTCATCATTTTCCTATAAAACAGCAAAAATATTCTAAGTGTCAATAACTGGGCGCATGCCGACTACTAGATAATAAATTAGTAACGTTTACAGTTGTTAAGTAAAGAAAAGGAACGGTCCATTGAAAGAGGTCCTGACACGGTATGTAAACAAACAAATTACTTATTATTCTTAATTTTTGGATAGATTGTAATTTTAATTGAAGTTAATAAAAAATTT
The DNA here is from genome assembly GCA_918026665.1 of Diabrotica balteata. Classification (NCBI taxonomy): domain Eukaryota; kingdom Metazoa; phylum Arthropoda; class Insecta; order Coleoptera; family Chrysomelidae; genus Diabrotica; species Diabrotica balteata. Next base: position 159,176,708 of record OU898280.1, read on the forward strand.
TTTAAATTTTTTCATGTAATGGGATGAGGTATGCAATTATAATGAATGTACCCTTTGAAAATTAAAATGGTACATTAATACCAAACGAGCCTTCTATACAAATTCGTTCATATTTTCTAAAACGCCCCGTACAAGTATCCTAAAAGATTTATTGTTGCCAATATTTGAATTTAGTTTGTAGTTCACAGAACATCTCTTGGCATTGAAGAATTTATGTCCTTAAATTTAAATTAAGTAAAGACCCTTGTCAGCACAAAACAAAAGCAAAAACAAAAACAGCAGGAAAGCATCTTAACAAATAGTTTTTCTCAGTAAGATATTTACCTGGAACTTTCCAAGTTTAAACAACATCAATAATTATACGGACTCTTGTAATGGACTCAAAGTTCCGCTGGGAAGTTACAAAGAACTTTTAAAGCAAATACCGTTTATCTCTTAGTTTTTACCTCAACTTCTAAAAGTAATGTTTGTACGCTGATTTTTTATTGCACCAAGTTTTAAATTTATATCGTAACTTATGGTGATTTATCTAATACCTAATAGCATAATGCCATATTTTATAGTTTATTTTTATGAACGAGAGAGTAATTAGCACAATTTTAACTGGTACCTCCGACCACTCCATGGGCGTGCTCAAGATTAATTGAAAAATTACTTTGAATAATTGTAAAAAATAAATGAATTATTTCAGTGTTATAAAGTGTTATGTGTATGTAAACAAAAGTGACCTCTTTTATCACACACTATATTAGAACTGACTGGCCTACATTAAAAAGGGTTTTAAAAAATTCACATTTTTTTTAATTTTTAAAAATTACAAAAGAGAAAAAGAGTTTTTAAAACCGTCTAAGGTATGTTAAATAGATGAATAAAAATATTAATATAAAACTTACAGCTACTTGTTACAAATCCAAATCAGATTCAGAAGATGAACTTTCAGAACCAAGATTTATAATAACTGGCTCGATCATTTTATCAGTAATATTGTCCAGCTTCCACATTTTTTCCTCTTCTTTAATAGTGTGATTTACTGCCTTTTCCCAGTTTTCAGGTTTTACATTATTTACGGCCTCCAAAAACAACTGTTTAACATCATGAATTTTAAAAGTGGTATTTTTTCTTGAAACTTCACTCTTTATCTGTGCCCATACCAGTTCAATCGGGTTTAATTCACAATGATATGGTGGGGATCTAAGTACTGTCATTCCACGATTTTTGGCAATTTCATCAATTTCGTATTTTTTAAATTTTTCTTTATGAAGGGCACACAACGAATAAAGTTCCTTTCTTATAGATCCGGGATGGTACGTAATATTTTTTGAACTCAGCCAATTCTGCAAGTCTTTTTTTAACCACTTGGTTGTGGGCAGTCCTTCTATAAGTCTGGAGTGATAACTTGCATTATCCATTACTATTACACAGTTCTTAGGAAGAAGATCTATCATTTGTTCGAACCATTCTTGAAAGACATCAGCGTTCATGTCTTCATGGTAGTCACCGGTACGAGTTGATTCAAAAGTTAATAAACCACCTTCAACAAAACCGTCTGAACTGCCAATGTGTACTATTATCAGCCTGCGTCCCTTTCCTGATGGTGGGTTTAAACCAGTAGATAAGTTATTTACAAAAGCGTGCCTTTGACTTGTAACAGTTTCATCCTGCCAAAATTTATTTGGTGTATGACCCTCGTTGATCCATGTTTCATCAAGATAAAATATTTTTCTTTTTTGGTTTCTCATTTCCTTTATGGTTCTTAGAAAATGTCTTCTCCATATGACAATATCGCTTCTTTCTAATAAAATAGACTTTCTGGGATTCTTTTTCCAGCGGAAGCCTATTTCTTTTAAAAGTTTCCATAACGTACTTCGACTCATTTCTGGGTAATCCTTATCATCTCGAACTGAGACAAGAACTTTATCCAATGTTGGAAATTCTTGTCTAAAGAAGAATTCATGCACTTTCCGTCGAAGTCCTTCTTTAAAATGATATTCTATTTGAAATTTTGGTTTCCCTGGAGCATTACGTGGCATTTGAAAACTACCACATTTCTCTTCTTTAATAACTCTGTAAATCGTAGATTTCCCAACACCAAGTGTACTGCTAACTAACTCAACGGTCTCATCAACACTTTCACATAAACGTTTGTCTGTAAATGATTTAAAACAATTAAATATTAATGTTTTTTCATTAACTGTTAAAGGACCAATTTTTCGGCGTTTACACGGCACTTCCAAATTTTCCATAACACTAGTATACACAATAAACTGCACCTTGCAACTGAAGTACCTACTTTTAGTGAACTGTTAAGAATTTTGAATACGCCACTTGGACCTTCCTACAAAATGGAAAAACCCACTATCACATTTTCTGTGGAATAAGTTTAGAAGGTAATTATCTAGTCAATTACTGTCGTAGATTCCTGGAATTAAAGAATTAAATGTTTGATTGTTGAAACCCTTACTTCGTGGAATGCACTCATTTCAGATAAAATAAAACGTTTTATTTTATCTAAAGAATTAAACTTTATTTTGCAAATAGGTAGGTACTTATTAAACTTTTATTGGTTATATATAACCAATAAAATAAACATCTTACATTTCTTGCAAATTCATTAGTACCTGTTAACCTCCATCACTCCGACACTGGCAACCTTATTTAGGGATTAGTAACCCTCACAACTATTGTATTCTATTCTGCTCCAACCTTTATACCTGGTGGTCATACTCAATTTAAAATTGTTTTCCTATATACTTCTGTAAACTTGTTGACAAATATCTGTTTTTCATTGAGTCACCCGTATCAACAGTTTAGGGATTTGCATACATAATTTATTGTTTTATTACTCTCTCATACATAAAAATACACTATAGTTACTTACTATATTATTATACTACATGATTAAAAAAACACAGTACAATAAAACTTTTCAATCAGGTAAATATTTGAAAAACAATCTTATTTAGTTTACAGGTTGGAATGCAAATTACTATGGAGCCTCAGTTACCCCTTGAGAAAATTCACCAGGTAATAGAACAGCTTAGAAATACCCAAAATAACACTAAAAAATAAATTTAGAGTTTATCAATCATTACAGGTTTTTTACAATGGTCGACAAAAAACTTATCTGGCGTCCTCATAGCAATAATACAAACAGCAATTAATTATGCAGAATGCATCTGCAAAAACACTGTTTCATCATAAATAGTGTGCCGATGAAAATGGGCCCATCTTTGGACGTAGGCCTCCCCAATCCTTTTCCATTCTTCTCTGTCTGTCGCTACAGTCATCCACCTAGAGCCCACGTGCTTCTTGATATCATCCGCCCATCTTATTTGGGGCTTTTCTCTGCTTCTTTTATATTCCCACGGTCTTCAACTTATAAGAATTTTGTTTCATCGGTCTTCTTTTTGTCTTATATTGTATCCGGCAAATCTCCATTTCAATTTTGCAACTTCTTGTCTAACATCCCTCACTTTTGTTTTCTTTCTTATCCAGTCGTTTCTCTTTTTATCCGTTAGTCTTATGTGCAACATTTGTCTTTCCATTGCTCTTTGGGATTTTATAATATTGTCTATGTTTGATTTTGTAATTGTCCACATTTGGGAACCATAAGTGAGAACAGGGAGTACGCATTGATTGTATACTTTGGTCTTAAGATGCCGTGGATATCTTTTGTTTTTAAAAATGTAGCTTAGTTTGCCAAATGCCGCCCATGTCAGTCTAACTCGTCTTTTTATATCTTCTGTTTAGTTTTCGTTGTTAAGTTTCATAGATTGACCCAGATATATATATATATATATATATATATATATATATATATATTATATATATATATATATATGTTATTGTGATATTTAAGTCTTGGTGCGCCAAGCAATTAATTAGCTAATTACTTAATTGATTAATTAATTAAAATTATTTAAATGATATGATTATGACTCTATCACACTTTTTAATTCTCTTATCTCAGGGTTAAATTCGTGCTTCAATATCTATGCTATTACATGTGAAAGGTAAGGTCCAAAGAATACCGGAATAATAAAAAACACATATGATATAACACTATATATTGAAATAAAAATAATGAAATAATTCACACTCAAATGTTTTCAATAAACAAAATCTCATATAATGATTCTCAAAATTTTGTTCTACGTACGTGAACCTTCAAAATTAATGGTACAAACAATATTAGTTGAAATCTCAAAATCCAAATATTATTCTAAATCTCCTAATCAAAATATTTATATCCTTTCTAAATTAAGTGTAAAAATTGTGTTATCAATGAAAAGAAAAACTGCAGAAAACAAAACTATCTCTCTCTGATGATGAGTGGTCCAAATCCTTGTTATTTGTAGACTATATTATTTACTCGTGGCCGCTCCCTAGGTAATCAGCAATCTTACAACAAATTATTGCAAGTATATCGTCCTTAATGATCTCCTTCAAATGCACGAATCGTTCAAATTATGCTAGCTTCTTCTTCTCTCAATAAACTGAATCTCTCGTTGGCCTGAGTGAAAAATGACTCTTGGAATATCTTTTCTTTACGATAAACTGAATCTCTCGTTGGCCTGAACAGTGACTCTTGGAATATAAGTAGAAAAATATGACTTACAATATTTTACTGGATCAGCTTCTGTCAGATACACTAACTACACGAAAACTCACAAACTTTCACTGCTACTGCTTCCTACCTCTGGGAAACTACCCGAGAACAACGGCCGTTCGCCTTGCACCCTTGGAAACCAACTGACTATCTTTTCTCACTCCGAAATCTAGCTAAACTTTCATTCCTACATACCTATCCCACCTTTTTCAATCTCCGCCAATCAAAACTCGTCACAATTTCCCCATTTTTTCATTTCGATAACAAACAACTTTTTACCTATAATTATAAAATTTCCTAAAACTTATTTACAAATAATATTTTTCTACAATTCTTAAAAACTAACAAAAAACATCTTTCTAAAATCTCTTCTATTGTCTTTAATCACTGCGTTAATGTATTTGGAAAACCCGGTTCAATTGTTCTTTGGATTTCACTTAAAATTATGCGGGTCACTCAAGTATAGTATAACAAAGGAAATAATTTATGCATAGCTTACATTTTGTTTAATACAGGTAATCCAAAAATTTAAAAACTTTCCTTCTTCGAAATGTTTGTTGGTTATTATCCTACTTATCTGAATTATTTTAATTTTTTTGAACTTTGAAATATTTTAATCAAACCAATATTTTTCTCGATTTTACATATCATAACAATATATATATATATATATATATATATATATATATATATATATTATATATATATATATATATATAATATATATTATTATTACTTATAAAGGAGAAGCTTGATTTTGTTCTTTCTTTTCATGTGCTATCCCTTCATAAACAGATGATTTGTAACAGTTAAAAGAATAATAGCTGGGTATTGGATGTCACATTTAGGACTGGAATCTTATTATGTCTGAAATGTTCCTTTTATGTACGAAATCAATACGATTATCTAGTTACACAGAAAAATACGATATGATTTTTTGGAATTGGATGTTAAGTGTGAGTGCCAACATATCTTTTAGTCTTAGAAAATTATATCACAGTTCTTTTTGCATAAAAGGGCTGTTATTAAATTGTAAATAGTATTAATATCTTTGGTTTTGTTGTTTTTTTTTAAGAAATTTGTTTAATATAAGAAAATGAAACTGAGATTGTTCAAAATAAGAAACAGACAGGAAGAAAACATCTATCCGAAGAGAAACAGATTTCTGTGTGATTGTCGCTAATCTGTCTACTTTTACTTAAACTGTTGCTTACGTTTGTGAAGAGAAGAAAACAATTTTAAAGATTCTAAAGAAAAATTTATTGATGAAGAAACTTGTTTTTGAATGGTATCATTATCGTCAAAATGTTAGATACTGGTCCGATAAAGATCCCAGATTATTTCGAGGTCACATGCAATTTCCACAAAAACTAAATGTTTGGGCAAGCATATTAGGTAACTATATTGTAGGCACAATATTTATCGACGTTAATTTTAATAGTAAAACTTAAAAATGTTGGAGGCCAAGATAAACGCTGACAATCAATGATATACACATAATCCACAAGAGTTCCTTCAAAACATCACATTTTAGCAAGACTAAGTTACGCCGGAGGAACCTGTAACTCTCGGAGGAACCTGTAACCTCTAGAGAGCGCGTCCCCAGGTGGCGGATAGGGGAATGCCCGACCCGGTTTACCGGTGGGTAGGAGGGAAATAAAATACCTCCCGTGGACCAACAGGTAATTCACCGAATGATTGCCGGTATAAGCAATCCCCCACTTATGACCAACGGCTGCGGGCGGATGAGTTAATAAGTGGAAGGGCACTCTTTTGTCCAAGGGTTGGGAAACTGGTCCTAAAGGCGGATGAATCGAAAAATATGTCAACGGCGTAAGGATGCAGAAGGCAACGGGGAACCACTGCATTAAAGACTCTTAGAGTACCCCTAGTAAAGTCATGAATGGCAAATGACAAGTAGAGTAAACAAACTTACTGATTATGGAGCACGGAATCCAAGATCCGGCAGGGGAGGAATAACTGTAGATCACAGGGCCTCCCAGGTCGTAAACCAGAGAAATCCCTGTGGACTTAAGACATTGAAAATAGCAACCTGGAATGTCAGAAGTTTATATGCAAGTGGTAAATTAGCGAACGTACTGCTTGAAATGGAAAACCTCCAAATTGATGTTTTAGGTATAAGTGACGTACAGTGGCCAGGTTCAGGCAAACAAATTACAAATAATGGAACCATGTATTATTCAGGTAACAACGAGGTCAATCATCGTTACGGTGTTGCTATCTTAGTTGCAAAAAAGGTCAATTACTCTGTGATAAGTTTTACTCCTTATTCTGATAGGATCTTATCAATACAACTACAGTCTAAAAAAGGTATAGTAAATTTTATTCAAGTTTATGCTCCTACGGCAGATAAAGATGACGACGATATCGAACTGTTTTACCATGATTTGGAACAAGTCTTAAAATCAATGAAAAAACATCACACTACAATAGTAATGGGCGACTTCAATGCCAAAGTTGGCCAGGGAAGAGTGGATGGATATGTGGGGGAATATGGTCTAGGAAATAGAAATGAACGTGGTGACCGTTTGATACAATTTTGCCAGACGGAAGAATTTGTAATAGCTAATACACTTTTTAAGCTACCAAAAAGAAGGTTGTATACATGGAAATCTCCCGGTGATACAACGAATAGAATAATCCGAAATCAAATTGACTTTGTCCTTATTAGACAAAGATTTCGTAATTCTATACTGTCTGCCAAAACTTACCCTGGAGCAGACATCGGTTCAGACCATAACCCCATAGTAGTCACATTACGAACCAAATTAAAACTGGTTAAAAAACCCACACAAAGTAGAATTGATATTAAGAGATTAAGGGAACCACAAACAAAGGAACAAACTGTAAAAACTCTTACTGAAAATATACGTAATGCCCAAGAACTGAATAAAAGTAGCTATAACATTGATCAGAAATGGGAAAATATAAAAGCAGCAATAATTAAAACAGCAAATGAAAACTTAAAACCAAAGAATAGAAAACATAAAGATTGGATGACTGAAGAAATACTACTATTAATGAATGAAAGAAAATCATTCAAAACAAAAAATCCAATTAAATATAATGAAACTGATCGATTAATAAAAAAGAGAATAAAAGAAGCTAAGGAGAGAATGTTACATGAGCAGTGCCAAGAACTAGAAGAAATTGAGAAAAAATATGACTTTTTTAACATGCATAAAAGAATTAGAGAATTAACAGGAATGAGAAAAACACTTCAAACTAGGCAACTAAGAGATGAAAGGGGTGCACTTATAACAGATATAAACCAAAAAATGCAGAGATGGACACAATATATAGCACAACTATTTGAAGACAAAGAGAGAACAGAAGCACCAAAAGAATTTAAGGATGATACTGGGCCTGACATTATACGAGAAGAAATTGAATATGCAATGAAACAAGCTAAAGATGGTAAATCTCCCGGGCCTGATGAAGTTCCTATCGAATTACTTAAAATTGTGAATACTGAATCTATTGATCTTCTTTTGGATCTATTCAATACCATATATAGAACAGGTATAATACCTAAAGAATGGCTCCAATCAACATTCATACTGCTTCCCAAAAAAGCCAATGCAAAGGAGTGCAATGAACATCGCACCATAGCCTTAATGAGTCATGTCTTGAAATTGTTTTTAAAAGTAATTCACAATAGAATACATAAGAAATTAGATGAAGGCATAAGTAATACACAAATGGGATTTAGGAAAGGACTGGGAACACGAGATGCACTGTTTGCAGTAAGTGTTCTTTCGCAGAGATGCTTAGATATTAATCAGGAAGTATATGCCTGTTTCATTGATTTTGAGAAGGCATTTGACAGAGTGCAGCATAATCGACTTAAAGAAATTTTATTAAATAAAAACATAGACAGTAGAGACATTAGAATCATCTGTAACCTCTATTGGAATCAAACAGCAAAAGTGAAAGTTGAAAACGAACTGACCAAGGATATCCAGATTCGCCGTGGGGTCCGCCAAGGGTGTATTTTATCACCCTTGTTATTCAATTTATACAGTGAAGCCATCTCAGAATTAGCGCTTGCCGAGATCAGTGAGGGCCTTATAATAAACGGTGAGCCACTTAATAACATAAGATATGCTGACGACACCGTCCTTTTGGCAGGAACACTAGAAGAACTGCAACACCTTGATGAACCCCGCCCCTATTACCGCCCCTATCTTCCTGTGGTGTCTATTCTATTCCTTGTTCATGTGGACATGTGTATATTGGCGAAACTGGTCGTTCCGTCAAAACTCGGATTCAAGAGCATCAAAGATGCATTCGATCAGGTCTTTTCTCCCATTCTGCAGTTGCAGAACACTGCCAAGAAACCGGTCATTCCATATTGTTCGAAAAAAACCCATATTATTTCTAAAAGCCCCTTCTTTTATTCCAGGAAAATCCGCGAATCTCTAGAGATCCGAAAAAATCCACATAATATCAATCGAGAGGAAGGATACTACTTGTCTCCCATCTGGAATCTCAGTCTAGAACCGCCGTCCGGTCCCGCCACTACGATGCAGCCACATGATTGGCCAGCGCGCGCTTCTTGACGTTCGCGCCACGAAGTGTGCCGATACGTCCCGACACGACAGGCACCGCGACTATAAATAGAGCGGTAGCGGAGTAATCGTCGGATTCACTCCCCGCCTCTCGACGCGTTAGTGTTCTGAGCTGTTGGACGTGAATCCCTGTCCTGGCATTTGGTTTTCACCTCTGGCTGCGTTGAGTAGTTGAGTTACTGTGACCAAATGCCCATCTTGGTAGTTAGTATTCGCCTCTGGTTGCGTTGAGTAACTGAGTTACCGTTGCTAACTACCCATCTTCCTGTTCTTTGTTTTCTTCTTTCTTTCTTTTTCTTTTTTGTTCTCCTGAAGAAGCTACATACAATTGTAGCGAAACGTCGAGATGAACCCACTTTTGGGTCACTCACAAATGACACGGTCCAAACCCGGAAGACGAATAAACTATAACTAAATATATATTGCAACGATTATGGACTAAAAATCAATTTGAAGAAAACCAAGTTCATGGTATTTACAAAAGCACAAAACATCAAAGTTAAGCTAGTACTAGATAATACAGAAATTGAACAAATATCTTCGTACAAATACCTTGGAGCATGGATCACAGAAGATACTGATCAGACAAAAGAAATAAGATGCCGCATTGAAATTGCGCGGTCAACTTTTAATAGAATGAGAAAACTTTTTTGTAATCGCGATATCAATATATCGCTCCGGATAAGAATGCTTCGATGTTATATTTTCTCTACCCTTTTGTATGGAGTTGAAGCTTGGACACTTAAAAAATCCAACATTAAAAACCTAGAAGCATTCGAAATGTGGTGTTACCGACGCATTTTGAAAATATCATGGATGGATCGCAAAACAAACGAACAAGTTCTCGAACAACTAGGAAAACAATGCGAAGTTTTAAATTCCATAAAGATCAGGAAATTGGAATACTTGGGGCACATCATGAGAGGTGAAAAGTACGAACTACTAAGGAATATAATGCAGGGTAAAATCAAAGGTAGAAGAAGCGTAGGAAGACGTAAAATCTCGTGGCTACGCAATCTCCGTGAGTGGTTTGGATGCAGTTCAATTGAACTATTCAGGCGAGTAACCAATAAAATTATAATTGCCAGAATGATTTCCAATCTCCGATAGGAGTGGAACTTGAAGAAGAAGAAGTTACGCCCCATAATGCCGCCAAAGACGGGGACATATAGAGTGACCACCAAGATCTCCTGACTTAACTTTATTAGATTTTTTGCTTCTGGGTTACTTAAAATTTAGAATGCCGTACTATGAGTATTAATCAGACGATGTTACAAAAAGTAAGAGAAGCCATAGATTGTATTACTGCCAAAAAGTAAATAAGACACATTTTAAACACCTTTTACATTAAAATAAGTTTTATTGTACGCTCCGAGCGTTTTGCTTACGTAGTAAAAATTAATTGGATTATTTTTTTATAATACACTTAGGACAAACAGAAGTAAAAGTGTGAAACCTACTTATCGTAATTTTCATAATAATAAAATTTAAACTATAACATTTTGAAATCTAGGCGAAGCTTAATATTCCTTTTATATCCAAGGTTTAAAATAACATTACAAAATCCACTAACATGTCACCAATTTCCATGCTTTCATAAGTTACATAAAATATTTTAACCGAAACTTTTGTTGAGGTGGTTTTCTGTAGGGAAATTTAATTCTCGGAGAAATTTAGCATCTGTTTAAACAGCTAATTGCACGTTGAAGGGAAGAGAATATCTACGCAGTATGTGGATAATTGCCTGAAATTTGTCCTGGTTCTGTAGTATCGTATCAGTCGTGCAGATACGGACCTTTGACGGCAATCTGAAATTTAATGTAATATTACTGCTATTTATGGAATTCATTATTGACGCTAGTAAGTGCTTAAGTCAGTAAAGGAATATGATTTTCGTTCGGTACAAAGGCGTAATTATTTCACTCAAATTAGTCACTCTACAATATATACATGTAAGTGTAATATCATGCCCTTATTCATGTGAAGAGATTGCAGTTTGAATTCGTCTAAAAAGAGTTTATTATCGTTAAAATTCTACAATATAAATTATTAATAATAATAACATAACTAACATAACTTAACCTAAAAAGAGAATCAAGAACAATGCTATTTCTTACACCATTAAGTATATATATATATATATATATATATATATATATATATTTATATATATATATATATATATATATATTTATATATATATATATATATATATATATATATTTATATATATATATATATATATATACATATATATTATATATATATATATATATATATAATATATATATATATATATATATATATAGCGAGTGTTTGCAACTTTAATTTTGTCGCTTCTCGCATCCCAATCGCCATAATTTCTTATCGGCCTTCTTGAAGACCTCTATTTTCCATTTCTATATGAATATTGGATATCCATTTCTTTCTTGGCCTTCCCCTTTTATTTCTCTGTGTAGGTCTCCAGTTCCAAACCTTTCGTGGTATCCTTTCTTCGTTCATCCGTCTCAGGTGTCCATACCATTTTAATTGTTTTTCGGCTATCGTATCCATTATTGTGTTCTTTACTTTCATTCTCTCTCTTATGTTTTCATTTCTTATGTGGTCAAACAAAGTTAACCCGGAACATCTTCTCCAGTACATCATTTCCGTTGAGAGGAGTTTTTGTGACATATTCTTGTTAAAGACCCACACTTCTGACCCATACGTCAGCACCGGCTGAATCATAGCCTGATATATATTTTTCTTTGTTTTCTTAGTTAAAGTTTTATTCCACAGGATCGGATGTAGTGTTTTTATCATGTTTTTTCCTTTTCCTATTTTTCTTGTTATATCTTTGTCGTCTCTCCCGTCTTCGCTTAGTGTAACTCCGAGATATTCGTACTGATCAACGTTTTTAATTAATCCGCTTTCTGTTTCCATGTCTTGACCGATGCCTCCTATATTCATGTATTGTGTCTTTTCGGTATTAACCTCTAATCCCCATTTTTTGAATTCGTCTATTAGTTTGTTTATCATGTACGTCATATCTTGTAGGTCCTCGGCAAGAACTACCTGGTCATCTGCGAAGAGGATTGTGTATATAGGAGTGTCATTTACCCATATGCCCATTGGGCTGCATTTTCTCATCCAATATTTTAAAGCATTACCAAGATATATTTTAAATAGGGTTGGGGAGAGGCAAGAGCCCTGTTTGACACCCTTTGTTTGGGTGAAACCCTTGGAAATTTGGTTTCCAACCTTAATATAAGCTTGGTTATCTTGATATAGCTTTTTCACGGCATTTATATATACTGCATTTATACCTGCGTTTTCCAATGTTGTCCATAGTCTCTGCAGTGGTACGGAGTCAAACGCTTTACGGAGATCTATAAAAGTGGCATGAAGTTCTAGTCCTCTTGCTAATCTCTTTTCTATTAGATGTTTGAGAGTAAATACATTGTCGACACAAGATCTCCCTGGTCGGAATCCACTTTGTTCTTCGATCTCTGTGGCTTCTTTTTCTATTCTGGCTTTCAGAACTCTTTCATACAGTTTGCCAGTGGATGACGTAATGCTGATACCTCGGTAATTACTGCAGTCATTCCTGTTTCCCTTTTTGTAGATGGAGTTTATGTACGAGACTTTCCAATCTCTTGGGATACTTTCTCCTTGTAGGCACTTGTTAAACATTTTACAAAGCAATTCTAATGTTATTGCAGTGGCATGTTTGAATAACTCGATAGGTAAATCACCCGGCCCAGGAGCTTTATTATTTTTCATTTTTTGTAATGCGTTTTTTATTTCTTCTACGGTAATCATCGCCACTTCATTTAACCCCGTTTCAACTATATCTATATGTGTGTCTAGAAACTGTGTACGTTGTTCATTTAATAGATTTTCGTAATAATTTTTCCATCTTTCTATGTCTATGGGGTTTATTTTTTTTGTTTCGTTTGTATTTTTTCTAAGACTGTTGATAGTTTTCCAAGCTTGTCTGGACCTAGATCCTCCTACCATTGAGCTTATTTCTGCACACTTGTTGTCCCAGGTTATGTTTTTTGTTTTTTTAATTTCCTTTTTTACTATATATTTGTATCTGTTATAGTTCTTTCGGTCTTCCTCATCTTTTGTCGCTAACCATTTGAGATACAGTTTTTTCTTTTCTTCTACCAGTTCTAATAAACCTTCTGTCCACCAATAATTTCTACGTTTTACTTTTTCTTTCGTACCTAGAGCTTCTAATGCTGCTTCATGAATTTTGATTTTCAAAGTCTCATACATTTCTTCCGCTGTTCCGTTTATTTCTTCGTCTAATTTTTGTGCCAAACGTAGTTTATAGAGACACCATTAAGTAATTTGACAATTGTACCATACAATTTACAATATGTCAATGTCAATAAAACTTAAAGAGTCATACAACCTAAAACTTTAAATAACTAAAAATAACTAAACCCTGCTGCTTCACTTAAAATAAACATAGGTTTACTTTTACACAATTACACATATACCAATTATTTTTGAAAACTATGTGGTTTATTTCCCATGGTATTTAAAAGTGAAGAATTTTGTTTTCTTTTTTGTTTAGACTCTTTGTAAAATGAAAAACCTAATCATACAGGCAATGTTATGAAAAACTTCCACGTATTTTTTCTGTATGTGTGTGTGGTATTGTATATTTATTATAGCTCAGGTCTGATTGATTCGGTAGCGTAAGGTTTCCTTTAGATTCGTTATGAATACAGAGCAATTTTCTACTTTATGAGGATCAATAGATATTCACTTTGATACTTATTGTATACAACAACAATAAAGACCTATTTTGTGAAAGTATTGTATGTTTATATTCTATGGCTTCAAATAATAAAAGGTTGCAATAACGTTTTATATACGTCATGGAAACTTAATATTTTTTAAGTTCCATTTCTATAGTTTCAGATTAAAAATGTCTTTTTCTATGATTACCATTTTATACCAGGCAAATTAATAATAAGTGTAACAATAAAACACTGAAAACTTTTCAAACTTCCACAAAATTTATTTTAACTTTTTATCACTACAGCGGTTTCGGCTGATTGCCTTTCTCAAGTGATTTATTTTTGGCATGCGTTTACACTTTATAGTCTCTAATGAAATAGGTTGAGGAGGGGAGAACTGTTTGTCTCAAGTTGGTCATTCAGAATTATATCTGTGTTTTTTTAATTTGTTGATTTACATAGATTCTAACAAGGATAGCTTAAGGCCTTTATTTTGAATGTGAAGAGTTTTAAATTCGTCATTAAAAGAATGATTGCGATCTAGAAGGTGAAGTGCGTATGTAGAATCTGTTTTTCTATTATTGACAGCCCTTTTATGTTCTGCTATTCGTTTATTAAAGTTTCTACCAGTTTGACCGATGTAAGTTTTTGGGCAGTCGCCACATTTAAGTTTGTACACACTACTTTCTTTTTTATGTGTTTGGCTATTTTTGTTGATATTTTGCCTGTATATGTAATCGAGCAGAAGGTACTGGGTTTTTTCTCTAGTGATGGAAATACTAATTTCAGGGCTTTCTTGTGTAGTTTTTGATTTAACATTTTATTAATTGTTTGTTCGTTGTATCCGTTGTTTACTGCTATTTGCTTGATGATATTTAATTCTGTCTGAAAGTTGTATGGACTTAGAGGATTGCCCAGAGAATGAGTCAAGTTACGGTCTAATCCATCAATCAATAATAAGTGTGTAGAATTAACAATTTTATACATAAAATTAAAATAAATTAAATAGTAGGAAAGCTCGGGAGGTAATTTAGGGAGAGTAAAAGGAAGTAGAAAAAGTTTTTCCGATGAAAATTGACATTCATTGACAATGTTCTTATTTATTATCTTTTTTAATCCGATATTTTATTTAAATAGTATTGAATTCGACAAAATAATAAGTAAAACTTGTATTGTTATATATTTTTATATATTGTTGTGAATAATCTAATTCTGATATTGTTTTTATTTACAAATAGTCCAATAGCAAATCAGGTATATTTATTATTCGTGGCCACAGTAACGGCGACAATTTATTGGATAAACTATGTGTTTTTTCCAAAGTTTACAAATTAAAACGATTAATCAACCCACTTCCTCTACATTGCATTTGGTTCGTGGATTTCGACTAAAATCAAAGATATAAATTTCAAACTAATCAAACACTGCACTGAAAGTGTCGAGATTATTGTACTACAGTTGCAGGAAAATTAATATCCAGCTACTCCGTGAATTCACAATTGGACACAGAGAATATATAATGACGGTGTTGTGGAGAATACAAAATAGAAATTTTAGATGCAAATGATTTTATTAAAATAAAAACTCTAGAGTGAATTCTCCGAATTTGATCTTAACATATTTATGGCGGAGTGCAAAATAGTAAAAGAACTAAACGTGCCAAATGAATAACAGTAATATTATATTAGTGAAAAGTGGTACATAATGTATTATGCATATACGCATATTGTTTAAAATGATAAAATTTTTGCAATAAAGAGCTTTTAACAGAAGAGCCAACTCCCATCTTCATTGTAGGATACATACGATAATATAAACCACCTTAACATAATGGACTCTATTCATAATATCCTTGAAACCTTGTCGAAAAATTATATTTGTTTAATGCTTATTGAATAGCTCCTCATTTATAAGCTTTAACAGAGATGTTAAAGCTTATAAATGAGGAGAACATTGAAATACTGGTCAAACTTTTCAATGATGTTTATTCGACTGGTGATATCCCTGAAGATTGGTTAAAGTCCGAATTCATAACACTACCAAAAAACAACGTCTGAAAAACTGTAGCGATTATAGAATGATAAGCCTTTATTAGCTATTATTCTTTTAACTGTTACAAATCATCTGTTTATGAAGGGATAGCACATGAAAAGAAAGAACAAAATCAAGCTTCTTTATAAGTAATAAAATATATATATATATATATATATATATATATATATATATATATATATATATATATATATATATTTTAGTTTTATAAACTAATATACTTAAAATTAAGAAAGAAAGTTTGGGTATATTATAACTAAATATTTATTAGAACGACATTATAAGGATCAACAATATTCACTCTTAAAAAATATTATTTCCGGAATTTTATAGTTAGGTTAACTTAATTTGCTTTAAAGTTCCTTTACAACTCTTATTTAGTGTCTTGACGAAAACGGACCTTAGTAAAACATTTCTACGTGTAAAGCAATTCTGAACATCTATAAATGTCCTCAAAGCACTGTAAAAACAGGAAATACTTTCTCAAGGGTATTTACAGTAACGAAAGGCTTGAGACAAGGATGTTGTCTTTCCCCCACCCTATTCAAACTATATATCCAAGAAGCACTGCACCAATAGAGACAAAAATGTGCGGGAATGGGGTTGAAGCTTAACAACCATTATCTGACAACGCTGTTCTTTGAAGGTGATCAAGTACTAATTGCAAGCTGTGAAGAAGATGAGGATTATATGATTAGAAAGCTCAAAGATGAATACGAAAAATGGGGGATGAGTATGAATATGTCAAAAACAGAATATATGCGAATAGGCAGTGAAGACGAAGACCCGGATTTGGAAATTAGACAAATGAAAAGGTGCTACGAATACAAATATTTGGGAAGTATTATCTGCAGTAAAGGAACAACGGAACGAGATATAGACTATAGAGTGCAACAAGGCAGGAAGAGTGTTCAAATTCTGAATTCGATACTTTGGTCCAACAAAGCTACTATGAGAACTAAAATGACTATCTACAAAGTAATTGTAGAGCCCATTCTTACATATGGAGCAGAATGTTGGCAAATGACAGTAAAAGGAAAGAAAAAAGTTGACACGGTTGAAATGGACTACCTGAGAAGAGCTTGCCGTATATCAAGAGTAGAACGTATACCTAATTCTGAAATTAGAAGAAAAACAGATAGAGTACATACAACTTCTGAAAGAATAGAAACTAGACAGTTAATATGGTATGGACACGTACAGAGGATGGACGACAACAGATGGCCAAAAAGAGCTATGGAATACAATCCAAGTAATAGAAGGAAACGAGGAAGACCAGCCAAGTCTTGGATACAAGGTGTTATGGAAACCATGAATTATAAGACTAATGATATAAGTAGATACTTATGGTCATAAAACTAGATAATTTAGGTACATCGAGTTTGATTTAGAGAAGCCCATTTTAAAATTTATTTACCCTTTGTACTTCTTCTTATTCAGTGTAGATTGTATCCTGTATCTTGTTGCTTTTAAGGCTTCAATCCGCTTTGCTGTGGTCTTGCGTCAGTGTCCAGGCTTTAACTCCATATAGTAACATTGGAAGAATGTAGCACCTCATCTGCATCTTGGTTTCCAAACTGAAATCAGTGCAGCACAGCAAGATTTTCAATTTGATAAATGTAGACAGTGCCATTTCAATTCTGCATCTAATCTCTAAGTGAATCTGTCGACTCTTAGGATCTCTTCGCTACCTGCCATTAGTGCCACGGGATATAAATTTGCACGGCTGACAACCATGAATTTCTTCTTCCTCTTATGGTGCCTATTTGTTACGGATGTTGGACACTAACATGGCTATTCTCACTTTGTTGACTGCTGCCCTGAAAAGTCTAGTAGTGGTTAAGTTAAACCATTTTCGCAGGATATGCAGCCAGGATATTCTTCTTAGTCCTGGACACTTTACCTTGAAGTATGGTCCGAAGTAGGTCATATCGTTGTTTATTGCGCATTATATGACCCAGGTAATCCAGTTTGCGACGTTTTATGATTACGACTAGCTCGCGCTCTTTACCCATTCCATGTAGTACTTCTTCGTTGGTAATTCTGTTTATCCAGGAAATCCTCAACATGGATCTATAGCACCACATCTCAAATGCTTCGAGTCTCTTTAGTGATGCTTCAGTTAAGGTGTATGACTCCACGCCATATAAAAGAATTTTTCCACTTGGTATATATTGTTGAAGATCAAAGTAAGTCTTTTTACTTCGTCTTTATCCATAACTTTCAAAATTTCTAAGTAAAACTCGTCTGGTCCTGCGGCTTTTCCCTGCTTAATGTTGTTTATAGCAGCTTCTCTTTCGCTTCGAGAATAGGTGGTCCGGTATCGTCACTTTTATTTTATGTGATGGTGACATTCCTATCGTCTTCAAATGTTGTCACATAGTTCATCCAAGTTGTTTTTGTTTTTTCAATATCAACTATTGGATTTCATTGAGCGTCTGTTAAGTGTCCTGGTCTTTTTGTTTTATAGATGCGTGCTGCTTCTTTGATCTTTTTGTGGAGGTTGAAGGAATCGTGTTTACGTTCCAGTTTCTTCACAATGTTCTTCCAGATTTCTATTTTTAGCTTCTCTGACAGCTGTTTTTATCTCTTTGTCTAGAAATTGACCATGCATTTAGTTTGCTTAATATTAAGGTCTATTCCGTATGTTACGCTCACAGTTCTCACTCGGTCTAGTAAGGCTTGTAGATCAAAGTAAAGTGAGATCATTTAGGCTGGTTGCTTCTAACACAGTGTCATCGGCGTAGTAAATATTATTGATGTATTCACTGTTCACTCGAATTGACACTGATATCAATCAAGACTCTTCCTGAAAAGTCGTTGAAAATCGACAAACAAATATTTTTCCTCTTACAGATGGAAAGTTACTATTCATTTTAATTTATATTTGTGCAAAAAGTTTAAATTTTACTTTCAAATTAAGTCTGACAAAACAAAACTGTAAATTTCAGTTTTGAATTGAAAATTCTTTTGAATTTTTGTCTTTGCTCAAATTATATTATGATAATTTAATTGTATGATGGATATCATGAGCCATATTTGTGTATTGTACTAAATTATATGAAACAGTAATTACTGATTATTTCACGAATATATAATTTTTGACAACCTGGAAAGCTTTCAAAAGTTATAACATAAACAAAACGAGGTCGTAAACTATTTAATTACAAATATATTAGCATTATTTTATACCAAGTGCTAATGTACATCCGTAACATTAATATATCCGCAAAATCAGATTTTCGCATTATAATAAAACCATTTATTGTCCCTACACCAATCACTAGACAAAATATAAGTTGACCTAAACGATAATATTTTTATAAAATGAACGTCTTGCTTGTAAAATAAAACTTTAAATTAAATTTAAAGTTACAACCAAATTATAGTTCAGCAGAATTTTCATCTGAACATCTTTATACTTGATAATGGCATTGTCTGTTAAAATATATGAGCTAATTATTTTTAAAACTATATTTTTATTCATAAAATTTTTATAAGTACTCCAAATGATGAATGTATTGCAAATATTAGTTCAATTTAATGGGGTAAATCATCAGTCATCCATTGTTATTGTTACACTATGTCTTTCTTCATTCTTTTTTTCTTCTTCATGTGCCGTGCTCGATTATCGAACGATGGTATCAAATTGGCTATAGTAATTTTGTTGGCGGCAGCTCGGAAAAGAGATGCAGAGGATCTGTTAAAATAATCTCTCCGGTTTCTAAGCCATGACGTTCTTCTTCGACCTGGCCCTCTTCTTCCGTCTACCTTGCGTTGTATTATTAAATGGAGTATATTATATCTCTCTGGGAGGCTCATAACATGGCCAAAATATTCAAGTTTGCGATTTTTAACTGTTTTGACGATTTCCGTAACTTTTCCCATCTGATGCAAAACCACTTCGTTACGAACTCTATCCACCTAACTTATTCGTAGGATTCTCCGATACACCCAGATCTTAAAGGCTTCCAGTTTCTTGAGAAGTGTATTCATTAAAGTCCAACCTTCGACACTATACAAAAGAGGTCTTTCTTTATATCTTGTCATAAAGATTTTAAGACTCTCCAACTTTCTGTGCTTCTTGGTCCTAGATATAAATTTATCATGTTATACTTTTGTTGCCATGCTTCACTTTTTTTCCGACATATCATTTTTCGTAGTTTAGCTTAAGACTCTCTGTAGAATGTTTTATCCGTTATATTCTTTGTATTTAAGAATTTTTGATATTGGTCTCTTTTCTTCTTTATTTCTTGTTCTATTTCTTCGTCAAACCAATATGGAAGTTTTCTTTGATCCTGAATTTGGTATCCAATGGCTTTTGTTGCTGCCTCCTGGAGACATCTTTTTATGTGAGTGAGATTGTTAATACAAACATTTAAAATTAATAAAATTCATTTGCATATGCTTTAGCATCTGCAAGATAAGTTTTTTTTCAAATGCATAATATTTGTAAAGTACCTGTATATCTTGTAATAAAGTTATTGAATGCAGTATTGTTACGTTGGATAATTTGACATGTTTTATTAGTTTGCAGGAGAGTAATTTTGTTTTCTTTGGGCGAGACTGATATTACACAGCTAAATTCGTGTTCCAAACTCTTGTAGCCGTTTATTTAGCATTTTACATTAAGCGTTGCAGATCACGTCTGTCTGCAATTCATTGTTCTAATGTGATTTTTATATTATGTCATGATATTGGTTTCATACTTTTTGTGAAAAGTAAAAATGTTGTGTCTAAAATATGTTGATTTATTTTTGCATCATTATTTGCAGAGTATATCTCAATGAATTGACTACATTTTAAAATAAATTTATATAAGTTATTAGAATGGCCGTCATTGTATGTCCTAATGTAATTTATTTCGGATTAAGAACAACTCCAGTCAATACTATGATTTGGGGTAACCATATTTTGAGGCGAATTTAGAGTTTCTATACCAAAAATACCGTGTCGGTCATAGCTTTCGTGGAGGAGGAGCTCTGAACTGAGTAGGGGTTCTTCTGTACTTCACGGAAGACAGACTGGGCGGGGGATGTCCTCAACCTCGACACGGCACGTCCCATATGGCTGATAGGGAAAGTTCCTGCAGATATGCAGGACAGGTACGAATAAGGCATTGCCAAATAAGTACCCGCGGATCAACTGAGGATATGACATTAGGCAGCAGTAATGTCATTACTGGATTAAGGCTATGGGAAGTAAAAATTCTGTAGGCTTAATTCCAGATACTCACAGGCGTTACTCACATTATGAGTTAAGCGGCTGTGATACTGCGACAACAGCAGCGTCTGACCCAGAGTGGGCGGCTGCAAACAGCGTCTGTTCCCAGAGTGGGCGGCTGAAACACACTTACCAACCCGTCTGGCCAGCGTGGTGAGTTTACGGCCAATCTACCCCCCCTCTTATGATAGATACACGTAAGAATTGGCCCTCAGTCCCCAGCAGCTCCGGAGTCACCTTCCAAGGCAATGGTAGGATCGAGGAAAGAGCAGAGGGTGCTAAGAATCCCTGGGTTTTAGAAGATTGCCAGAAACAACGAAAACAAGCAACGAAACTGGATATTGCGACTTATAATGTCAGATCACTGATGAGAGACGAAAAGCTAGCCGAACTGGAAGAAGAAGTAAAAAAGATGAAATGGGATATATTAGGATTAAGTGAGATAAAAAGAAAAGGGGAAGCCTGTATGAAGTTGGAATCCGGGAATGTACTATACTATAAAGGAACTGAAGAAGAATCATTAGCTGGTGTCGGTTTTCTTATTTCTAATCAGCATGTCCATAAGATTAGACAATATATTGGAATTTCAGAAAGGATCGCGGCTCTAATAATGGACATAAATAAAAATATAAGTTTAAAGATCATACAAATTTACGCCCCTACATCATCACATACGGATGAAGAAGTGGATATATTCTACGAATCATTGACACAAACAGTGAACAAATACAAAAGCACCTACACAATCATTATAGGCGACTTCAATGCCAAATTAGGGAGAAAACTAGAAGAATCAGAAAATAAAATCGGCAACTTTGGATATGGAACACGAAACGAAAGAGGAGAAACATTGATGAACTATATGGAAACGAACGGTCTATATGCGATGAATACCTTTTTCAATAAAAAACCACAGAGAAAATGGACGTGGGTCGCGCCCAATGGTTTAACAAAAAATGAGATTGATTACATCCTATCCAAAGAAAAGAACATAGTACAAGACGTTACGGTCATAAACATGATTTCCGTAGGAAGTGATCACAGAATTGTTAGAGCCAAAATCAAAATTAACTCCACAACAGACAGACAAAAATTTAAACCATCTAAAAAAGAGATAGATACAGAACTTCTTAAAGAACGCAAAGAACAATACATAAACCAGCTAAAAAGAAGTGACATATCACAGCTAAAGGGTTTGCAACTAGACGAATTAAACGATAAAATAACAACAGAACTACTAGAAGCAGGCCTGAAGATTGCTAATAAACAAAAGCGAAAACAACAAAAAATTAGCGCTAAATCACAAGATATGCTAAAAAAAACGACGACAACTACTGAATGATAACAAAAGAAATACAGTGGAGTTTACCGAACTGAACAAAACCATAAGAAAACAGATAAAGGAAGATTTAAAGAAATACCAAGAAGACCGCATTAAGAAAATCATAGAGAAGAACAAAAGTTTAAAAACAATGAAGACAAATACAGGAAAAAGAAAACTAATCATGCTTAAAGCTGAGAACAATGAAGAAAGAGATCTAGGAGAAATAGTAAAAATCACAGAAAGATATTACACAGACCTATACAGTTCTAAAAATGACCCACCACTATCATCTAAACAGAATCTCTCGAGGAAAATACAAAATGTTGGCTCAGAGGTATTACCAGAAATAACTGAAGATGAAATCGAAAAATCCATAAACGACATGAAAAGAAATAAAGCGGCCGGTGAGGACAAAATACTGGCGGAACTGCTAAAAGAAGGAGGAGACACGATAAAAAAAATGCTAAAAATACTGTTCAACAAATGTCTGTTTGAAGGTAAAATACCTAAACAATGGAGAAATGCCAACACAATCTTAATACATAAGAAAGGAGACCGAACAGACCTAAACAACTACCGTCCTATTTCCCTTTTGTCACAACTATATAAAACCTTCACAAGAATAATAAACAACCGACTAACCTATAAACTTGATAACTACCAACCAGTGGAACAGGCCGGATTCAGGAAAGGATACAGCACAATCGACCATCTACATGCGCTTAAAATCTTAATTGAGAAAACCAATGAATACAACCTTCCGCTGTACTTAGCATTCGTAGATTATGAAAAGGCTTTCGACAGCATTGAACACTGGGCGGTTGAAGAAGCTCTGGTCAATAGTAGAATAGATTCAAGATACCGACAATTGATACATGATATTTACCAAAACGCAACCATGACCGTAATTCTGGACGACAAATTAATAACGGATAATATAAAAGTTAAACGAGGAGTCCGACAAGGCGATATAATTTCACCTAAACTGTTTACCTTGACCCTCGAAGACATAATAAAATCAACAGATTGGAAAACAGAGGAATATGTATTAACGGAAAATACCTAAATCACCTTAGATATGCGGATGATATACTCCTGATCTCCTCGGAACGACAAGAACTGGAATTAATGCTGAATGAACTTCATGAAAAATCACTGCAAAAAGGCCTAAAAATTAACTTCAACAAAACAAAAGTAATGACAAACACGGAAGACCAAGAGGCAATAAAAATAAAAACAGAAAAAATAGAACAGGTAAATGAGTATATCTATCTAGGACAAGCAATCAGAGCTAACAGAGAAAATCAAACAGCCGAAATATCGAGACGAGTAAGAATGGGATGGGCAGCGTTCGGCAAACTTTCTTACGTTCTAAAAAATCAAACAATCCCTCTATACTTACGAAGCAAGGTATATAACTCCTGCATAATACCGGTGCTCACCTACGGAGCACAGACATGGACATTTACACAGGCCAATTTGGATAGGATAAGGAAGGCACAAAGAGCGATGGAGAGACAAATGTTGGGTGTATCACTTAGAGATAGAAAACGTAACCAGTGGATCAGAACCAGAACAAAGACAGTAGACGCGATAGAACAAGCAGCAAAACTGAAATGGAAATGGGCTGGACACAATGAACGTCTCCAAGACGGACGATGGAACAATGCCATCGGAAAGTGGCGTCCATACAATGCAAAGAGATCAAGAGGCAGACCACAGATGAGGTGGAAAGATGACATCAGGAAACAAGGAGGTCCCACATGGCAGAGAACAGCTCAAGATAGGGAAAGATGGAGAGAACTGGGGGAGACCTATATCCAACAATGGAAGGATAGAGAATAGGTTAAAAAAAAAACCAAAAATATTTAAAGCTTCTTTTACTCGTATCGTCTTCTAATAAAGGTTGACAATTACTTCTTTAAATATCTCCTTACCCTTTGTAACGTGAAATATCAATTACAAACCGAGGATAGTTGTCTCTAATATTACTTAGCCAAGATTTACTGTCTGTCTCTCAGCAATTAATCACTTTAAGAGTTCATGTTCTCGTATTAAAATTCATCAATTAGATCTCTAAGGTAGAGAATTGTCTATCGAATATAGCAGCATCCTAATCTTTTATCATAAATTAAGTATACAATCTACATAAGTATACACTTATATCCAGTTTCCTTAAACGTGTTAACGATCCTTTAAAGTTGATATCCCCAAATTTCCTGACGTGTCGGAAAAAGGAAGATTATATAAAAGTCTAGTCGAGCAATGTGGATGATATATGAGCTAAGCGGCATTGTTCGTCCAAAATATAACTTCACAGGAGCTTAGGGTTACGAAGTGACTGTATTTTGCTGATAAGTCTAAGGATATGTTTATCTTATGGGATAATGCTTTGACCTTTTTAAATTTTTGAAATAGAGCCGTAAAAAATAAAAGTAATCATATTCTTACTAAAAGTACTTTGTCATATTTTTAGAAAAGGATTGTGAAACGAATATTTTTACCTATCACCGAAGTTTTGCTTATCACCGGATATTCCTGTGAACTTTTTTCATCTGAACAAAATTTGAATATTGTTTTCTTTTTTATCTGTGTGTCGTTATGTCGATTCCAATTACCGATAATAGCTTCATGAATATTTGTGCTCTTAGACAAACAAAAAATTGGCCTCATTCTTATTTATGTTTGAATGTTTCCATTTGTAACATTAAGAACTAGTGTTACAATATCGTACATTTTTTGTTATTTCAAAATAAAATTGTTTCTAAAACTTTATTCGCAAAATGAATACCTATTTGGCGCAGTCAGTAGGATTTGTGCGGACCAGAAAAGGACATTCTCATATTAACTTTTAAAATAAATATTGAGTGCTAATGACCTTTTGGTGTTTTACCAATAAATTACCTACGTGCCTATATTTGACCTATATGTTTTCGTTGTATTTTACGAGAACAACAACATTCTTACGAGGTAACATTTCTGGGAAGTCCCAGATTAAACTGTACGTATCAAAATTTCTATGTTGCCCTTTTTTCTTTTATTTTGTGATTTTTCTTGTATTTTTTATTTATATTATTAACTATACATTGATGATATTATTTTATGAGTAATTGTGAAGATATATTAAATGAATTTCTTAAATTTGCTTTCAATATTCTTTTTCTTTTGAAAAGAAGTAATAATGAAAACAAAAAATAGGACTGGTATATGGTGATCTCAAAAACCTCGAACAACTTGCAACTGATACTGAAACGAGAGTAGCTCTAGAGGGTTTGTAAGTATAAATACCAAGGAGCTACTGTATTATACTAATACTCTTACTAATATTATACTAATACTTAGACTAATACTTTGTCAATTAGATCCAAATGGTATGTTTTTTTTTGTATTTTTTAAAAAATTAAAATTAAATTCAGTGATACGTGATAGAAGTTGTCTCCTAGTTGTCTCACATAAAAGTATCCGACATCGTAAATATAAATTGTTTCAAGGTATTCAGATATACCTCTATATTTCTTTCTAACAATATTCTCTGTGGCAAGGACTTCTGTTTCATCGACGTATAAAGACTCCAGTGTCTTTTGACAGGAACTTTTACATAAACAATTTCGTAATATTTTAAAATTATTTCTTGTAACCATATTTCATTATTGTATCTATACTGGGTAACTTTTTATTTTAAAATAACTTGCAAAACTTTTTTATATGCCTTTTTATATTTAATTACTTACTTTTTTCATAGATTTTTGTTTCATTAGAGTTTGTTTTTTTGCAATTTATGCTGTCCATATTTTTGGTCCATACTTCATTAACTCAATTGTAATGTCTTCAGGTCTAGCTGCTTTACCGATCTCTTGGAATTTACATCTATCCTCTGTCAGTAAGACCTCATAATAAGTAAGTTAGATTTTTCCTTTCCGTCTCCCCGAGAGACATTATCACCTTCCAAGCTTGCCCAACTCTTGTTTCCACCCATATACCTATCCACCTCTGCACATCTTCGATCCCACATCTCATTTTTACTTTTCACTACTTCTCTTTTTACATCTCGATTTAATTTTTAATATATCTTGTAATCTTCCTCCTTTCTCGTTGACATCCATTTCTGATAAGCAGTTTTCTTCTTGTTGACTAACGTTTGCATATTCTCCGACCACCATTCTTGAATTTTTTGTTTTATGTTTGTCTTTATAACCCAAAGCTTCACTTGCAGCCTCATGAATGCATTTTTTAAGTTGCTGGTATAATTCTTCCGCTGATACATTTTCTCGATCCACATTTTGTAGTTTTGTTTT
This sequence comes from Diabrotica balteata, assembly GCA_918026665.1. Lineage (NCBI taxonomy): Eukaryota > Metazoa > Arthropoda > Insecta > Coleoptera > Chrysomelidae > Diabrotica > Diabrotica balteata. The sequence continues at coordinate 159,203,539 of OU898280.1, forward strand.
TTTTTTTAATATACGGTTATGTTTTTAATATACGGTTATATTTTATTTTTGATTTTTATTTATCCATGAGTGTCTTCTGAGTATTGGTTTTGCATTTCAGTGATTGAATGACGCAAAATCTTGAGATTATTTACCAATTTAAGATAGCCCAAATATATGAAGAAAGAAGTAGAAACATATCAATATATATATGAAGTTATGCTAATAATACTATCTATTTATAATTTTCCAGTAATTCTTTTATATTAAACAGATCTTTTATGTTTACTGGTCAATTTTTTGCCATTGCGATTCTCGTAACTCGGTCAGAGCAAAATCAAAATTATGCTCCGGTGGAGTTGTAAGTTGATTTGCATTATACTGTGACGGTTACTACGGAAACTAAAAAAGGTGTTTGAAATAAAAAATTGCAGTTTCTGAAAGCATATGCTTTTTGTTACGTTACATGAGTGTGATTTTAATTAAAACTCTCTGTAATGGTATTTTATTGTTGGAAATTAAAACTCAGTAAGAGTTTTATATAAAAACTGTGCTAGGTAAAAAATTTGTTACAACCGTGTTCAATTAAAATTATTGAACAAATGATTTAATAAAACTTTTGGTTGTTTAAACACTAAATATCATTGTATTGGTATTCAGTTTTATGAAAATAGTTTGAAAACGAAATAATTCTCGGAAAAACAAATATGAATTATCGGAAATTAAAGAAATAATTAAAACATACAAAAAAACCTGACTAAAGAATTGTTTCAATAATGTAGGCACTAATCCCAACCACTGGTGATGGTAAATTAACCCTGAACTACTATCGTGGGGTCAAATTTGACCCCAGGACTTGAAATTTTCGTGCGCCACTGGTAGACAGTTTGGCGAACGACCTTGTTATTCTATGTATTCTCCCAATTAAGTACGTAGTTTAGCATGCCGCTTAGTAGCAAACGATCAGTGGGATAGTGCACACGTGCTGCTGAGTTCCGGTCGGATTTGACCCCACCATAGTAGTTACGTTATTATTATTTAAGATAATACATTAAAATGGCTTTAAGAATTAGCGGAAGTACGGTGACAAGTGAAAATGTTTTTGACTTTCTCGAATCTCTGGAGGAACCAACCGAAAATATTGACACTTATAGTGACTCTAATAACAGTGATACTGACACTGAAAGTGAACATTCGGTTCACGACACAGATTCAGAAATTGACGTAAGTGACTTATCAAGCGACGAATGTGAAACAGCATCTAATAATGAAACAAATTTTTACTATGGACGGAACAGATATAAGTGGGCTAAAAATGCTCCGGTCCCATCAAAAATTCGCGCACAGAACATTATTACACACCTTCCTGGTCTTCGTGGACCTGCCTTAGAAATAAAACCATCCAGTCCACTTGAATCCTGGTCACTTCTTATAACTCCTGACATGTTGGCCTCTATTCTAGAATACACAAATGAAAAAATTACCGAGCTCAGTGTAAATTATGGGATACATGTACATTTGTCGATCATCTAAACGAAGGTGAACTTAAGGCTTTTTTCGGTCTTTTATACCTTTCAGGTGTACTAAAGTCTAATCATGAGAATGTCGATTCATTATTTTCGACAAGTGTTTTAGGTAGGCCAATTTTTCGTGCTACAATGTCAAAAGAACGCTTCTTATTTCTTCTCACAGCAATAAGATTTGACAATCATGAAATAAGAGAGCAAAAGAAGGCCAATGGAGATCGACTTGCAGCAGTGTCCTATTTATTTAAATGTTCGTATCTAACAGTACAGTAAACTACACCTGTTCCGAATATGTTACAGTGGACTAGATGTTGGTTGGGTTTAGAGTCAGATGCCCTTTCAGAATGTACATGAAAGCCAAACCAGTCAAGTACGGCATCAAGATCATGTGTTTATGTGACGCAAAAACACATTATTTGTAAATGCTTTTGTGTATACGGGTAAAACAAATGATCCTAATGCCCAAAAGCTATCCATACCTACAAGATCAATACTTGCTTTAGTGGAACCAATTGCCAATACTAACCGAAATGTCATTGGTGATAATTGGTTCACCTCAATAGAGCTAGTTGATAAACTAAAAAACTTCGACTTACCTATCTAGGTACAATGCGTAAACATAAGAGTGAAATTCCTCCACAATTTCAACCAAATAAAAATTACGAATTTGAAAAGTGTTTATTTGGTTTTACACGAGACAATACAATCGTATCATATGTCCCTAAAAAAAAGTGAGGTCGTCTACATATTGGTAGATAAAAGGGAACTGGAAATCAACTTTTCGAGTACAGTGGTGAAGTAGGAAGTTCATTACAATTTCTACCAAAGATAGGAATATGGCTCCACCATGGGTGCTTCTTTTATTTGGACGTATATTCATTTTGAAAAGTGAAATATGTATTGTTGTATAAAAAGGTAATCAGTTTTAGGAATAGTACTTTGAGAATTGTACAAGAAAAATAAGTGTCAATAATACCTGCCCAAGGATTGAGTGGGGGTATTCTTACATGCGATTTTTAGACCGTACTGGCAATCTTCGTTGTGAATTTTTGGTCTGTAGTATGTTTGGGTGGTAATAGTATAGTTAGTTAATTAATTTTTTGTTTTGGTGGTGATATATCCCTCTTCCTGTAGTTGTTTTATCAGTAAGGTAGTGTTCCTTTCTACTGATGGAGCCAGATCTTTGAGGATTTTTAGAGGAATGTGTGTAGTTGAGAAGCTAAAATGATTTGGTGATGTACTCGTTTCTGTCCATTATGACTATTGTGTTACCCTTGTCTACTCTTATTCCTATAATGACAGTGTTGTCTTTTAGAAATTTTCTTGTTTTTGTTTCAATAGCCATAAATAGACTGACGTTGAAGGTTTTGTGATTCCGTAGGAATTTTTTAATACAGTACTCAATGTCTGCTAGGTATGTGTACATATAAATATCTTTCACTGATGTTGGTGGTAAAAATTTGTGCACCTAGTGATAGAAAAGATTTTATGTCTTGAGGAAAAGATATATTAGATTGATTTACCAACCATGCATTGTCATTTTTAGTTGTGATTGAAGCTAAAACCTCCTTAAGTTGGTCAAGTTTTGAGATGTTGCTTCTTTTTATACAGTTGAAGATTTTTTTTAATATGTTTTGTGATGTAGTCTTAAAAAATCAGACATATTATTGGAGAGTTTGCTGTTAAGATACTCTATTGAAGTATCTATGTTTCTGTGTAGGTTTCGAAGTTTTCCTTTCCTGATTGTTATCTACCAAAGAAATGTATTCTAGCGTCATGATATATACAATGTGTGAAGTAGTGACACACAGTATGACAGTGCATGAACAGTGTAGTAGTGTCTGGGCTCGAGACTGAGACCTCGAAAGCCCTGAGGAGACATCAGAGAAGATGTCGAAAGCTCGCACAGTGGATATCGACTCGGTTCAACCCGAAGACTGGTGAGTTTAATATTAATTTTTGTAATAATATTAATCTTAGCTGTAGGTTTATATATATGTATATATATATATATATATATAAATATATATATATATAATAGTATATTATATATTATATATATATAGATATATAATATATATATATATATATGTATATCTTAACCTTTAGGTACTTATCGCTCTATCCCGAATCGGAGAATTTCATCAAATTCAGAAAACTGAGGGTTAATAAATTAAATATCAAATATTTCAAATACTTTTAAAAACAAAATTTTAAAAATTTTCTGGATGGTATCATAAATTAGACAATTTTATAAAAACAAGAACTCAACGACTCCAGACAAAGTTTTATATGAGATGTCAGAAATAATTTAAAAGTTAAGAGCATCTCCGTGTTCAAGATGATAGCATTTCTTTAAAATTTTATTTTATGTCTAAAATAATATAAACCCGTTGTAAGCCGGACAGCGACAGCGAAATAATTTTTGTATTATGAATGGTGTGTTCTATAGGTCTTGTATAAAGTTTATTTAAATAATTTAACTTAAGAACTTTTGGCTAAATACAGTGATTTTTAGATAAAACTATCCACCTTAAATAACTTTTGAACTTCTAATTTTGGGAAAAACGCAAAGACACCTCAATTATTTTTTAAGGAAGAGACATTATATCATATTTAAGGTTGCTGGGAAATACACCCTCTTACCCCTGTATATCCCTTACTTCTACCTTTTTTATTTGATATTTGGATTCTCCTGATGCTTGAAGTGATTAGTTTATGAGAAAAATAAATACAAAAGCAAGAAAACTGGAATGAAAAAAAAATTTTAACAATTTTATTACTAACATTTAAAATGAAACATTTCACTACCAAAAATGTTTACAATATTTGTACAAAATGACTGCCATCCACTTCCATACAATAGTACAATCTATTATTAATTTATTTTGAAATTCTTCTCTGACATTGCTTAACACATCTGCATTTAATTGTCGACATTCATCATCTATTCTTTGTCGTAAATCATCTAGAGATTCTGGTTGAGTAGCATACATTTTTGTTTTTAAATACCATCATAAGAAGAAGCCTAGGGGTGTTAAATCTGGTGACCTAGGTGAGCTATCTATCATCTGTCCTCTTCTACCTATCCAACGACCGAGAAGCGTTTCGTTTAAAATTTATCGCACAGGTAAAATAAAGTGTGGAGGATCTCCATCATGTTGAAATACAACCAAAATTTCGGAAAGGTTATCATCATTTTTTTACCTAAAAATTAGAAGTTTAAAAGTTACTTAAGGTGGATAATTTTATCTGAAAAGTATACACTGTATATGAATATGAGACTAAAATCAAATGCATTTAGTTATTGATATTATTAATTAAATTTTAAGTCTTTGTAGGTGGAGCGATATTTGTGTAGAACCTCCATATACAAATGTAGACACTGACGAGGGTTCAGGAGATGAAGATATAGGAGAGTATGTAGTGATATAAGAATTAAATCTTTTATAATAAAAACGTATGGCCTTAGTAGTGTAATGTAATGTTAATACCTACCATTTTTAGGCTGGTAGATAACCTTTCATCCTGCCAATTACATGTCGAAGCAGAAATACTACCAAACAATGAAAGAATTGGTTTGAACGAAGAATATATACAGAATGAAGACATTCCTAGCCGTGGCCATTATTCTAATTCTGAATTGGTAAAAAATTGGATTTCAGATAGACTTCTTGAGCCTTCAAATCAACCTCAATGGCTAAAGGCAGTAGACTTTGGCAAAAACCTACATCGGTATTTCCAAAATCCGACTGTTCTAAATATGATCAAAGTGGGTATAGTCAATGACCATCCAAGCGGCATTATTGGGATTATAATGATGATATGAAAAATTATGCAGTATGCAAGGCCATGCGAAGAGATCGATTTTTACAAATTTTTTGCACTGTTCTGATAATACCAAAATCAACCAAAATGACAAGGTATGGAAAATACGACCTCTTATGGACATCATCATCATCATCATCATCAATGGCGCTACAACTCTTCGTGAGTCTTGCCGCGTTTACTATTGCCTTCCATGTTTGTCGGTCCTGTGCCAGTAATTCCCATTGTCGCACTCCCATCTTCTCTAGATCTTCTCTGACTGCATCTTTCCACCTTTTTCTAGGCCTCCTACAGACCTTCTTCCATCTGGCTTTTCCCAGAACACATTGTTTATAAGGCGATTGTTTTATGGACATGCCCCAAAAAGAGCTGTGTTGAAAATTTTGTACTGGAATTTGTTTTATGATGAAAGTATGATAAAATACTTTGTAGACATAGCTCCAAGGAGTTTATAAGAGGAACGCCAATTAGATTGGCTCAAAATGTGGTGTGTTAATACAAAAAATGAGTATTTAGTTAACTTTGACTTATACCAAGGAAAAAAGCCAAAATCAAATAAGGACTATGAAAAACTATTTGGAAAAGCTGCCAGTCCTTTGTTATTACTATTAGACGATCTGTCAGCCGAGAAAAGCAATCTAAGATACAATATTTATATGGATAATTTGTTTTCTGGATCAGCTTTATTTTCATTTTTAAAATTTCGTGGTTATAACGCCTAAGGAACCATTCGCGAAAACTGAGTTCCCAGAGGATGTCCGTTAACTCCTAAAAATGAGTTTCTGAAAAAAGATCGAGGTTATTTTGAAACAGCTATTGAACGAAATGATGGACAATTATATATCCGGTGGATGGATAATGCAGCAGTTACAACGATTTCATCATCCTGCGGCACTCAAGAAGTAGGTCAAGTAAGAAGATTTTCTCAGAAACTCAAACGAAACATAATTGTTTCTAGACCGAAATTGATCGCCTAGTATAATACATTTATGGGAGGAACTGTCCAAATGGATCAGAATGTAAGTTGCTACCGAATCAGTATTCAAGGCAAAAAATGGTATTGGCCAATTTTTACGTGATGCTCGATGTTGCATTTCAAATTGTTGGATATTGTATAATAAAACTGGCAGAGAAAAGGTATCGCAATTAGATTTTACAAGAGATATTGTAAGCACATATTTAGCGAAGTATAGTGTACTTAGTAAAGGAAGTGGAAAACCGTCGGCTTACTTGACAGCATCTGTCGACAGCCCAGTATAGATAACATTTGTTTTGACACCATCAATCATTTGATGCAGTACATTCCGGATGAGGAAAAAGAGAAGATGTGCATCTAAAACGTGTAAATCTATCGTTAAAACAATGTGTTTAAAATGTGATATTGACTATCTACTTCTTGTTTTATACCATTGTAATGTAAACATAGCAAGGAAATAAAGGAAAAAAATAAGGGGTAGTAGCCTAGAAAGGAGTAGTAATTATTTAAATAATTATTATATATTCCAAATTGAATAAGGAACAAATAATTCGACATAGTTGGCGTATGCATTTCAAATTAAACAAATATTGAAAACTCGACGTAGTTTAAGTGTTCCCGAGAAAAAAATCACGTTTAAAACACAGACCTTCGTTGGAAAATAGCACCACCGCCTGACCCAGTTTTAAGCACGAGGACTCAGTCAGCATAAACTCGACCTCGGTACTGCGATCGGTAATTGAGAATACGGGTTCATAAAAAACGAACGAAGTGGGCCAAGACGGTCAGTAAGAACAAGGCACCCGAGAGTGCTCCACGCCAGAAGCACGGGCGATCGGGGCATACGCGGCACCAGCGAGTGCGCTATTGTAATTCGACAGGGTAGAGTACCGTATAAGTACGGGTATCTGGTGTTTCGAAAATTCGTGATAGCGCTCGGTACCTCATTCATCTCGATAGTGTAAATTTTTATAATTAATCACATCGAATTATATTTTTATGAATAAATATCTATTTTTGTTTTATTGCCTACTTTACTGTATCCCAAATGCTTTAATTTTTTGGTTTATTATTTTCAACAAAAACTAGGTAGTGTAAGCGCCTAGCGTTGCTTTAAGGCAACACTTAATATCTCAGAAATGAAATATATTAGAAAAAATATTTTATAAAGTTTTTTTATTATTTAAATACAGTTCATTAATTATATTGCAAAAAATAATACAAAATCAATAATTTATTAATCTTGGCGCTAATGGGTTAATGTGCCTGTGCTTGAAGTTCATATATTCCAGCATTTTTTAACAATATATTACTTTAATAAGTTATTTGCTTATATTGTCTTTATGTTGCCTATATATTAAGAATTCCGCTTTTACATTTAACATTCAAAATAAATTTTTTCCGTGATTTCCAACTGTTCATACCTACATAAACTCAACGTATTTGTATGGAGAGATTTTGGCAAAAAACGAATATATTCTGTAGATTCCTGCTCCCTAATAAACTTGACTTTACTACCCAAATACCTAAAAGCAAATGACAGACCAAGCTAGCACTATACGTGCCGAATAGCACAGGATAAGTATGTAATAAAGAAAAGCGATAAACTTCCCATTATTCTGGTGATTAAATTTATTGACCGAAAAATGAAAACAGTTTATCTAAAACGTAAACACCAATTAAGAGAGACGGTCTAACGGGATGATCAGCCTTGTTTTTTTGCGGTCTCTAGCAAACAAAATAACGATTAAAAAGTATTTTCCCCCGGCATAAATTCCGGCGAGTTGAAACAAATATTTGGGAAATAAAAGATTTTAATTTGCTTGGATGGTCTTAAAAGAAAACGATTTACGACTATCACTTTCTGTCTTTTTGAGCTGTACGACATTTGTAAATAATCTACAGATTCGAGCAAGGGCTATGCTACGGCTTTGATGAATTGAAACACTACATCATATTGAAACACAACATTTGTCCGGTAAACTAACGACGTCATCTAGAAAGAAATCTGTACTACCATCATTTGACATTTCAATCATATTTTGTTGTTGAAACAATACGCTTAATTAAAAATGCTGTAATTACATACTAATATAGTTAGTCAATGATTTTAATAATATTTTTAAGGTAGAATCTTTCATTGATTATATGTATAAGAGGGTAGAATCTTCTACCGTCATTGTTCAATGTCAGTGGCCTTTCTCTTTTCAATTAAGTTTTGTATAAGCATATTCTAGTACTGCAGTAAACAGTTTGGGCGATAAGGTATCATCCTGTCGGACTCCTCTGCGATTGGGATATGATCCATGTTTTTATGTAGTTTCTTTCTCTAGTGCTTCTAGGATTTTGTCAAATTCTTCTGTGTCGAAGGCTTTTGGAAATCTACAAAAGACAGAACGTATGATCAATAGACGTATTCAAGTATTCAATAGACTTTTCTATTACTGTTTTATGCTCTGTAGGTCATCATTTGTTCCAAATTCGGTACGAAATCCCGCTTGCTCTATTGGCTGGTAGAAATCAAGTTTTTTCTCAAGACGATTCGTATACCATACTTAGCAGATAACAGCAAAAAGGCAAAAAACAAGGAATATATAGAAGGAAGGCTAGGAAATAGACACAAGCACGAGGATATAAACAGAAAATGGGAAGCGTGTAAAAACATCATACAAGACGCGGCCAAAGAGACTCTGGGTCTACAAAAAAAGCCCAAATCAACTGAAGGACAGTGGTTGGATGAAGAGTGTCGTAATATAACAAAGAGGAAAAATAATGCATATCAACGACTACAACAACGACATGGAACACGAAAGGCAGAGGAGGAATATAGAATGCTAAGGAGGGAAGAGAAGAAAATACATCGCAGAAAGAAAAGAAACACTAGAAAAAGAACTCCAAGAAATGGAAGAACTAAATAAACCATCAGAAAACAGAAAACTCTACCAAAAACCTAACAAAAGTAGAAACGAATTTAAACCAAGAACAATGATGTGTAGAGACAAAGAAGAAGATACAGTAACTCAACAGAGTAAAATACTACAAAGATGGACAGAATTCTTCAAAGAAAAGTTTGAAAAAAAACGAAGATCCACTATATGATGGAATTATACTGGATCAAACAGATACCAGAGAAAACAACCCCCCTTCAGTAGCTGAAATGCAAGAAGCAGTTACCAGACTGAAAAACAACAAGTCACCTGGATTAGACAACATTAGCGCAGAATTATTAAAGGAAGGTGGAGACTTCCTATTGAATGCGATACACGAACTAATATTGAACATATGGAATAATAAACAACTGCCACAAGACTGGAATACCGGAGTAATTATCCCACTACATAAAAAGGGAGATCAGCTTCAATGCAAAAACTACCGGGCAATAACGCTACTGACTGTGGCATATAAAATACTGTCAAATATTGTGTATGACCGATTGAGACCATATGCGAAACAAATAGTTGGGGGATATCAAATGTGGTTTCTGCAGGCAGAAGTCCACAATAGATTAGATCTTCGTCTTGAGGCAAATCTTGGAAAAGACTAGTAAATTTATTATAGACACATATCATCTTTTCATTGAATTTGAGAGTGCCTATGAGCATCCATCGAGAGTTTCTGATCCATGCACTAAAAGAGTTTAATATTCCAACTCAACTCATTGATATAGTGAAGGAAAAACTTGAAGTACACAACAAAATTCTAATTCAAAACGAACTAACAAATACAATCTATGTGAGACTATGTGCAGTGTGAAAGTAATTATCCAGTTTCTAAAAGCAATAAACTATTTATACAAAATTTAATTGTTACGCTATTCAATTATTGTTAAAACTTTTTCTTTTTTCGCTAATCTTCTTACAGGCTGATGCGAGTTTGTAAATAAAAAAAATGTAAATACTATCTTTGATGTTCTCTTGCAAAACTTAATTTTTTAAATTTCAAACTCCATAAAATATTCTTGCACACGTCTAAAATTGCTGTGAACTGCATTTAGTGTATCTATTTTTTTTTGAACCTATTCTCTATCCTTCCATTCCTCTCCATCTTTCCTTATCTTGAGCTGTTCTCTGCCATGTGGGACCTCCTTGTTTCCTGATATCACCTTTCCACCTCATCTGTGGTCTGCCTCTTGATCTCTTTGCATTGTATGGACGCCACTTTCCGATGGCATTGTTCCATTGTCCGTCTTGGAGACGTTCATTGTGTCCAGCCCATTTCCATTTCAGTTTTGCTGCTTGTTCTATCGCGTCTACTGTCTTTGTTCTGGTTCTGATCCACTGGTTACGTTTTCTATCTCTAAGTGATACACCCAACATTTGTCTCTCCATCGCTCTTTGTGCCTTCCTTATCCTATCCAAATTGGCCTGTGTAAATGTCCATGTCTGTGCTTCAGTAGGTGAGCACCGGTGTTATACAGGAGTTATATACCTTGCTTTGTAAGTATAGAGGGATTGTTTGATTTTTTAGAACGTAAGAAAGTTTGCCGAACGCTGCCCATCCCATTCTTACTCGTCTCGATATTTCATTTCAGTTATTGCCTCTTGGTCTTCCGTGTTTGTCATTACTTTTGTTTTGTTCAAGTTAATTTTTAGGCCTTTTTGCAGTGATTTTTCATAAAGTTCATTCAGCATTAATTCCCTGAATAAATCTATACCATGCACTATATTGTATATAATGACACATGTTGATGCAAAGTTGATGTTTTTCCCACCTAAGGAGTCTAGTTTTCCTAAGTTTGCCAATTAAATTTTCAACTTCACAAATGCCGTGATTTTGATATTTGATAACTTACGTTAATTGAATAAAATCGAAGTATATCGATTCCCAAGTTTTGTTTGATAACTACCTAACTATTCTCCCTTTCTGATATTATCAATTCAATTATATTATAAAGACCAAACTTAGTGGAGGTAATCGTCTCTTCCTTAACATTCATTCCGCATACATTCCAAGTACCTGTCCTTTCATCGTTCCAATTCCTAGTGGAATGGTTCGACCGAGACGGTGGTAGTTTTACGAATGCTCTTATCTAAGAATCGACAATACGCTGTAGTTGGTATTGGAATTTCAATTTCCAATATAGATTTTTAAGGCGAATACATATTGCTAGATAAAACCTTTGTTCGAATTCGTTGAATCGATATTTAAATTCGCATATTGTTAAATATTTACATTTAAAACGTTTCATATGGGATTTGAAGTACAATATACAGAAATTTTTTGGAAAAACGCAAAAACACGTCAATTAATATCTAAAGGGGGAGACATAATATCATATTAAAGGTTGCTGGAAAATGCACCCTCTCACCCCCTGTATCAACCCTTAATTTTTTTAAATTACTTCCCCCTTTTTTTGTTTTATATTTGGATTCTCCTTTTTGTTCTGATTTCAAAAATGTATAATACCTTTGGCTTGAAGTGATTAGTTTATCAGATAGACAATTTTCCTGTTAACAAGACAGTATCTCCCTCACCTTAATTGACTCTAACAAAATAGGTTGTAGCATAATTTAAACTCTTTAAATATTTAACCGTACTATTTGTAGTACCTTTAAAAACCAAGAAACAAAAAAATTCACTTTTTATTCAAGTTTTATCAAAGGTTTTCGATATCATTTTTACATTTGTTTTAATCGGTTAATAGCGACAATTTGTTATAACTTGTAAGTAACAGCTTATTTTGATACGTGTGCAATTTGATCGCTGAAATGGTGTACACTTTGCAAGAAAGAAACACACCACAATTGACATGCAACTCATAAGTGTGTGATTGAACTGATGCAGAAAAAATTAGATCAAGAGGGTCAGTTTGCAATAAAAAACATAACCGACAGGAACTTGTAAATAAAAAAGCAATCCAAGTAGCTGTTTTAGGGCAAGTTAACTTAGACTCTTAACAATCACAGTCACTGTCAACAATAAGCAGAGCAATCGGTGTTTCATCTTCTACAGCCTTCCGAGTCCTCCATAAATTTAAGTTTTATCCATATAAAATTAAATTAGTACAAGAGTTAAATGAAGAAGATTTTGATCGTCGTCCCGAATGTTGCGAATTAATGATAAAATGCATCATTAACAATCCACAATTGTTAAACAATATTTGCTTCTCGGATGAATGCTCATTCTCATTAAACGGTTTGGTGAACAGATATAATTGCCGATACTGGGCTGAGAGTGATCCACATATTGTACGCGAATTTCACACACAGCATCCTCAAAGGTTAAACGTATGGTGTGGTATCCTACGTAATCACATTATCGGACCCTTCTTTATCACTGGAAACTTAAATGGTGCATCGTATCTTGAATTATATAGGCAAGTGGTTGATCGTTAGAACAATAGTAGCAAATGATGATAACCTTTCCGATGATTTGGTTGTATTTCAACATGATGGAGCTTCTCCACACTTTGCTTTACCTGTGCGATAATTTTTAAACGAAACGTTTCCCGGTCCTTGGATAGGTAAAAGACGACAGATGATCGATTGGCCACCTAGGTCACCGGATTGAACACCCCTAGACTTCTTCTTATGGGAGTATTTAAAAACAAAAATTATGCTACTCAACCAGAATATCTAGATGATTTACAACAAAGAATAGAGGATGAATGTCGACAATTAAATGCAGACGTGTTAAGCAATGTCAGAGAAGAATTTCAAAATAGATTGTACTATTGTATGGAAGTGAAAGGCAGTCATTTTGAACAATTATTGTAAAAATTTTTAGTAGTGAAATGTTTGTTCTAAATGTGTGTAATAAAATTGTTAAAAATAATTTTTTTTCAATCCAATTTCTTGCTTTTGTATTTACTTTTCTCATAAACTAATCACTTCAAGTATCATGTATTATACATTTCTGAAATCAGTACAAAAAGGAGAATCCAAATATAAAATAAAAAAAGGGGGAAGTAATTTAAAAAAAATAAAGGGTTGATACAGGGGGTGAGAGGGTGCATTTTCCAGCAACCTTAAATATGATATTATGCCTCCCCCTTCAGATATTAATTAAAGTGTTTTTGCGTTTTTCCAAAAAATTAGAGGTTCAAAAGTTATTTAAGGTGGATAGTTTTATCTGAAAAGCACTGTATTATAATATATTGGAAGCAATGAGTAAACTAATCAATACCAAGAACACTATTTGAATTACATATTTCAGAAACCCCACAATTCCATTTTTATAGTTGAGAAATTAGAAAAAACCTTATTTCATGAAATATTTTAAAAAAACCTGTATTTTGTCATAAACTCATGAGATTATTGCGTTTCAATCAGTTTGCATAATAAGTGGTGAATTTTAGCTTAATATATGTTTTTTTTTTCTTTTTTATTTTAGTGGATTTTTGGGGTTTTTGAAATATACACATTTTTCAAGGATGTAAGAAAGAGTAAACATCTTTTATATAAACATTTTTTATTTAAAAATAGGGGTATATAGAATAATATATCAGTAGTAATCACTCATCTGATTGTATTATTTTATTTGAATCTTCCTCGCATGTTGGTAAAGTAAAAACTTCTCCGTAAGAGTCCTTGACTTCTTCAGTATCTGGTAAATACTTTTCCAGTTTTCTCAAGTCTTGCATCTTTTTGATATTAATATAAATATGTCTGGTATATGCTTTTTTTGTAGGGAAACTAATAACATCCTTGTTGCTATTTCGTATCGAAAAAGAATGATCTATCAAGCCCTCTATGTACTCTTTTGTAATAACAATTCCATAGTGATTACTCGAATGAATAAAGAGTCGAAAGTTAGATATTTTAAAAGCAATTTTTTTATGTCTTGGAATATTTCTGCCCGAATATTCATTGTACAGCATTGTCTTTTTAAAATACGTGGGCCACCATCCTTTAAAGTTCAATATGATATTAGAATTCGGTAAAACTACAGTAAATCGGTTTAAACCATTGTTAGATGTTATGATAAGCTCTACAGATTGAACGAAATAAATTCGGAACATATGAAATATTATGTATTTCGGCTCAATTCTGCTGTAGGCGGTTGACCAACAAAAGGTTGTCAAATAATTATATTATAAAAATCCAATACTTCAGCGGGCTGCTGGATTCTGAAATCATAAAAATTGAAAGCTACACATAAATCTACGATTTTATTATGCTGTCAAACCACTTATAGTCCAGGTAATGAAGCATTTCACATCGCAATTTTTTCGTCCTGCGTGGATGACTTGAAATTTTAACACAAGGTAGGTAATAGCCAAGGATCAAAATCTATATTGAACTAAAGTGCGCCGCTGGTTGCCACCCCATCTCGGGAGTGAAAAAGTTTTTTTACGTTTTAACTACAGGTTTCGATTTAAAAAGTGATTCTAAACGAAAAATGTTCTATACATTTTTTTTTGTAAAACTCAAGTTAGTATTTTTCAAGTTATTCTGATGTTATATAAGGTCAATACCTCATTTTGTTACGAAAAAATCGATGAAAACAACCCCCTAACCATCCCCATAATTAAAATCGATTTTTAGCCTTCTGCAATTTTCTTTGTGATGTATTGTTAATACGTCCAAGAAGTTTGACCCATTCAAAATGCTTAGTTTTAGAAAAAGTACAGCATAAAGCGAGAAACGATTTACAATTTCATATTTTTTACCTTTCTTTTTTTAAATATTCTTGAAAATACTGAATATATGAAAAAAATAAAAATGTACTAAATTGTAGCTTTTTTAATGACTAAAATTTTCCTTTATTTAGATTTGTTGTACAATAAATATTTGGCGAGATACAGCCGTTTAAAACATCGATTTACGATCAAGCACTATCTTTTTCGAGCCCTTTAAACTCACCCCATTTAAAAACCAAGGGTTCCAAAAAGATTTATTTCGCAGATCCTTGTAGATCTTAAAAACCTCTACAAAATTGTTTTTGAAGAAACACTCGTATCGTTAAAAATGAAGGAAATACGTTAAAAAAACCAATTAATTTTTTTCCGGAAAATTCCATTAGTATAGTACCTACAGTACATTTCGGAGCATAATAATCTACAAAACCGGTTTATTAGGTAGTGGGGCGTTATACATTCGAAATTTTAAGCGTTCTTATTTTAAAATCCCATACAACAGAATAAAATATCTGCTCATATGTCTATGATTTGGCAATAAAAATATCAGAGCAACAGATTGGGGATGGTATTCCAAAGATGGTTTGTTATTACCCGTACGCATGAACAAACAACCTGCACCGATGAACTTTTGAAAATTATTTTTTGCAAAGCAAAAAAAGGATGCGGCGTTTCATGTGGGTGCAGGAAAGTTGGTTTATACTGTAACTCTACTTATTCTGGGTGCTCAGGTGAAGGGTGCAATAATAATCCTCCAATAATTGAAGAAGATAAGGATGACATAGATCACGATGAAGATGTAATTGACGACGAATAAAATTTATATTATAATTGCTTTACCTATAAATGTAAATATTTTCAACTATTTATGTAAATGTATAAGAATATATGGTGCCTTTTTATGTTGATAAATTTTTTTGTATTTAATTCTACTTTTTCTAATTTATATCTATTAAATTACTTTATAAAAACTGCAATGTTGTAAAGAGTGACTTTCAAAAGTTGAAAAGTTTTGCAAAATTTTGGCAAAAAAATTGTTTTTACCTATAGCTCTCATAACAATTGATTTTTAAGGGTTGAAAATGTATGAAATTGTATTTTAAAGTATAAAAAAATCACTATTTAACTAATCCAAACCGAATTTCACTCAGATTTGTAATGTTATTTTACAATTTTTGAAAATTAGGGGTAGTTTTCACCCCTAAGAACAATCAGGGTTCATCGGCATGACATAAGCTATAAAGCAGAGGGTGAGTTGAGCTTAATTCCAAATTTTTATGCAAATCGTTCCAAGGCGAAATAATTTTCTTTGCATTACTACTTTTTTTAGATTAATCTCTAACAAGGGTCGCTTTTTAAGGGTTGAGATATGATGGAACTTTATTCAAAAGCAGGAAACTATCATTATTTAATTAATTTAAACCAAATTTTACCCATATTCAGGTTTAATATGTTATTTGTTTCCCTGTTCACAACGGACCTAAATTTAATTCTTTAAATGTCTCGTGCACTTTATTGACCTACTGAAATAAATGACAGGAAAAGAAAAAATTGTCCACACCACCAGTATATTTTAATTAATTCTTCTTCTATATCTTTTAGTACGTTTGAGTAGATTTTTGTATAATGTTTTTGTACGTTTAAATATAAATTTTTCGACTTTATGTCTTACTTTAATTTATTTCAAAGCTTTAAATTAGCAATATAATTAGTATTTTTCTCACCTGGTTAACTTCCATAGAATAAACAGCAAAGGAGTAGTACATGTTGGTAAAAAGGCTATCCAGACGACAATTAAGTACAGTATATCGAAGACGGCAATATTAGCATAGGTCTCCTTAATTGACAGTCTGGCCACTTTCAAAACCATCAGAGGGAAAAGACAGATGCCGTAGAGAACTATAATAGCAACAAGAAACCTCAGCGTCCTACGCTCCTTGATAACGTTGAGGTCTGGTTCTCTAAATTCGTAAAGTGTTCTTGCGGTATCGAAGTCTCGAAAACTGCCCCGGCTGTATTGACTTGATCGATCGTAGTCGGTTCTGATACTCCTAAAACAAATATTTTAATTTAGTGTTATACCCAAAAACTATAAGTAAATCTTGACTTAAGTGAGTGAAGAGAAAAGGCAAAAAAGTATTTTTGAAGTGTGTATATTTTTTAATAATTCCTAGCTGAGCGCTTTCGGCTTTACAAAGCCATCATCGGAGCTATGCTACAATAAAATGTTTTTATAAGTAACTAATTGGTGAAGATTTTAATTTTATACTTACGTCAATTTATAAATACCACTACAATGGAGATATCTCATTTCCTTATTTGTTGAAATTTTGATTTTTTTAATTACTTAGTTGTTAAAAATTCATAAAAAACATACAAAAAACCGACACTGGACTTCACAGACACATTAAAAAATTGTTGTCAAGGTACTGGTGTAAGAACCCGACCATTGTTTGCTATGAGGAGGTAGACAGAATGGAACTAATGAAATCAAATGTCGGTCCCTTTAAACGATTTTTCAAAAGTGACAGTTGACAAATGTCATGTATAGTATTTATAAAGTCAGTTGAAACACCCAAAAACCTGCTCGCCGACAAACAATAAAAGAATAATATCATATTACCAGACATGGGCGCATCATTTATTTTTATAATCAAATATATATTAATGTAGAACAGAAAAAGGACAATTTTAATTTACTTAAAGCTGTCGTAAAGTACATAAGTGTATAAAAAATTTTTAACATGTCATATTAAGCAACAAAAATAATTTATAATTAAATGGCAATAGGCTATATTGACAGTATAATGATTTAATTATACTTCGTAAAATAATAAACATTTTTGCTGTACAGCACTGGCATGCATCGGCAGCGTTTCTTATCTGTACCCTTCGCCACCGGCTAGAAGGGGACCTCCAAGTAGCGTGTTAAATATTGGTGATTTTGAATAACATATCAATGTCCAATATTTATTTGATGGGATGTATCTTTCATTCCCTCTTTCTTCCATCTATTTCCTACAAAGTACGGGGATTGTTCAAATACGTTTGAAAGATTGACGCGTGTTATTTATACTTTAACTTGATTACCGGTAAATGTAATATTGAACTGCCCTTATAAATCGAGTCGGAGAGAAATGTTTCAACTGACTTTATAAATACTTTACCTGTATATAAAAGTCATGTGTCTTTGATGACTATTAGTAATTCCAAACTATTAAATAATTTTGTAAGAATTTAAAACAATCTCTATTTCCTATACATGACATTTGTCAACTGTCACTTTTGAAAAATCGTTTAAAGGGACCGACATTTGATTTCATTAGTTCTATTCTGTCTACCTCCTCATAGCAAACAATGGTCGGGTTCTTACACCCGTACCATGACAAAAATTTTTTAATGTGTCTGTGAAGTCCAGTGTCGGTTTTTTGTATGTTTTTTAAGAATTTTTAACAACTAAGTAATTAAAAAAATCAAAATTTCAACAAATAAGGAAATGAGATCTCTCCATTGTAGTGGTATTTATAAATTGACGTAAGTATAAAATTAAAATCTTCACCAATTAGTTACTTATAAAAACATTTTATTGTAGCATAGCTCCGATGATGGCTTTGTAAAGCCGAAAGCGCTCAGCTAGGAATTATTAAAAAATATACACACTTCAAAAATATTTTTTGCCTTTTCTTTTGACTTGTCATAAGTGTGTACAAAAAACATATCAGTCTTTTCATTGACTTAAATGTAATCAACTAGTATTAAAATTTATCAGTCAAAAATTCTATTACACAGGCCGATATGATTTTTGGTGTTTTGAGTTGACACGTGTCCTTAGCTAATATGGGTAGGCTGATTCTGAATATGAATTCGGTTTAAGCCCATCACGTCCAAATTGTTCACAAAATTAAAAAAAAATCTTATGAGATATTATGTGTAGTGCAAACAAATACCTTATTGATATTTCCTAAATTGAATTAAAATTATTTCTTTAAAATACTTGATTGATCGATAGAAAATATTTTAATACATTATTTTGTTAATTTCATATAGGCAACACTGCCCATCATGTCAAAATTTTCACAAAATTGAAAAACCTTGTGAGATATTATATACTAGCGCAAACAAGTACCTTATTGATGCTTGTAAAGTTTGGTGATCAGGACAAACCTTGGATTTCACACAAAGTGTGCGTTCAGTGTGTCGAACTACTGAGAAAATGGACAAAAGGTACACGTAACTTTTTACCTTTCTCATTCCTATGGTATGGAGGAAACCAATAAGTCATGGAGACGACTGCTATTTGGGCCTATCGAAGCTACACAAATCTTAGGATCACGACTGAATGAAAAAAATCTATTGGCTCCAGGTACCACATTTTCGTGGTATAGGCATCGTGAAAAAGAGTTTGCGGAATATTTTTCTCAAGAGGGCTCACGGGTGTATTGTCATAATATTGTTATGATAAAATAAAGTATATTGAATATTGTTGGCAACTCTGTGAAGATCTCAAAATAATATCCATACTTTTGGGTCAGGAGTCTGGATTCACAAATATGGTGCCTTTGGAAAAAAGCACCAAGTCCAGATGACATATACATAGAGATTCTAACAATGTTGAATGAAGACAATATAGACGCCTTAGTAGATCTTTTTAATGACATTTATGGGTCCGGTAAAATACCACAGGATTAGCTTCAATCAATCTTTATACCAATCCCAAAAAAGCCAAACGCTAATGGTTGCGACCAATTCCGAATGATTAGCTTATTGAGTCAGGTTCTAAAACTCTTCTTAAAGATAATTTACACAAGAGTATAGAACAGATGTGAAAGAGACATTAGCCTCACATAGTTCGGTTTATCAAGGATTTATCACAAGAAAAGCACTTTATAGCTTAACTGGTCTACTTCAGAAATGCAGAGATCAGCAAAAAGATGTCTTCATATGTTTTATAGGTTACCAGAAAGCGTTCGATTGAGTTAATCATTCAAAATTAGTAAGATTGCTCCAGGAAAGTTCGATAGATAAAAATGACCTTAAAATCATAAAGAACCTTTATATAAATCAAGTGACATCTCTTTGTAAAATGTTACATTTACTTCATACTGCTGTATGGTGTAGAAACGCGGACCACAAAAGGCCAATGTGATGAACCGATTGAAGGCCTTTGAAATGTGGGTTTTTAGAAGACTACTTAAAATTCCGTGGACAGATGACACAACAAATGTCAAAGTATTAAATTGAATGGGCAGAGAACGAGAATGGCTTTGGACGATTGGACAAACTTCGATGCCCATTTACTCTTTAGAGCGACACAATATCGAGAGAAAGATTGCCAGAATTGTCGCCAACATCCACTAATTGGAAAATACTAAAATCTGGAAAAATACGGCCATCATTAAGAACACGAAATTGTACATAGTATGGCATATATAGGGCGCTTATCGTTCCTATCACTATCTATGCTGCAGAAACTTGAACCATCAACATGTTCGTTTCCCGACGTAGAATGAATAGCTTTTGAAATATATGGAATATCGTAGAATAATACGTTTATCCTGGACAGCACATGCAGAAATATCTAAATATTACCATAACTTGACATCAACACTAGGTTTACCATAATCATCAACTAAAATATATCGAAGTACTTCTGACCCACAGCCAGAAGAAAGGAAGTATGGAGGGATTAGCAGTTAACGGCAAAGTAGATGTTAAAATAACCCGAGAAAGATCGCCTTTCCGATGATCAGACCAAATAAAGAGCACCACCGGCTGTTCTCTTTCTGAGGTAGCACACCATGCTTAACAGAAAGAAGAATGGATAGGAACAAAAAGTCGCCACATCTTTACGAAGGATAAAGCATAGGGGAGGAGGAGGACCTTAAAAAGAAAAATACATTTGGTATGATGCATATGTTTTTACCGAATTAAGTTAGTTTAAATTTTAATTTTAATAAGTTAGACCTTAACAAAATTTCCACTTTCTTCTACTTCAAATCACTTTAATTAATTTTTTAAAGCGAGAATAGAGGAACTGGTGTTAATTCTTTCATGCTGTTTAATGTTCAACATTTTGACAGTCGATAGATTCTTCAGTTGATGGATTAATGAACCCACCATACGTAGTAATTTTTAAATTTTTCCAAGAAAATAGAAAAACTGATATAAAACTACGTTGATATACATTACATTTTCCAAGAGAAGTTACCTGATCGATTTTCATAAATGTGAACGTGGTAACCATACATTTCTACTAATTTTATATGCGCATACATTTTTAATATATGTTTCACGGCGTGGGACTTACTGGACATCTAGAGGGCAATTTTAAAAGGTATACTAAATTTAAAACATTAAATATGCTACTTTAAAGTGGCAACTCTAAATATATACATGAGTCCATAAAATTTTATAATAATATATAATTTTATATAAGTTAAAATAAATAAATTATCACTTTTAGTTTATATACAGTATGTATCAGTAAATTGCAACTATAGAAAAATTTTCATAATTATTTTTGAAAAAACTTCGGTTTTTTTTCTTTTAACAGCCCTTAATTGCCTCTCCTGGACGTTAGGTCCTGGTAGGAATAATGACCTACAAGTATCAGATTCAGCCATATTTTAAAAATCCTTCTACCAATAAAATATTTTTTATATTCGCAGATGTTTTAGTTTCACATCTTTTCAAGAAATAATTTTGTGGATCCAGGCTTCTTAATAAAATATATAGTGATTAAAAAGAAGTGTACTTAAAACAATATTTCCTGTGAAATGGCTTTTGATGTATTCATTGGTCTTATGATATTATGACCTACTAGCATCGTTACGTTTTTGTCTGTTAGGAAAAGTATTAAAGACTGATTTGAATATTTTATTTTTATTATTTAGAATATGACCTTATATAGTTTTAAATCTTTTATTGACTCATAATACATTAGCTAATTATAATATGGCTTTAGTTCCACATCTTTTAAATTCTCGAACTCAAATTGTGAAGTTATTGTGAAGTTCTGAGAATTCACTTGTCTGAAAAACAACATGTTTTTGGAAATCATTAATCAACCCAAAACACTTCAGAATCTTAAGGAAACGTACTTGTCCTTTGTGTAGAAAGTGTAAAATGACATTTTAAGCTTAATTTACTGATATTCACGAAGGCCCTAAAAACAAGAGGACCACCCTAGTTGACTTTTCTACATACGTATCTTTTTTCGTATGATCAGTCACTCTACAACAACTTCTCGTCGTGAACGCAAGCATCAAACCAGCATCGAGTGTGCATCCCGTTCACCTTCTGCTACTACTACTAAGGATTTCCACAGTTTTCACTGTCTTCCTTCAATCAACCGTTTTCTTCAATTTTCCCTGTCATTCCAGTCTCCATCTCGCAGGGTCATTTCTCCATAGCCTCGTCGATTTCGTCTCTGAATGACCTTCGGGGTCTTCCTCTCTTTCTACTTCCGATCGGGCTCCATTCTGTAATTTTGTGTATCCAGCGTCCTCTGTCCGCTCTTCTGACGTGTCCGTACCAGGATAGTCTCTTCTTATATATAATAATAATAATAATAATGTTTATTAATTCCATATACATTGTATAAAAGAACAATAATTTAAGTATGTTATTTACACATCGAAAAATAAACATCTGGTACTACCCGTTAAAACCAAAATGGTCGAGCACGGGCGTCGTGTGTGCATTGTGTATTTGATACATTAACAATCCAATAGTTAAACTACATATAAATAATAAAATAATTCCAATTATACAATAATTTTATATTTCAGTTTGTATAACGTATTTTTATAATATTTTGATGATGAATACTATACTTATTTTGATTTTATAACTTTCAGGTAAGCAAAACTATTACTAAACTATTACTATTATGACTGAACTATTAGTTGTTTAATCCATTAAATTTTGTATATAAAAGCGATCCAAATTGAGAATATATTTTTTAAATATTGATTTTATCATTACCAGTGAGTTGAGAGTAGTTAGGTATATTTTATATTTATCAGGTAAGGCATTGAATATTCTTGGAGCTTGATAGAGGACGTATCTTTGACCTAATCTTTTTTTGCTACTTCCAGTTTTAACATGTTTATTTGTTTTATTGCGGGTTTCATAGGGATGGCATAGTTTATGCAGTATATGTTTTCTATTATATATGTAGACTAACATGGAATACATATATATTTGTCTTGTATCCATTACTTTGGCTTCAATAAATAGAAGATGACTTGAGTAAGTACGTTGTTTATAGAATATTATTTTTAGTATTCTCTTTTGTAAAATATCAACTTTTTTTAAGTATGTTTTTAATACACCACCCCAACCAAGTATTCCATATCTAATTCTGGACTCAACAAGAGAATAATATAATATTTTTAAATATTTTACATCAATTATTGATTTTATATATTTGAATTTTGGAACTAAAGCTCTCAAGCATTTTGCCAGTTCATTCAGATGCTTATCCCATCTTAGATGTGAGTCTATAGTTATACCCAGATATTTTATATTAGAGGCTGTTTTTATCGTTATGTTATTTTCCATATATTTAATGTTTATATGGTTAAATGAAGGTAGTGATACTTTGTTACTACAAAATGGAATAACAAACGTTTTTTCAAAGTTAATTGTTAATCCTTTATAATTGAACCATTGAACTATCTTAAACATATCAACTTCAATTTTGCTTTTTAAATCCTTC
The DNA here is from genome assembly GCA_918026665.1 of Diabrotica balteata. NCBI lineage: Eukaryota > Metazoa > Arthropoda > Insecta > Coleoptera > Chrysomelidae > Diabrotica > Diabrotica balteata. The sequence continues at coordinate 159,227,148 of OU898280.1, forward strand.
CATGTGTCTGCACTATACAAAATAGCAGTGTCATCGGCGAAACTGATTATTTTTCCTTCGGTGTTTATATTATATAAGTCATTTACATGTATGTTAAATAGTAGTGGACCTAAAACTGTTCCTTGGGGTACACCACATTGTAGGATAAGCTGATCACTGTAAGTGTTATTTATCTTCACAATTTGTTGTCTTTTGTATAAATAACTTTGAATTAACTTATGTGAAATTCCACGTACTCCGCACGCTTCCAATGCTTCTAGAAGTTGCGGATGGCTGACCGTATCAAATGCCTTTGCTAAGTCTAGAAATACACAGGCAGTAGGTTTATTATTGTCAACTCTATCATATATGTTATTAACAAGTTCTGTAATTGCATCACTTGTAGAAATACCTTCGCGAAAACCAAATTGTGAAGATGATATAATATTATGTTTGTTGAAAAAGAGAGAAGGTCTTTTCCTTTTCTATTTCATACGGATGTGTTTCTCTAGTATAACGGGGGGTCCCGGGGTCACTACTTGCAGGTTTTATATCTATTGTAAGAGTTTCTTCTTGTTCTTTCAGTTCTGCGGCTGTATACGATTTTGCGTTTTATAACTAGTTTATGATTTTTTAGGATAGTCTCTTCTCCTCTATATAGTCGATTATGTCTGATTACACTCCCATTCTCCGTTTAATCTCTGCGTTTTCAATTCTGTCTCTTTTTGTAAGTCTACAGCTTCTCCTCAGGAACTCCATTTCTACTGCTCTTATTCTACCTCTATTTCTCTTGTTTATTGTCCAATTTTCGGACCCATCTGTCAGGATACTTCTTGTCAGGGTATTCTATATTCCCTTATTTGTCTTTATCGTAATGTTCTTATCCCACAGCACTGAATTCAGTTGTCTTATACAGTTTCTTATTTGTTTTAGTCTGTTGTTTATATCTTTGTTATTAAATCTGCCATTTTATTTTACATATCCATTTACGAATATTTGCTATTTTCGCTACTTTTATTTACAGTCAAAATAATGAATTTTTTCTTCATTATTATTCTAATATCATTTAACCATTTAACGATCAAATTTTCGGCATTTTTCCATTATCTATTTTATTGTGAATATCTGGTCAATAGTAAAGCGGCCCGGTCTAAATCCGCATTGATAATCTCCAACGATTTCTTCTGTGTATTTTTTGGTTCTTTCTTGCAGGATGTTTGCAAGGATTTTGTAGGTGGTGTTTAGGAGTACTATTCCCCTGTAGTATATTGCTTTTTGTTTCCTTTTTTGTTTATTGGTACAATAATCCCTTCTTTCCATTCATCTGGCATTGTTTCTTCTCGTCAAATGTCTTGAATTTGCTTGTATATAGAACTGTACAACGCTTCTTATCCATGTTTTAAGCACACTGCGGGTATACCATCACTATCTGGTGTCTTATTTGCCTATATTACTTCTTCGTATATCGGGTATTGATCTTCTATTTAAGCTGTATGTATAAATGAAATCGTAGGCTTCCACGGCCAGAGTCAGAATTATAGTTTATTCGTCTTCCGGGTTTGGACCGTGTCATTTGTGAGTGACCCAAAAGTGGAGATGAACCCACTTTTGGGTCACTCACAAATGACACGGTCCAAAACCGGAAGATGAATAAACTATAAAGCTGTATGTATCTCTATGTTTGATGTATTTCTGCTAGATTGGTCGTTCAATAGTTGATAGAAGTATTCCTTCCAGGTTTTTAGGATTTCCTTGTCATCCGTGATAAGCTGCTCACTGTCGTTTTGAAGGAAGTCTCCTGTTATTGCTTGGTACCCGGTTTTGATATCTGAAATTCCTTTAAAGAACTGTCTCGTGACATTCTTTTTTTTTCTTTTATATCTCTGATTATTTATTCCTGATACTCCTTCTTCTTCCTTTTCTTTACTTTTCTTGTCTCTGTTCTTCTTTGTCTATACATTTCATTGTTGTTGTGCGACGGGTTTTGTAGCATGTTCCTTCTAACCATATTTCTTGCTGTTCTGATACGCCTGTCAGAGCTAATTTAATATTTTTCCAAGCTAAGTCTATGTTGTTATAGTCTTCTGTCTGTCTTAGAGCGATTTTTATAGCCTTTTAAAATTTCTGTTCTATCTGCTTATTACGTAGAACTTCGGTATTCCATAATTGTGTTGGTGTGTTCTTGTGTGTTTTTTGGACACTATTATTGTCCTTATCTTCGCTTTTACCAGAAAATAATCCGTGTCGCCATCAGCTCCTCTTAGACTTCCTACGTCTAGACAGTTACTACCCCTCCTGGAATCGACTAGAACATGATCGATCTGATGTCTTGTGACGCCGACATTGGAGACTCATGTTTGTTTGTTTATTTTCTTGTGTTCGAACATTGTCGATTTTATTAGTAGGTTGTGGGACGCTGCAAAGTCTATTAACCTTGTTCCATTATCGTTGCTGACATCGTGAAGACTATTGGTACCTATTGTTGGTTTGTACGCTGCTTCCTTCCCAATATTTGCATTAAAATCTCCCTAAGTTAATATGCATATCCTGTTTCGGTAGATTATTTATGAGTTCCTCTAGTTTCTCATAGAAGTTATTTTTCACATGCTCTTCATTTTCCTTTGTCGGTGCATGGGCAGTAACTAGGGAATCTTCTTCTTAGAGTGCCATATCCCTACGGAACGTCGGCGACTACCGTGCTTATAATATTATTATACTGATCTCGGTCTTGGGCTACGTGTAGCAATTGGTCCGCTGTCAAACCTGTCCACTGCCGCAAATTCCTTAACCAAGAGAGTTTCTTCCGTCCTATCCATTTCTTTCCTTCGATTTAATTCCTTCGATTTAAATCCATTTTTTTTCTTCGACTACGGAATAGTTAACAGTAAAAAAACTATCCCTGACCCACTAATGTTAAAAATTACTTTTTGAAGACATTCCTACTCTGACCTTTTTAATGATGTTTTTTATTAGTTTTTTTATTAAACTGTTGAATGAGCTGCTATTTAAGCCTATATATAAAGAATTGAAGGAGTAATCGTTTTTACATTTTAAAAAGACGTTTAAAATCTTATTGATGACTTAAGCGGCCATTTCTTTATTTTTAATTTCCGCCACCAAATTGAGTTTATCGATTTTGCTAGTGGCAATTTTAAAGTCATTAAGGACTGTCATTCGATATAACGATTGGTAATAAGGGATGGATATTTTTCATTCGCTTTATCATTTATAAAATTTGTCACAAAATCTTATAGCGGCGGTTTAATGTTGCTTAATAAATTTTGTTGGAAAATCATGTAAAAAATAAATGTCTGTTTCAGTTGCAGAGATGCTGTAATTGAACATTGGGAGTCAGATTAGCCTTAGTTTAGTTCGTTAGTTTCGTAAGGTTTGTACATTGTTTATATTAATATTTTACAAAAAGTTTAATTCATTTCTAAGATTTGTAAAAACTCTCAATTTACTCGAGGTGGACATTTTTAACCACCCTTGGGCGTACATGGAACCTACAGATTTTTGGGCGTTTAAAGGTTAAGTTAGTATCTTTCTTTTGACACCTAAGGTTTTTCAGGGACGTCTGATCATTAGCTTCTTTCTGTTTTACTGTGGGTTTCTGAAGATTTAGTTCTTCGATTACAATATTTTTTTGTTTAGCTAACACTAGCTATGATCCTTTAATTCATTTAAAGCATCTTGGAATTCCGGTAATTATTATTTTTTTAATTAATTCTGCTCCTTCACCAAACTCTGGCATAATTTGTGTTCCGGACAGTACTGGCGGATTATTGTAGTATGTGGAGTAGTCTCCTTCGCCAATTTCTTGCAAGTGTATCGAAAAATGAACAGCTTAGTTTTTGAATTATTTTGAGTTAGTTTATAGTCCTCTTGCAAAATTGAGACAGGTTTTCTTAACTTGTCTACTTCATTTTTACTAATCGTTAGTTACTTCTTTAAATGACCAACTTTAGATTCCAGAATAATATTTTTTCTTTCTGTGGTCAGTTGTGGGAAATAGACCTCTTGTGCCCGATTTCACCAACGATACCTAAACAGTTGTGGTGCAAAAAGCATTAAAGCTGAAATGGGAATACGCTGGACATGTAGCTAGGAGCGATCTAAACAAATGGCACAGATCAATTTCAACCTGGAGACCATACCAACACAAAAGACCCAGAGGCAGACCTCCTATGAGATGGACAGATGATCTGAAAAGGACTGCCGCGAAAAATTGGCTACAAGTAGCGTACAATAAAAACCAATGGAAAGGAAGACTTGAAGAGGCTTATGTTCAGATGTGGACGTGAATGGCTAGACGAAGAAGAAGAAGAAGACCTAAACAGTTGCCTTCAAAAGCAATTCTTATCGAAAAGAACTTCCTAAGTCAATACTTAGGAACACTAGCGTTTCACAACTAAAAGAACTGCTTATCTAGGAAATTCTTTCTTAGGTATTACTTTGGGTACGTTTGAACTATTATTGATAAATAAAAAGAAGAATAAGAAGTTATAACCTTACTTTTTTATTTGTTATTGAATTGTTTTCCAAGTTGGTTTTATTCAGTTTTGTCGTGTTATAGTTATTTTAATTAGAAGTTAGTTATTTGTAAATAAGGTTTGTTTAGTTTTGTAAATTATTTATATACGTCTAGTGAAATGGAGGAAAAGAAAAGGGTTGTAAATTTCATATTAAATAGGCGGAGAGCATATTAAATAAAATTAAAAATGAGTTGATTACAATGTTATATTATACAGTATAATACATTTTTTATCTAATTTTAATTTCAGATAATGAAGAAGTGCCACCAGCTCTATTGTCATTATTGAAATAATTTTAAAATAAAACATATCTTGAAAATTGTTTTTTATTTTATATTTTTAATAATACACTTTTAATGAAATCATGAATGGGTTTTTGAAAGAAAATACCAGTTTGTTAGGTAGAGTAGAATATCATTTTCTATTTGTTCCAACACATGTAAAACTGTTGGTTTAGACATTCGAAACCTTCTAAAAAAATCCACATCGTCCAAAGTTTCAAAATAATTTGGTCGATTCTTGATAACTCGAGGTCTTCTTTCTGTTTCTTCTTCAGAATCAGATCAGGAATCGAATAGGTCTAGATTTTCGATAAACTGTAGTGCTTCCATATTATAAATAGTACCAAAGCAACAATTCATTGATATAAAATAATACAAAAATAACTAACTATAGAGTAACAACACACAAATTACGGTAAGAAGCAAATTATTGACAAATTTCACAAGTACATCCGTCAAAACTGTTAAAACATAACCTCACTTTTAACTATAAGTAATACCTAAACTGTTTAGGTAGATCGCAAAACGTATCCTACCATTAGGTAATGCTTAAGCGGTTTAGGCAATTCTTAGCGTATGGTGAAATCCGTTTTAGAGCTAGGAAGTACCTAAGCCTGCTTAGGTAATTCTTAAATATTTAGGTATCGTCGGTGAAATCGGGCATTAGACACCTATATCTACTACTATTTGAATATATATTTTTAAGTCCCACGAACAAGAAGTGTATTTTTATAGTAGCTCTACTTCAGTGAGTATTTATGTTTATTTTGTATTATTATTTTGGACTAGACAAATGCCGTATAGTAAGACGAAAATTCACTGATCCCAGATGCCTACGGTGTCAAAAGGATTGAGCTCTGGTGGGACTCTTTCCATGTTATCGAGTTCTAGGTGACTTGGTACGTTGAAATATCTCCCAAAAATTTTTGTACACATTTGGGCGTCGCAAGAAGTACAGCTTTCTGTATGGCCTTATAGAGATGTTTATTTAGACCCAGTTGTTTCATGTTATCTAGGACGTTTTTGGGAATAACACCAGTAGTAAATAGAATAATAGGTACTGTCCATTCTCTATTGTCTGCTGATTTGTATTTCTAGATCTCTGTACTTGGCGATCTTTTCGTTATATGTAACACGTAAATTATTGGTGTTGAGTATCGCCAGATCAATGATTGTTGTTTTCCTAGCAAGTTTATTAACTGGTATGAGATCCGATCTATTATGCATCACTGGTTGATCTGTGAGCACAGTGCGGTCCCAGTATAGTAGTACTTGTAGTTGTTATTTTCAAGCATTCTGTCAGGGCCGTATTGATAATAGGGAAGATGGTAGGTTTGGAGAAGTTCTAGTTTGTCAGCTAGTTACTGGTGCAAAATCTTTCCTACTGAGTCATGTCGTTCTTTATAATCGGTACCTACTAATGCCTGGCAGCCACCAGTAAGATGTTGGATAGTTTCTTGGGCCTGGCATCCATCCTTGGACTTGAGAATCATTCACAATATATTTCAGGTAATTTTTTGTTGGAATAACCTGATCCTGAATGGTAGGTAGGAAACCCTCAGTCTCGGGAAACATCTTTTCCGATGTCAACCAATAGTTCGACGCTATATTGTCGAGATATTCTTGGCTGATCTCATTGAGATGTCGCCCATGCAGAGGTTTACTCATCCAGGTGCGCATGTTTTCTTACTTAGTCAGGTAATTTATGCGCATTTTTTATTCCCTCAGTTTTTATTGATTATTTATTGTTTTTATTGAGTATTTAAAGGAGAATTTTAGTCTTCTACTCATTATATGATTTAAAAAGATCATTATATTATCATCGACTTTATATATTTTTAATATATCTTTAAGTCATTCATGCTGTGTACTGAATCAAAGGTCTTCTTGTAGTCAATGAAAGCAGTAAAAAGGTTCCTTTCTTGGTGTACGTCTGGTTGGAAATGACTAAGTCGATTATAAGTTGTTCTTTGCAGCCCATGAAACTCTTAGCGCATTCTTTCTGTTGAGGCTTTATGATATTGTTTAGAGAACTGTGTTGGTAGATACGCTGGGCTACACAGTATGTGACCGATTTGTACAAAGTTGGAAGACAAGTCATTGGGCGGTACTTGGCTGGATCTTGGTTGTTATTTTGATCCTTCGGTATTAGATAAGTGGTTCCCTGAGTAAGAAATGATGGTGTTTCCTGAGGATTAACAATAACATGATTAATTATTACTATTTACGCTCACGTTCCCTGTCTATGGGTAAACAATCCAACGCTTGGCGAATTCTGCTTCGCAATAATAGGAACAGGATCAAAAAGATAATTTTATAGTAAAATATCCAAGAATATTTATTGTATAAAAATAATTTGCAAAGTTAAATATTATGTTTATATGGTATTAAGTCTGATTGACTGTAATGAAAATTAGAAATTATAATTTTTATTTTATATAAGTTTTATAAAACGTTTATAGAGAAAACACATTTCCAACGTGAGTTAACAGTAAATTTGCTAAACCTATTTAATAATACAGTGACAAGATGATGTTTTAAGTCGATTACGTATGAGAAACCGCAAGACCACTAAGTGTCAGGATAAACGAGCATGAAACATACATCAAGAACAGAGATTTCGAGAAATCCCAGATATGCAAAGATGCCTTTGACATCAAATACAGATGACAAATCAAAAAATGCATCAATAATAATGAAAAAAAAAACAGACATAAAAAAACGAAAAGTCAAAGAAGCTAGCCCTAATCCTACTTAACGATGAAAACTGTGTAGCAAACCCATCAGCAGAGTGTAGCAAGCTTTGATTGCCAATACTAAAAGAAGAAGTCAACCACAAGAGTATACCCGCAATAGCCGAGTAACAGGCGGTTACTCTGCAACTTCTTTAGCCAGAAGTTTTAAAATCGGACTAGTCCAGGAGATTATGTTATGAAGCTCTTTGATAATGTTCGAGACTTCTTCAGTGGTGAAAGGTTCATAGGGGATATTACTGTAGTGTTGACAGTTGTTTGTCGTTTCTTAAATCCATCCAGCATTATTGTTATGAATAACTGGCGCCCAAAGTTGGTTTCCCAAAATTCTTGAATTTCTTCTTGTCTTAGGTAGGATTAATTTGCATTTTTTAGAGTGAAAATAAGTTTCCTATAGAAAGTCTTATTTGCTTGCTCAAAAAGGATATTGTCACATTTCCGTTTGTTACTAACTTTGTATCTCCTCAGGCGGCCTGAGTAAACAGATAGTTTTTGTTTTATGATAGATGTGTCCTGGCATTGTTGAGGTGTGTTGTTTTCTGAAACATGTCGTGAGTGTCTTAGAGTGTTAAACAATATTTCTTTAGCTCTCTTGATGATCTTTCTACTTCTTACTCCTCTTATGTATTCTGTTATTTATCCAATATCCCTACGCAGTAATTCTATCTTCCTTAGCAGTCGTTTTTCCCAGAGTGCTATTTTGTTACCAGTCCTTCCGATGTTAGTAACCCGTCGTGTTCTAATCTTAATGCCCATAACATTACCAATTGCTGATGCTGCACAGTAAATTAGCATATGCAAATATTCCAATGTGTGGGCTTCTGTGATATAATTGGGTAGGACTTTAGTATTAACAATTTGTAACAGCGCTCCTAGTTTCTCAAAAGAGTTTATTTTTGGTAGAGGTGGGTTTGTTCCACTAAACTCTTGTACGGCGCATGCCATCTCGTTTACCAGACTATCGTGCAACTCGTTATTATCCTGCTGTGTATTATTAGGTTAAGTTTCGTGTATGAGAAGCTCAACCTTTATGTATTAATATTATTATACAATAAGCACAAGCTTTATTATTATTATAATATTTTTATTTTGTAATGGTACTTCGTGACGTGATTTTGGTTATTGATTTTAGCAACCTTCTAATCTTATTTGTTAATCCTTCTTTACTTGCCTACGATCTGGATAAGTTTCTGCAATAACTTGGTAAATATCTTGTATTTAAAATATTAGGAATCAAATGGGTTGTTGGTTACCTGCGGTAGTGATTCTCATTTTTCCGAAATCCTTTCATTTTGAGCGAGATGATCTGCAAGTAATTTTTGCAGCTTTATACTTCTGGGCTGAAATTATAGCTTGGGTTTCATTTAGCGTTTTATGATATTGTAAACAGGGAGTTTCTTGCATTTCAAGATCCTGTTGCAGAAAATAGGGAATGAATATTAACAACATAATACATTTTTCATAAAATAACGAATTGTGGTAAAGGAAAGTCAGCTAAAGAATACATAAAGAACAAATTAATAATTAACAAAACATATTTTTGGTTGTTGACATTTAAAAAAGGATAAAGAAATGTTTTAAAATTACTTTTATCCTTAAAAATCAGTTTATTTTAAATTATAAACTTGTTAAGATACCTCGTTTTTTATTTTTTCTTATTCGGTAATACTATTCTAATAAAATTTACCGTTGTTCGAGATAAGTTTTGAAATTTATTTGAAAAGTATGCCGCACGAAAAAAAGTATTTTTTATTAGCTAGCAAGCCGCATACTTTTATTTTAATACACATTTAAAAACAATATCAGAACTTGTTAACGGTTATGTATACTGGATAATATTTTTCATTAAAACTTTCGTCATTATTATGTTCTAAATAGACATTTAATCTTACATTCAGGATCATGGACGATTCACGAAAATTAAAAAAGTTTTTTCAATATTCTCCTCATGCCTCTTGGCAGATATTTATCCAAAAACGAGAAAGAAAAGTATAAGTTGCAGCTTGGAGATTATCCATAGAGTGTACTTTTTAGAATTTGAAAAAAATACGTCAATTTAAGATTAAGTTACTTCAACATTAGCTAATTAAGTGATCAATGACAAATGAAATGTGTAGTATAAGATATTACAAAAAAAAACTTCATCGACGATTTCACTAATTTTTTAGTGGAACTATTTTTAAAGTGACAATCAAAACGTCAAACTCAATATTTTGCTCATAACTTAAAAACTTGTCTACTTGAAGTTTGACGTACACAAATAACTTTTAAAGAAAAACAAAAGATACACAAAATGAGATTTGCTAAATCCAAATCCCCATCGAAAAATGAAAACATTTATTTGTAATAAATTGTAGCAAAACTCTTTTACACTAATGCGATACGATATTTATAACATAATAAGGGATAACTTTGAGATGTGTTTTGTAATTTTATTAAATATTAAAAATCTTGAGTTTGATTAAGATACAAGCTTGAGACTAAACATGACTCTTTGTAGAAAAAGGTTGTAACTCGCTTAACAACCATTTTACACTGGTATATACTAGTTCGCTCTTGTATTGAGGTTTTAATAACCCACAGAAAAGGGGCATAGGTAAATTCGTTTCGGTCATATATTTCTAAGAAAATATATTTAAATAATGATTTCTCAAACTTTATTAACTTAACTTTATTTACCTATTAATACAATACTACCATCATTGTTTAAAAAATAATGAGTGTTTTTTAAACAATGCTACTATATAACACTACTTCTTACTCAAAAAAATAATAAAATTATAACGATAATATTACTAAAGTATTATAGTGTTAAAGCTTATATTGCCATGTTAAATATTTTATTGGGTTTTTCTTTATCAGAAGTTGCAATTGATAAATTTCTTTGCAAAGATTGGTAGGTAATTAGTACTCTACCTATAATTTCTTGATAAGAAATAGGAGTGGTGCGAATCTTAACATTATCACTTTAGTTAAATGAAATGTTAAGTGAAAAGGCAAGTCAATGTTCTTCTTCTTCTGGTTCCTATCCGTTTCGGATGTTGGAAATCACATTGGCAATCATAACCTTGCTCGCTGCGGCTCGAAACAGCTCCGTTGAGGTTTTCTTAAACCATGTTCTTAAATTCCGCAGCCATGATATTCTCCTTCTACCGAGTCCACGCTTACCTTTGACTTTACCTTGCAAATAGACTGCAGCAGGGAGTAACGGTGCTGTTTTAGTGTCCCATATACGTCGATAACACAATCTCTGGTTCTTTCTTCATTTTCCTAGAACTTCCTTGTTCGTGATCCTTGCTGTCCATGATATTCTCAGCATTCTTCTATAAAGCCACATCTCAAATGCTTCAAGTTTTTTAATAGTGGTGTCTGTAAGCGTCCATGCCTCCGCCCCGTACAACAACACAGAGAAAACATAGCATCTCAAATGTCTTATTTTTGTATCTAGGGATATGTTGTGACTTTTTAAGATGGCGCTCATTTTGTTAAAGACCGTTCTTGCCTTTCCTATGCGGCACTTTATTTCCTGTACATTGCTCCACTGTTCGTTTATAATAGTTCCCAGGTAGCAATGCTGTTTTACTCGCTCTATCTGCGTCCCATTAATGTATAGATGAGCCCCGTTTATATTCTCCTTGCTGACAATCATTTGTTTCGTTTTGTGGATATTAATGTTTAGTCCGTACTGTTGACTGTACTCGTTTATTCTGTCCATTAGCCTCTGAAGTCCCTCTAAACTATCTGCTATCACCATGGTGTCGTCGGCATATCTAACATTGTTAGATATATATCTATATCAAGTCAATGTTAGTTATTGACAATTACAAGTATAACTTCCATAAAATGCTTGTTAATGATATCAAACGTTGGCAGTGTATAGAAAGAAGTTGCAAAGCATTTGTTAAAACTTTAAATATTTGTAACAATGTAGTCAAATGTAGTCATAACCATACCCATGAAAGTTTATCAAAAGCAAAAAAAACCGGCAAAAATTAAGTAATAGTGTTAAGCGGAAGGCAATTGATGATTTGTGCGAAAAACCATTGAAGTTGAAACACATAAAAATACATTGGCTTTAAGAAAACCAACTGAAACGTCTTTTGGACGGGCAGCTAGCTTTAACAAAGAGAATGTTCAAATATTTTTTGATCATCTGGTAAAAGCATATGATAAATACAATTTTTTCAGTAATCAGGTTTACAACGTAGATGAAACAACCCTGACTATTGTGCAAAATAAAATTGCAGCAATAGTGGGGTGCAAAGAAAAGATTGATCATTGATCACTTTAATTGCATGTAATGCAATCAAAGTTATCAATGTAATTGCATGAGTGCTGGAACGGAATTTTATCCCACTCATGTTAATCTTCGAGCCGTCCATCCTAGTGGTTGGATGCAGTCTAATTTATTTATGGTGGAAAAAGGCACGATCGTGGACGTGACGGCCGGGGTACCCCAGGGATCTGTCTTGGGCCCGACGCTATGGAATCTGGCATATGACGGGGTTATGCACTGTGAATACGGAGAGGGTACAACCCCCTTCGCATTCGCGGATGACCTCGCTGTACTGGTAGTAGCCCGGGATGAGCCAGATCTCAAATACCGGGTTCGGAACGCAGGTGGCGTCGTAAAGAAATGGATGACGCAGCACGGACTAAAACTTGCGACAGAGAAAACCGAAGCCATTATTCTGAAGGGGACAAGGAACAGGCAAGGTGTTGAATTAAAATGTGCGGGGGTATGTCTAACACCCAAGACACAAGTAAAATATCTAGGAGTGACATTGCACCAGAATGGAAAATGGGGGGAACACGTTCGGGAGGTGGTCCGAAAGGCTGCGAATAGTGCGGCTGCGTTAGGGAGAGTAATGCCGAACATTGGAGGACCCAAATCCGAAAGGAGGAGGGCCTTACACGGTGTTGTACAGTCTATCGTTCTCTACGCAGCACCAGTCTGGAGCGAGGCGGTAGAGATAACGGCCTATAGGAGTCTTATGAAACGAGTAGACAGAACAAGTCTGTTGCGAGTAGCATGCGCCTACAGGACTGTGTCTGCGGCAGCCTTATGGACCATCACTGGATGTGTTCCGTTGCATATTTTGGCGGTGGAAAGAAAAGAGCTTTATGAGAGAAGAGGCCCAAACCTTACTGTGGCTGAGAAAAGACAGGTAAGGGAAAGGTCAGTTGAAAGATGGCAAGAAGAATGGAACAATACGGAGGATGTGGCACAGTGGACGAAAATTCTGATCCCTAACATAAGAGTTTGGGTGGACTGTGACCACAGGCGATTGGATTATTTCCTGACGCAGGTGCTCACAGGACACGGGTGTTTTAGGGCCTACCTTTATAGGATCGGTAAGGCTGATACAGATGAATGCCTGTATTGTGGATATTCGGACACTGTGACACATACGATGTTAGATTGCAGCAGATGGATAGTGGAAAGGAACAGAATGGAGAGAGAGACAGGTGTGAATTTTGTTACAGTGAGAGAAATGATTGAGAGAATGATTGAAAATAAATTAGGTTGGATTAACATACACAGTTATATCCGTGCAGTGATCAAAAAAAAGGAAGAGGAAGAAAGACAGCTGAACCAACGGCAAAGGTAGAGTGAATGATGCTGAAAGGTGAAGTGGGTCACACTTTTTGAGTTAGAATGCGTGAGTATGACTGTGGGGAAAGAGGAAATATCCTTCTGAGAATGATGCCGAACTAGGAGTGTGAATGTGTATGAATGGAGAATGAATGAATAAAGGTAGTGCTTCGGAAGTGATGCCGGCCTTACAGCGGCCATTCCGCTTCCGGATCGCTGGATGACAGAGGAGGGTCTGGTTTAGCAGGTAGGCGTTCGGCGTAGACTCGGCGACGAGAGGGCATTTTAAAGTACCTCGGGAACTATCGCCGGGAGTACGAAGAACGAATCCTGCACTAAGGTCAGTCAGGCGGCGTCCTGGACTGAGATGTCTTTTGAAGATTCCAGACCCCCCCTCTATAAAGACGAAAAAAAAAAAAAAAAAAAAAAAAAAAAAAAAGTCTAATTTATTTACACAATGGTTTAAACACTTCATAGACAGTTTAACGGTATCTATGAAGTGTATATGTACTTCTTATATTGGATGGACACTACAGCCATACTCACAATTTAGATATGAACAATTTGGCAAGAAAGAATAACATAGTTATAATTTTATTACCTCCACATTTAACATAAAAACTGCAACCGCTAGACAAAACTTTCATCGGAACCCTCAAGGCATACTATGGAGAAGAAATTAGGCAATGGTTACATCTTAATAACCACGCCCTCTCTCAGTACGATATTGAAGAACTTTGTGGCTAAGCATACCTTAAAAGCCAAACTGAAGAAATTACTGTAAATGGATTCCGCGATACTGGAATTTATCCATTGAATAAGACTGTGTTCTCAGATGCAGATTTTATTGCAGCAGAAATTGAGGGCAACAACCACAGTTATTGTATATAGAACCGCAAGCTATTGAACCTGCTGTTTTACCAAAAACACCAGAAGCCATCAACATTACTGAACCAGGTCCTTCTGGTTTGAAGAAGTTTCTAAGTCCGCAAGCTATTGAATCTGATATCCTACCAAAAACACCAGAAGCCATCAACATAATTGAACCAGGTCCTTCTGGTTTGATGAAATTTGTAAGTATGCAAGCTATTACCTTGCTATTTTATCAAAAACACCACAAGCCAGCAACATCAGTGAACCAGGTCCTTCTGGTTTGTAGAAGTTTGTAAGTCCATTTGAAATATCGCCAGTGCCGTCGATCAGCAAAAAATCTACAAATCGTGATAGAAAATCATCGAAATTAACGGTAGTAACTTTTTCACTTTACAAGGAAGCATTAGACCAGCAAAAGAGCAAAAAAAATTAAATGTTCACAAGGGAGGTGACTTAAGAAAAAAATTAAAAACAAGTCAAAGAGGCCGTATAAAAAGGAAATCGAAAGTTATTCTGGCAACGATAGTGAGCAGGAATTTCATCCAGCTCATAAAGATATGAATTTCGAAGAGATTTCTGGTGTAACGGATCCGGAAAATACGTATGTAAATTGTATTTTCTGTGCAGAAAGAGACTGTGCAGAAAGAGACGAATATGAGTGTGAATATTGTACATAAAAAATTATATATTATAAAATAAAACTATTTTACTAAAGGCCTATATTTACATCACCTGTCCGTTTCTTACTTAAATGACACTGTGGGTGTTTTTATGGCATTACAGCAAAAAATATTTTACTAGGCAGAAAAACGGAAAAACGAGCAAAACAATTCTACTTTTTCTTCAAATGTCAATGTAATTTGATCTATAATAGCCAATATATCAGCAATAAAAAAATGGTAACCCATATTTGTACCTTTTACTCTAAGGACTGCCATTGTTGCAGATGCAATTTGCTACAATTTTTGTTTGAAAATTTTTTCGTGGTCTAGTATCTTTCGACACCAAAAACGAAACATACTAGATAAAACTATTTGCTAGACTGTCTGTTATGTAAAATTAAAAATAATCTTTTATACGCAACATAATTTCAGTTCCGGTTAATAGTTAGCTGGCAAGTAAACCCGTTACTACATTAAGAAAATTTATTACTCACTGCACTTCAGTCGATGCAGTCGGCAGCCCGTCCTGGATCCGAGCTTTTGTTTCTTTGGCTCTCGCTTCGAATTTTATAGCCGCCGTAGGATTTTGCCTTGACAGTTCTCTTGACACTCGGATGAAAAAGCATAGAATGGCCGTCAAAGGGGCAGCGTACCTAAAACAAATTCAAATCGGACGGTTAGATTAACATAAAGGCTGAAATGTGAGCAGTTTAAAGAGTTTTTTATTGTAATAATAAAGCTTGATTGGGATACATAAAAACAAATGGGTTTAATGAATAAATTTAAAAGTGGACGTATATTTATTTCGACAAAATTTTAGATAATAAAATAACTCTTTTTATGAATGAAATGTATTATGTAAGGATAAGCAGCTAAAAGCTAATATGGGGTTAACAGCTGGTGAGTAATACACGTTTCTACTTAAAAATAAGAACATGGAATCATGGGATATAAAGTATACCAAAACCAAACCTATACCAAGGTTAGATAAGCTGATTCATACATCATCCTGTACAATATTATTAGGTTTTTAAGACCCTAGATTAGAATATCTCAGGTCGTCAAGGCCATGCCACTCTTCGACCGATATAGATGCATAATATGATTGAACTCTAAGATGCCAATACTTCTGATGAAGTTGATTAGCTTCCTAGGTTACTTGTTTTCTGTACCAGAGGCGCTAGATTGACCTCTTTAGGAATTTCAGTCGTTTGGTCAGGTTCTACCGTTTCCTTTTCATTGTCACAGAAACGTCAAATTCTATCTGTTTTTTTTTTAAATGATATCTCAGAGGGCAGCAATCAGTGGAAAGGAAATGTGACCATTTAGATATCTTTTTTCGAGAAGGCGATTTTCTGCAAAAAAAGATACTTTTATGAGCCTTTTAACTATTATCCAGAGGCTAAGAAAAGACAAAGAAATTATTATCATGCGTAATGATAAATACCGACTTCTACAGTTAATTCTAGAAGTCAATGTTGAGGGTAAGAGAGGCCTTGGACGTAGATGTATATCTTGGCTGGTCAACCTTAGAAATGGACTGGTCTAACGTCAACTGATCTATTTCGAGCTGCTGTGAATAGAATAAGATGGGTCAATGTCAACATCTCTAGAAGAATGAGCCTTTTTTCGATGGGTTTTCTGCT
The DNA here is from genome assembly GCA_918026665.1 of Diabrotica balteata. Lineage (NCBI taxonomy): Eukaryota > Metazoa > Arthropoda > Insecta > Coleoptera > Chrysomelidae > Diabrotica > Diabrotica balteata. The sequence goes on from OU898280.1 coordinate 159,243,473, forward strand.
TCCTGGTGTGTTAGACCAATGTAATCTTAGTTGATTGAGTTACAGGCTTGGAGTTTCTTCTAAATGTGGTTTTTTGATAATTCATAGAAGGGCTCTGGACCCTGGAATGGGGTATTTGTCCCTTATTTTTCGAACTGTTAGCTTTTTATTTCCTGAAATGTCCTTGTAACTTGGCAACCCACATCAAAGTTACTTTGTTGCACTTCGCCAGTTTCTTGATGGATTTTTTAGTTCAACCCAACTTTGACGTACAAGTAAATGGTTTTAGAGACTTTATGGTAGCTTGGCTGTCTGATAAAATAAATACTTTTGTCCTACGAGTGTCTCGGTTGAGACATTTTTGAGCACTAATGTTCAAAGCATGCATTTCTGCCTGAAAAATAGTTGGGGCATTTTCAAGAGATTTGAATAGCCAGAAATCAAGCCTAGTTAAATCTACTACTACTGCCGTTTTATTTGATCCATCCGTTTAATTCCTTTATTTAATGGTTTTTAACTAGCATGGCAAATTAAGAACAGGAGACGGATAGTAAAAAATAAAAACCTAACATGATACAAAGAACTCAACACGGAAATTGAAAAAAATTAATATAGCTAAGTAACTTAATATAGCTAAGGAAGAGTGGATGAAAGAAAAATGTAGAGAAGAAGACGATTTGCAAATAAAGCATAAAGATAGAGAACTACACAGAATGTTAAAAAAGTACTGGAATATGGAAATCCAAACACTTATCGACTGTAACAAACAAGAAAAATCAAATGGAATTAGATCCTGAAAAACAGAAAGAAATATGGGAGCAATATCTTAAAGATTTGTTTGGTGATCAGCGAATAGAAGAGCCCCAAAATAGATCAGATGGAAAATTAAACGTTCTCACCTAAGATGTTTTGCAGGCAATAAAGACGCAAAGAACAACAAGACACCTGGAGAAGACTTAATAACAGCCGAAATAAAAGGTTTAAGTTCCTGCTCAGTTAATTGTCCAGGGGCTGATTCTGTTATCCCTTTGCATAGCTTTTCTCAAGAGTTCTTCCTTAATTATTTGAGTTCTATATTGTACTCTAAAAGGGTACTTTTGTATGAGTCCCAGCTACCTGTACACTTTGTTCTATTGAAGAGTGGTTTGACATTTTTCCCAAGTTCAGTCAACTCTTCGTTCCACCAAAGAACACCCCTAGTATTTATCTTATGTTTCATTGGATAACTTGACTTATATGCCTTTATTATGAAATTTTAAAGCTGCGACGAGACTCTATCTAGATTTTCCTCGGTGTGACGTATCAAGATCCTCCATTTCTGTTTCGAGTAACTCTTTATAAGTAACCCAATTTATCATCATCATCATTGGCTTTTACAACTCTTCGTGAGTTTTTGCCGCGTTTACTATTGCCTTCCATTGATTCCGATCCTGTGCTATTATTTCCCATGGCCTTACTTCCATCTTCTCCAGGTCTTCCCTGACTGCGTCTTTCCACCTTTTTCTAGGCCTTCCTGTCGATCTTTTACCATCTGGTCTTTCCCAAAACACATTGCTAATCAGTCTGTCGTCATCACTCCATACCACGTGGCCTGCCCATCTTAATCTATTGGATTTTATGTATCTTACGATGTTTCCTTTCCCGAAGAGAGTCTCTATTTCATTGTTGTATCTGCTCCTCCATTCATTTGTCACGCTGTCCCTGCAAGGACCATATATAATTCGCAGGATTTTGCGTTCCCATACTAATAGCTTATTGATTTCTTTCTTTCTCAATGTCCATGTTTCACTTCCATATGTCACTGCTGGTCGTATTATGGTTTTGTACATTTGGATTTTGGCACGCCTTGAGAGAAGCTTTGACCTCATTAGATGTTGAATGGCAAAGAATGATTTATTCCCCGCCAGTATTCGTATTTCAACCTCCCGTTCTCCTGTGTTTTCACTGGTAATTGTTGCTCCTAGGTATTTGAATTCTTTGACCACCTCAAAATTATGATCGTTTATGGTAATGTTTTGTCTTATTCGCTGTCGTTCCTTTTTTGATACGACCATGTATTTAGTTTTTTCTTCGTTTATTTTCAGGCCTACGCTTAGTGTTGCTTCTTCAAAGTAACCCAATTGGTCTATTTTAAGACTCGATTTTCTTTGAAGCCCTACTTAAATGCACCTATGGCGAACCTTCCTTTTTTGTGATTAAAACTCTAATTACATGGTCTAAAAAACTGACTGACGAGGGCCATAAAAACGTGGAAATACCCAAAGTTAAAAAAAGGGGAAAAATGTCTTCTCTACTTCTACATTTGAAAAGGCATAAAAATTCCTAATCAAAGCCAAAGACTTAGTAGAAGAAGGAAAATCAGTTGTTAAAATTTTTTGCCCTATATAAAGGCATGACAAATAAAATCAGTAATGTTCTAACACAACACATTTATAAACTATATTTAATACTGCCAAAAAATCTTCATTATATTAAACCTACGTACTGGCCTGTCAGGTAATGGAAACTAGATAAAGTCAAGCTTAGCCTTATTTGCATTTCATTTTGATGTTCTACATCTTACCGTCATTTCCTCAATGTTTATGATAAATGTTTACTTTTTCTTATTTGTGTACAAAGCTGCCTCTTATAACAACCAACTGAATAACAATGAATAAACAACTGAATAATGGCAACAAAAATACCTTTTAGAAAGGAAGTCAGTAGAAAAGATGAATATAAACTAATTCCTTGTCCCAATTAGAGGTAAATATGATTCTTTTCCTATTCTGCAATAAACAATATCTATCGAAGTAGATCGACATTTTTAATACCATCCTTAAAGGCTAAAAACAAGCCAAAAATAACGAACATATTGCTGTTTTTAAAATGGAACAATGTATTTTCTGTAACACTGCAGATCAAGGACGTTAATTTTAAAAAATCGTAAAACCGCTGAAGGTATTTAAATTAATGCAGTAATAAAACTTTGTAGAGATTTAAAATAACTTTACAGATAAAGATATTTGGGCCAACGTTGTTGGTTTGGCAGATATTATTGTCTAGCCTTTTTTTTCTGAAACAAAATTTTTGAGGTTATATTGTAAAAACTAAATCTTGTAAATAATGTTTAAAAACAATCAATGGTGATCAAATTGAGAAAGCTCCTACATGTGACAGCTGTCTATCTAGATTTTCCTCTGTGTGACGTATCAACGTCCTCCATTTTTGTTTCGGGACACTTTTTATAAGTAACCCAATTGGTCTGTTTTAAGACTCGATTTTCTTACACGCCATACACCATTCCCCCATGGAGGAGAAATGCTCAGGTCTTTGTGCAAGTGAACAGGGAGCCATTGTTGTTCAAATATGAAATTATTTTATTCTTCTGCGAAAACTATATGCATTTCTACAAAAAATACCTGTTTTAACTGACAAATTCATTCAAGAGCAAAATTAAGTACTTAAAGAAGACAGCAACATTAGTGTGTTGGTGGTATAACTAATGTGGAAACATTATTGTATAAAGTTAAGGATCATCCTGAATGTGCTAATAATTTGATAGTGTATGGCATTCTGGAATCAGCAAGTACCATCTTTCATGCCATCTTCAACAATATTAATCTTTTCCAGAACGATGTGGTAAAATATAACGAGTGGGGCAGGCATCTAAAGGTAAAAACAAGCCTATAAAGGTAGAAACCAAACACGGCAATGTAGTCAAAAATGCAATTATTAAGCGAAGCCGCATTAAAGATGGCATAAAAATAGGCTATGATAAATAAAACTTTGACAGGAAGAGTTTAAAACTGTTTTAACAGAGTTGCGAGAACAGCGAGGAGAATCTGACTTGACTATTACATTTACAAATGGATTTCAGATAGTTGCTAAAAAATCTACTTGGTTGTATGGAGAAAATGGAGAACGAGTCAACTAATTCCACTATTCAAAAAACAAGATAAAAACAGCCAGCAAACTACAGAGCTATAAACTTGTTAAATACTGAGCTAAAACTTACAACTGCAGAGAATAAGCTTAGCAGATCAACAACAGGGTTTTCATAGCAGACAATCGTGTGCAGATGTAATATTCGTTATATAATTTACCAACGCTATATCTCTTAAACGAATAGAGATTTTCGAATGGGACAAAAAGTGATCTATTCTACTTGTAATACACTTTAATATGGCGTAGAAAAAAATCATCCCCTAAATATTCATCCCTTAGTTACAACCCCTAACTTTAATTTTTTTAATAGCACCCTGTATATTTTTTTATAGTTTTGGATGTGGTCTTCTATCGTCTATTCAACAGATTTATTAAAAATAAAATCGGTTTGTAAATAATCAAGAAATCAATTAATTTTTTATTTTTGTTAATTAAGTGTCCCAGTGTTAGATTTCTGTCATGCGATGACAGAAATCCATCCCCTTCTGACAGCGATGTAACTCGAAATGTGACTCTAGTATGATTTTAATTATCGAATAAAATCCGTAAAATGAATACTTCACCCCTTTTTAATTTACCAACTTTTACAAACACACGTGAAACAATGTTCGCACTATTTTGGAATTTTAGGTCGAATCCGCTTGGTAACCACAGCCTGCCAGCTTGCGCGGCGGTATGAGAATTTAGATTGAATTTTGTCGATGTTGAATGAAATATCACCGTAATAAACTGCCATAGTTTGTTTCTACAAGAGCCAACAACCCTGGCTCCATATTTCCAGTATATAAACAGACAGAGTGGATCAAATAATTTGGTTTTGATTATTAAACAGTGTATTAAAAGTGTTATTAACAAAGAAAATTATGGATTGATCCCTTAAATGCATGTTTTTTTATTCATGTCAAATGTCAAAAAAGCCTTTAGCGGAAGCTTAGAAATTATGAAAAATAATACAAAAAAATAATTTTTTTTAGGGAACAAAGTTACAAACAGCTTTCTGAGAATTCTTATCAACTATAATGCCAACTCCCTGTTTGTGCTTGGAATCGTTGTTTCCAGAATAATACATTGTTCCATTTCTGGTGTTACATTTTCCTGATTCAGACCATTGTATATCGCTAAGGCCCAGTATATTAATTTTCATTCTGCACATTTCCGACACAGCGTTATCCAGTTTGCCTGATTGGTATAAACTTCTTACGTTCCATGTTCCGATTTTCAAGGCTATAGAGTTATTCTTATTTGCTTGACAGGGATTTACCTTGATGACGACCTGAGAGGCCCTGCCGTCTAAATCTGATTGTCCTCTCCTGTCGGATCTTGGATTCCGAGCTCCATGATCATTAAGTAAATTATCCATTAGTGGATCCATGATGATTTTTTCTAAGGATATCCTTACGGATCTTTAAGTGGTAGTCATCCCCTGGCTTTTCACATTTCAATGCCGTTGACTAATTTAGTTCTTCCGCCTTCGGAGTTAATTTCTATGCTCCAGGGCAATGAAGTGCCCTACCACGTGTCGGTTCTTCCACCCGTAGCTGTTGACCAACAGGTGGGGATTACTTATACCGGTAATAGTTCGGTTAATTTAAAAGCTCTAGTATCCAATAATATATCGATCCAGGATCATTTCCCTTATGCTTAATCTTGGTACTGATGCTGCTATCTGACAGAGTCAGACAGCAAAATAGGTTTAGGTCATAATTTCTCCCAGGTACGAGGAGATTGGGAGATAATTATGACTGACATGGGCAGGGTCGCATCCCAGAAGTAAATCTATCTTCGACCGGGAACGTAAAAGAGTATCTACCCGCTACCCGGATGATAAATGCTATTATGATACAAATAAAAAGAAAATATTTGGAAAAGCGAGAACACATCTTCACCGCACCACACTGAAAAGTTATATGAGTCGCTCAGAAGCAGAGTGGCCAAACTGATTTTTTGTATAATTCAGGTAGGTAGTACAATAGGTGGCATTTCAGCATATCTTTCATTTCAGAGTGGCTCAACTATCATTTCCTTGTATACCAAGAGATGGCGCGACTTGTACAGTTAGGCTACGTAAACATGCCACATGATCTAGTTAAGGAAACATGGCCCAAGTGCATCGAGCAAAAAGACAAAAGAGGGAATGTAAAGGTAGTGGGGGCAAAAATATTGTTAGACAGGAAGTGCGATCTTTAGAGGCCACTTTAAACAAGGAAAGAGAGTCTTTCTCCTTGTTTAACATTAAATTTAGTTGGGTTATGTTATTGTTTGTCCCAAATGTCATATGAAATCTTATTTATATTGAAGTTTTTTAACAATTGTGTTGCATTTTAGACTATTATCGTTAATAATTAATTAAAACTTTCTCGTCTAAGACACATTCTGAAAAATATTATATAGCTACTGTTAATAAGTGTCGGAAAATTTAAATTTGGCGCATTCGCATTTCCGGATATGTCCGCCATTAGAGGCCACTTTTTTGGTCTCCTTTTCATAAGGATTAGATTCCTCTTTTGTCTTTTTGCTCGATGCCCAAGTGACAGTTGGGCCAGTGTGCGGTATGATATTTTAGACATTGTCACTCCTGCCTTGTGTGTTTGTATCAGTCTTGTCTAGCGTTAATTCGTTCTTTAAAGTACTATCAGCCTTTTATACGGTTTATGTTTGTGCAATCTTGAGCAACGGTTAGTAAATAATTGTATTTTAGTGTAAATTAATAGTGATTGTAAATATCTCGGCTCCAAATTTAAATTAGGGTTCTAAATTGTTTAAGATTATAACCTTAAAATTATAACCTTAAAATAAAGAAAGCAGGCTAGTTTTTTACTTGAAAATATTTTTATAATATCTATGGTATGTTTATGGTTTTCTAAGTATAGGTTAGTTTTTAACTTAAAGACATTTGTAAACGATTTTATTCATAAGTTTTTTTTAAAGACATTTGATCACTTGAATTAATAATTAATAGAGAATATTTTTGTTATAGTTTGGAAATGCCGTTGTCGGATATATCCAGTACTCGTGAACCTAGTGAATTTGAAACAGATTCTGGCTCTGACTTCCATCCACCTTCTGATGCTGAGTCTTCTACAACTAGGGAAAGCTTCACAGAAGATGGACTTGTGGAACCTGGATCAAGTAGGGGTACAAAACGTAAGAAAAATAATGCAGTTTGGAAAAGATCCAAGTCTAAGTTGGAAAGAAATTCCGAAAATACCGAAAGAATCAGGTGATATGGTAACTGTTTGTAAATCATTTTTCAAAAAAGCTCTACAAGTTTCAGATAGAAGGCTCACCAGAGCTTTAATAAACAAATCAATAGGTGGCGAATTAATCACTCCGCCACTAGATAAAAGAGGCAAGCACCCCCCTAAGAATAAGACAAGGGAAACCGATATTCAAAATATAAAATATTTCATTAACAAATTTGCCAAATATACATCACACTATAGCCGCAAAAAAATCCTAATCGAGAGTATCTGTCACCTGATTTAAATATCTCAAAACTTTATGATTTGTATGGGCAAGGTGAAGAACCAGAAGTGAAGGTATCCAAATTCATCTTTTCGAAAATATTTAATGAAGATTTTAATCTTCATTTCCGTTATCCTCTCACTGACACTTGCAAACGATGTGACGCTTATAACATGAAAATAAAAAGCTGTGTAGGTGTAGAAAAAAGCAGAATGGAAACAGAGAAAGAGTTACACCTGCGGAAGGCAGAAGCAGCTCGAAGTGGAATGAAGGAAGATGCAGCCAAGAATAAAGATACCACAACAGTAATTACATTTGATTTGATGAAAACTTTAGCTACTCCTAGTATTTCTACGGGAGTGGCTTATTACAAGAGACAGTTGTGGACGTATTGTTTTGGCATCCACAATCTAACGACAGGACAGATACACATGTATGTATGGCATGAAGGCATAGCCTCACGTGGCCCACAAGAAATTGGTTCTTGCATTTTACACTACGTAAAAACATATGTTAACACACCAGTTTTGATCTTGTACAGCGACCAATGCGGAGGTCAGAATCGAAATATTAAACTGGCATCTATTTGTACATACATGAGTGTCTCCAATACTTTCAGTCCCACAGTCATACATCACAAGTTTCTAGTTTCCGGTCACTCCTATTTGCCATGTGACAGAGACTTTGGAGTGATCGAAAAACAAAAACGATATTTTAAAGACATTTTTTTGCCAGACGATTGGGTGAAAGTTATTTCCAGTTCCAAAAAGAAGAACAAATTTCAGGTATTTAAAATGACCTCTGAAAATTTTAAGTGTACTGAAAAACTAGAGAAGTTACTTACAAACCGAAAAAAAGGAGAGCAAGATATAAAAGTAGAATGGCTTAAAATACAGTGGCTAATGTTCAAATCAGAAGAGCCATTCAAAATTTATTTTAAGTATTCTAATAACGAGAGTGTATTATTTAATTGTGTTGACGTCACAAAAAAAAGAACAGACGTCTTTCAGATAAAAAGAGAAGACTTCTACTTGGACATCCTCTATCCTGCTGGAAGACCCATAGAGCAACTAAAGTATAAAGACCTTCAGAGTCTTCTTCCTTACATTCCGCCGGTCTATCATGAATTTTACATAAACCTGAAGACAAACGTGGAGGCAGTAGATAATGATATTGGATCGGAAACAGATGAATAGGTGACCCAAGTGAAAGTTTTATGTTTTTTCGTAAAAGCTTAATATTTGACATAGTGGCCCAACTGACTTTTTTTGTAGAAAAAAAGATTTTTTTTGTTAATTTTTTGCGCATTCGACTCATATAATGTATTAGGTTCCAGAAATGTTTGTGTAAGTGAATAAAATAATACTGGTTAATAAAAAAAACTGGTTTCATTTTTAGCTCAATTCTTTATTTGCCGATATCTCAAAACATCAATTTTACACTTAGGCCACTCTGCTTCTGAGCGCCTCAATGTAGGAAAATATGAACGCGCAGTCCGATTGTTGGACTGGAAACGCTACTTGCCGGAAACTCTACGTGCATGATAATATACCGCTACCTTTACTGTAAGACGCCTTTCACTTGACACGTACACAATATAATTATTTTTTTTAATTAGTAAACATATTAATATCATTTTTAGTAAAGTATAAATACTTTTAAATGATAACCGGTAGTCCAATAGAAAAATATTTTATAATACAATCAATTTTAAATATCTTTTGACAAAATCTAGAGAATGATTAAATAAAAAAATAATTTTCCCGACAATATCGTGTCAAAATGCCGCAAGAGAAAAACAGATAGGAAGTTAATTCCCTTGCAGATACCACCAAGAATTAATGATGTATATCTTAGACGAGAATGTGTTCTTCCCAAAACAGGCTTGTGTAAACTAAGGCCCTTAATTGACTACGACGGAGCCACTTTGTGAGGAACATGATCTGAAACTCAAATATATCACGGTTGTTTATGTCTCGGTAATCCTGCTAAGGAAATTAAAGGTATAAAATAGACAATAATGGATGCATCTTAGGACAGCTTGATTTTCGGTTAATAATGAAGAGAAACAAAAATAATACTTCATTATTAGAGTTGCGAAATTTTAATAACTTTGTCCTGTAGTAATAAATAACTGGGAGATTTTTCATAAATTTACTTTTAAAGTATTTCCACTTGGTAGTTTTTTTTAAGAAGTAGTTTTTTTTAGAAGGCGGAGGAGTTACAAATAAGTAGCCAACGGCATAAGGATGTGTAAAGCCATGAGATGACTACCACATTAAAGATCCTTAAGGATATCCCTAGAACAATCATTATGGCAATGATCGTAATGGTATCAAAACCAGTTCTTCTTCTTAAAGTTCCATCTCCTATCGGAGGTTGGATATCATAACGGCTATGGTCACTTTGTTGGCTGCTGCTCTGAAAAGTTGTAGTGAACTACAGTTAAACCATTCTCTAAGGTTCCTCAGCCAGGAGATGCGTCTTCTTCCTATGCTTCTTCTTCCTTGGATCCTTCCTTGCATAATAATTCTCAGCAGCTCATATTTTTCTCCTCTGGTTATGTGACCCAAATACTCTAGTTTTCTTCTTTTTATGCTGTTCATAATTTCTAACTCCTTATTTAGACGTCGTAGTACCTCAGCATTGGTAATCCTTTGAACCCACTGAATTTTTAATATTCTTCTGTAACACCACATTTCGAACGCTTCTATTTTTCTTATGTGTTGTTTCTTCAATGTCCAAGCTTCCATTCCGTATAGTAAGATAGAAAATATGTAACATCTTAGAGCCCTCAATCTGAGATGCAACTGAAGGTCTCTGTTGGTAAGCATTGTCTTCATTTTCACAAATGCTTGCCTTGCAGTTTCATTTCGGACTTTGATTTCTCTGCTTTGGTCATTTTTGTCATCAACCCAGGTTTCCAAATATTTGTATGTCTCTACTTTTTCTATTTGAGTTTGCTCTATCATTAATCTTTCATTTCCATGTTGCGTTTTTGAGACAATCATAAATTTAGTTTTTCTCTTATTTATTTTTACTCTGTATCTAATGCAATACTCGTTAATTCTATTTACCAATTCTTGTAGCGATTCCAGGGTGTCTGCCATTATAACGGTGTCATCAGCGAATCTTATGTTATTTACTATTCTTCCGTTTACAGAGATTCCATCACCCAGATCCGCTATCGCTTCTTAGAATATGGCTTCACTGTACACGTTAAACAGTAATGGTGACAGAACATAGCCCTGTCTTCCTCCTCTCTTTATATCTATATTTTCAGATTTTTGTTCTTCTAAACAAGTTTATACTATGCGTTAGCCCCAATAATGGGAAAAAGAGAACTTACACGAGAAACAAGAATAAAAATATATAACACAATAGTGATACCGACTGTGTTTTATGCAAGTGAAAACTGGACAATTCTGGAAAAAACATAAAAGCAGGATAAACGCAATGGAGATGAGACATCTAAGAAGGATAGTTGGAAAGAAAAAATGGGATAGATTAAGCAAACGAGACTATTAGGAGAATGGCCAACCAGGAACCGATAATGAACAAAATAGCAAAGAGACAAATGAACTGGTATGGGCATCTGACGAGGATGCAATCCAATAGAATAACAAAAAAGTTTATGAAGCAAAAAATATCGGAAAAAGAAATAGAGGCAGACCAAAAAAAAATGGATACAGCAAGTAGTAAAGGCGGAAAAATTTAAACAAAAATCACTCGAGGAATTGAAAATAATGGAGGAAACAGAAAAGAATGGAAGAGGTGGGTAAATGGAAATTAAAATAGCTAGCCCAAATTCGACACCCTAATAAGGTAAAAGGAAGGGGAGAAAGAAAGAAAGAATTTTTATATTGGCCTTTGGATTCCAAGACAGATTGATAATGATTAGTAAGTCTCGTCTGTCTATATCTTTGTTTCTCAGTACTTCTATTAGTTTTTTGTCGGATCCTGTCGAATGCCTTCTCGAAGTCAATGAAATAGGAAAAAATATCTAGGTTCATATCTAAGCATCTTGAGAGAGGACATTAAAAATAAACAATGCCTCTCTCGTTCCCAGTCCCTTGCCAAACTGAGTATCATCCATATCATCTTCTAGTTTTCTATAATCTTCCATGAATCACTTTTAGAAATATTTTGAGGGTATGGCTTATTAGTGATATTGTCCTATAGTCTGAACAATCTTTGGCATATACTGTTTTTGGTATTGCTACAAAGGTGGACACCAACCAATCTTGTGGGATTTTTCCAGTTTTATATACTTCATTAAATAGGTCCAGAAGTACAGGTAGAGTTTCATCGTCTAGACATTTCACATCTGAACCTACAGTTTTTCCGTTTTTTGCGTTTCTTATTGCTTGTTCGATTTCGTCCATTATGATATCTGGCCCCGTTTCGCTGTCGATTTCTTCTGGTACTTGTTGATTATCCTCAAACAGATCTGTTATGTATGTCTTCCAATTTTTTTTAATTTTTCTTTTATTTCTGTAATGATTTTTCCATTTCCGTCTTTCAGAATGGCATCTTGCTTTTTTCTCAGTGTATTTGTCATTTCCTTTATTTTTCTTATGCATATTATAGCTATCATACTGTTTAGCATTGTAGCATTTTCAATTCCATTGATTCTTTGAAGTATATTGAAGTCCCCTCGTATACGAAATATTAAAATCACCTTATATATTTTTGATAGATCTAAAAATATTTCGTAAGTATTTAAACCCAAATATCTTTTCATTTCTTTCTTAGGTCGGCCAAGTTGAAATAAACCATTTTAGAGTTGTTTATTTATTTTAACTTCCTCGGCAAATTCTTGTTTTATTAGAAGCCGCAATTTTAATGCGTCGCAAAAGGATATGTACGTCGTTTCGTGGTGTCTTGTTATGTCAGCGTTTGTATGTATGCGTTCAATTTTAATAGAATTTCTTCACTCTCGTTGGAACCGCGAGCAAGAGCGGTTCAGCGTTATGTCCAAATTCATGTCGAGTTTGTAAAATTTTCTGTTTTTTCGTTGATTGTGGTGGAAATGGGTAGCAGTAGTGATGGATTTTGTCCAGTATGAAGTGACCGGCATTAATTTGCCGGGAGTAGTGAAGTTTTCGCTCGATATTTCGAGATTTTTGAAAAGTCTGGTTCCTGTTGGAGGGTTCATGTTTTTTTTTGAGAGTTCCCGTTTTCCCTGGTGTGTTCCGGCCCCCAATGGATGTCCTGTTCCTGTTTCGGCCCCAAATGGATGTGTTTGCTGCTGATCTCCGGATGGATGCTACAGAGATATAACAAGTTCTTTTTGTGAAGTGGAAATATGTAAATCAAGGTAACTGTTTTTTTTGTGTTCAAATTTTAAACTAAAGACAGACAATTTTTTTATGAAATAATAATTGCTTTCGTTACATTTAAAATTGTAAATTTTTGGTTTTGAGTTGAGCTGTCAATTTATGTGTTTAGTTTTTTTGAAATTTAATGTTAATTTATGACAGCTCGTTTTATTATTTTTTGATTTTACTTTGTTTTGTTTAAAAAAAAAGGTTAACCTCCATGCAATTTGTAAGTTTTGTAGCAACAGAGTTTGTAAGCGGATGACACATCTAAGTTTTTGTGTTTTGTTTTTTCTCCATGTAACTGTTTGTGGTGACACATAAATAAATGTTAAATTTTGTTGTCTTAACATTTTATTTATTTTTTTTGAGCTAACCCTTTTTTGATTTTATTTGAAAAAGATATGTTTTTTATGTTTTGATTTGTTTTCTAATTATTTCCCTAGTTACAACCAGTGGTTGTAATAGGCATAATTAGGCACCTCAAGTGGCGCCCTATATTAAATTCCTTGAGGTGTTTCTTGTTTATTTTTATTTTGTTTATCTCAAGAGATTAAGACCCTTTATTTCATTTTTTTGTAGTTGCCCCATTCCAACCCCTTATCTTTTACTTATCCACGACCCCAGCTCTCCTACCAAACCCTGAGTGCCGTTCGCACAAGTAGCGATTATTTTGCTTGCCTTATCTCCACCCCCTTAGTTTCAGTCCCCAATTTTCTACCCCTTGTGTTAAAGTCCCCTGTGGTACTCAAAATATCTTCGTTACCGCATATGCCTCTATTTCACTGCATTGATTAGCAAACCAGATGGATTTGGCCTCTTTTATTTCTTTCTTATCAATCTCTGTAGTTCCTTGTATTTTGCCTTACTCCGCCTTTATGTTTCCTTCTTTCCTCCATTAGATCTAAGATTTCTGAAGTCATCCATCTCTGTTGTTTCTTATTTTTGTCTGCAGTAGCTTTTCTCCTGCCTTTATTAAAGTTTAAAACATTCTAGTTCGTAGATGAATACTAATATCTCGATTACAAAATGAAATAAAAAAAAAATGAAAAAATTATTTTGTATTCGTGATATTGGTGTATATACCAACATCTGATAACACAGAGCACGAAGTAAACAACTTCTATAATGACTTAAACAAAACATTCAATGAAACTAAAAAAGAAGAAGTAAATTTTATTTAAGGTAACTTCAACTCGAACGTAGGAAGATAAAAAGATGGAGAAGTAGTAGGAGAACACAAATCGGGAACACGTAATGAAAGAGGTAAAAAGCTAGTTTAGTTTTAAAGTTTTTGTTATTAGTCCAGGCTGTGAGGCCGCTCCCGTTGGGAAAATGTTTCTGATTCGGTTTCTTCGCGGATTCCGGTTTAAAAATGTCCCCTTTAAACAAATCTGAAGGGTGCCGGGCGAAATTTTTGGGCAGAAATTGTTTAAACAATTTTTTTTAAACAAATTCCAAAAATATTTTTTTTAATCTGGAAAACGTTTTTTTAGGTTCTTTGGGTCATTTTAAACAAAAAAGGTCTCTTGTCATTTTTCACTAAAGTTGATAGTTTTCGAGTTATAAGCGATTTAAAGTCTGAAAAACGCGAAAATACGCATTTTTGAGGCTTGAAAACACATATGTAAATTATTATTTTTGAGGTTACCAAGTGTCTAAATTGAAGTTTAAACATTCAACTTCAAGATTGTGAAGAGTAATCGGGGCTTATTTTAATTTAGACCGTTGTTTTTTAATTGTTAAATATGCGCGTACACTCGATTTTTCAGCCGCCGCGGCGCGGCGCGCTAGAGTGCGCTTCTATCGTACTTATGCATAGTTTACATATACACTTACGCAAAAAAACCCGAACAAATCCTTGAAGTTTATTAACATAGTTTTTTCCATAATTTATTTATGTAGGTATTAATTATTGTCATTGGGCTAATTAAATTAATCAATCATCGCAATGTAATAACCGTATATAGTTTTTTTTTTCTTCCAAATTTGAACAATATAATTATTATTTATTGAGTATATATTTATTTATATCAATTGTAAATAATATTTTTAAATTATTATTTAAATAATACAATGCAGTAAATATTAATATTAGTAAACTTAATTTTAAATTGCGCGGTGTTTAAAAACAATATACTATCGCAAAAATGCAAGTTTTTACCTGTTTAACAATCGCGCGCTCATACTTGATTTGTTATTACTTAAACGATCATTAGGAAGACTATTGTTTAATGCCCATTAAAAGGGTATTATATTATTAATGTGTTATTAAAAAAATTGTGAATGGATTTAAAATGTCTTTTTCCGTACCTCTTCTTAAATGAAAACTTACCGAAGAAAATTTAGTTTGTATTTTTTGTAATAACATCAACAATATTAAGTTAGTGCAAAAACCTAAAGTAGATTTTTACATAACAATACAAAATGCTGCTCTTCGACGAAAAGACAGTGTGACTGAAAAATTTAATTTAATCTAGCCAATATACCTTGTACCTCTGACGCACTTTACCAACACTTGTTAAGAGCTTTCGCTAAAACATATATTTGGCGAAATGCCACATATTCCCGCTATCAAACTCTCGATTTTACACAATATGGATATTATATGTCTGATAGTGGTGACTTGCAAAACTAATGCTTGCAACTGCAAGAAAAATCATGTCAACTGTGTACCATTATGTGGATGTGATTTAGATTTTTGTGAAAACAAAGATACTTTTACTGAGTGATATTAGTGTGTTATTTAACAATCTTTTGTACAATTATTTTATGTAACTATTATTAGACTTTACACGAAATTTATATTATAACTCAATTGATATAAATAAATATATACTCAATAAATAATAATTATTTGTAAGTATATGTAAACTATGCATAAGTACGATAGAGGCGCACGGTAGCGCGCGGCGCCGCGGCGGCTGAAAAATCGAGTGTACGCGCATACTTAACAATTAAAAAACAACGGTCTAAATTAAAATAAGCCCCGATTACTCTTCACAATCTTGAAGTCGAATGTTTAAACTTTAATTTAGACACTTGGTAACCTCAAAAATAATAATTTACATATGTGTTTTCAAGCCTCAAAAATGCGTATTTTCGCGTTTTTCAGACTTTAAATCGCTTATAACTCGAAAACTATCAACTTTAGAGAAAAATGACAAAGACTTTTTTGTTTAAAATGGCCCAAAAAACCTAAAAAAATGTTTTCCAGATTAAAAAAAAATTATTTTTGGACTTTGTTTAAAAAAATTGTTTAAACAATTTCTGCCCAAAAATTTCGCCCGGCACCCTTCAGATTTGTTTAAAGGGGACATTTTTGAACCGGAATCCGCGAAGAAACCGAATCAGAAACATTTTCCCAACGGGAGCGGCCTCACAGCCTGGACTATATTTAAAACTGTAAAGTTATAAATAAATATATTTAAATAAATTCGAACCGCTCGTTTTATTTAAAAAGGGTACAATAATAAGAAACCAAATAGATTACATAATAATAAATCAAAGATTCCGAAATGCCATAATATCGGCTAAAGCGTACCCAGAAGCAGATATAACTGCTATACTTATGTCTAAATGCATTTTGATATCTTTTTTGATTGTTCTGGATACTAACTGTTAATATTTAGAAAACAGTAATTTTCTATACACAAAAAAAGAATCTAATAATAGAAAAGTTTAAAGTAAATTCCAAATTTATTTTAATTGGTTTAATTTGATATACCTTTTTCGTCTTATCATAATTTGTGCTTATAGTTGAAAAAAAAGTATCAAGCACGTTGGCATGACTTGACAATGAACTACGAGTCGAGTTTGTATTCTCAGAAATACTTTAAATTATTTTGTACCATTTTCACATAAATTTATATTTATGAGAGGAGAATAAAATCTTCTTCGAATATTCCCGAAGGATTTTTTATTGGGTCTGAAGAAATGATTATCGGCTCGAGAGATATTTTCGCTCGGATATTGATGATAAAACGAAACCGTTCTGAAAACGGCTTTAAATAAGTCAGTATTGGTATCATTTTTTGGTCGTCCTTCACTTTTTATCTTGTTTTCAATATCTTTTTGAATGGATACAATCTTACAGGTTACCATAAAGCACGTTGTCATATAGAATTGAATAATATTAAAGAGCAAAATAGCTTTATTGACAATATTTTTTATACTTTATAGATTTTTGGCGTCAACATCTGTTTAGTAAAGTTATAAATATATACAGGGTGAGATTTTACTGATAGATATTTTATACTAGTGTGGTCCATACTTTTAGACCAGTGGCTCTCAACCTGGGTGGCGCGTCCCTCTGGGGGCATGAGAGAATTTCACTGGAGGCGTGAGGGTACAAAGAAAAAAAATTAAAATCAAACGCATTCTGGTTATCAACCAGACATGCGTATACATCGCAGATGATGTCTCTGCATCTCTGGAATAAGACTTATACTGAGAATAAAGCCTCTCTAGTACCAACAGTATTTGTAAACCCGAACAGGCTGGGGGAAATTTTACTTTCACACAGCTTGTAGATTCTCTTATGAATTTATCTTTAGGAATAATTTTAGGAGATGACTCATGACGCTTATAGTACGGTAATATTCACATTTTAGATAATACCATGTATTTATTTTTGTATTGTCAATGTTATATCTGACTTATATTCCCATATCTGACAGAGTAATGCTAGTAAAATTTAGTTCAAAGCCGTTCATTACCAACGTAATTCAGGTCTATGCCCCAACATCATCTAGTGATGAAGATAAATTAGAAGCATTCTACAAAGATTTTACTGATGCTCTAGATCTTGTCAAAGCAGCAGAAAATACCATAGTCCTCGGAGATTTTAACGCTAAAGTCGGCAAAGGACGCTGTTTGAACATTGTGGGGGAATATGGCTTGGGAAACAAAAACGAACGTGGAGATCGACTTGTCCAGTTCTGTCAAGAACACAATTTCATTATATCGAATACCCATTTTAAACTACCACCGAGAAGACTCTACACCTGGAAGTCAAATGCAGAATCAGAGGACAAAATTATTAGGAATCAAATCGACTTCATTCTAATAAAAAATCGATTTAGAAACTGCATCAAATCAGTTAAAACTTATCCAGGTGCTGACATTGGGTCCAATCACAATCCCATAGTAGCTGTAACCCAATTAAAATGAAAAAAGGTGATCAAAAAGAAGTCTCGCAAAAAGATTGATACAGCCCAACTACAAGACGAGAAAGTTAAGGAATCAGTTCAAAGACAACTGAACGAAAATTTAATTTGGGAAAATATTGGTGAAAACGTCGATGAGGGCTTAAATAAAATCGTAACGACAGTAAAAGAAATCTGTGTGAAAAATTTACAAGGCAGGTCAAAGCCAAAACTAGCAAAAACCAACGAAACACTTTACAATAGCATACAAAAAGAAATTCGACGCAAAATACGAGAAGCAAAGAGTCAACATCTAGCCAAACAGTGTCATGACATTGAAGAACTCGAAAAAAGATACGACACGTTTAACATGTATAAAAAAGTAAAAGAAGCGGCTGGTATCTTCAATAAGAAACAAAATGCATTGCTACAGGATGAAAATGGTAAAGTAATATTCGAAGTAGAGGACAAACTTAAAGAATGGGAAAATTACGTCACGAACCTATTCGAAGACGATAGGAGTAGTTCACCTCCCGATATTACTAACTGCGACGGACCCCTAATAACACGCTGTGAGGTTATATACAATCATCAAAAGATGGCAGAGCGACTGGTCCTGATGAAATTCCAACTGAAATATATAAGCTTATAAAGGATAGCAATGTTTTAGAGGCTATAACTTCGTTTTTCAATACCATTTATACCAGCGGACAACTACCTAATGGTTGGTCTAACTCACTGTTTATAGCTCTACCTAAGAAGACAACAGCAAAAACCTGTGCTGATTATAGAACCATCAGTTTGTTAAACCACTTATTGAAAATTTTTCTGAAGGTAATACATGGTCGTATCTACAATAAATGTGAGGAATACCTGGATGACACTCAGTTTGGTTTCCGTAACGGATTTGGAACGAGAGAGGCACTGTTTGGAATGAACGTACTTGCTCAAAGATGTCGTGATATATCTGTAGACATATACTGTTGTTTTATTGACTTTCAAAAGGCATTTCATCGTGTTAAGCACTCTATATTGATCGAAGCTCTAAAAGACATTGGCTTGGACGGCAGAGATGTTCGAATAATTGCAAATTTATATTGGAATCAAACAACATCAGTTTTAGTAGATGGTGTGGAATCACAAGCTCTCAATATTAAAAGAGGAGTACGGCAGGGATGCCTCTTGTCACCCCTGCTTTTTAACGTTTACTCCGAAAGAATTTTCAGAAAAGCACTTTCTGAAAAACAAGAAGGAATACTTGTGAACGGCGAAGTCATCAATAATTTGCGATATGCGGACGATACAGTACTCCTAGCTTCTAGTCAAGAAGATCTGCAAACACTACTTGATAGTGTCGTTGAGAGTTGTAGGGAGGCAGGTCTGGATCTTAACATAAGGAAAACCAAAATACTTGTAATAAGTAAACAACAGAATATAAAACCGTCTATATATGTAAATAATACCAAACTTGAGCAAGTTGATAAAATCGTCTACCTTGGACAGCAATTAAATTGTAATGCAGAAAATCACGGCGAAATTAGATCCAGAATAGAGCAGGCTAGAGCTGCTTTTAGAAGGATGTCCAAGGTGTTATGTAACAGAGACCTAAAATTGGCATTAAGGATCCGCCTACTTCGCTGCTACGTGTTCTCGGTCTTACTTTATGCTGTCGAGTCCTGGACTGTGAATAAAATCGATCTAAATCGCCTTGAGGCTTTCGAAATGTGGTGCTATAGAAGAATTTTAAAAGTTTCCTGGGTGGAGAAGATTCGTAACTCCACAATACTTGAACGTCTCAGCAAGACTACTGAGATCATAAAAAGCATCAAGCAGAGAAAGCTGGAATATTTCGGACATGTAATGAGAGGTCCCAAATATAGATTGCTACAAAATATCATGCAAGGAAAAATAGCAGGCAAACGCAGTCCAGGACGAAGAAGAACCTCATGGTTGAAGAACTTGCGAGATTGGTATGGTGTAGATACAAGCATGCTATTTAGGGTGGCAGTGAATAAAATTAAAATAGCTATGATGGTAACCAACGTTCTGAAAGGACATGGTAGATGAAGAAGAAGATATTGTCAATGTTAAACGTATTTGCTCTTTAGTTTTGTCCTTGTTATTGTATAAACTTAATTTGTTATTGTTCACTAGAATTTGCAATCCAATATTACCTTCTGAAAATGCTTAAAATTTCTAATACCTTAATGCCATGGTACGTGCTTCTCCTAGAATACTTGCTGGACTGTGCGCAGGCCATGGCAATACTTCCAGGTTTTGCGTTTGAAACCAATTCCTTACGGCATGGGCAGTGTGGACTGAACAATTATCTTGTTGATATATAAAAATATTATTAGGATACAATTGCTCAATAGAAGGGAGCATTACGTGTTCCAAAACGTTAATGTAATTGTCGGCAGTAAATCTTCCCTCTAATCGCCAGCAAACACAAGGTCCATGTATACTAATCCAACCCCATACATTTACAGAAAAACGTCCAGATTTATTATGAGAGTGAATATATCGTTCTTTAAACCTAGTATTCGCTGGACGATAAACACGGATTTGACCGTTATAGGTCGACTGAAAAGTCTTCTTATCAGTAAAAATGACGTTGTTCCAAAATTCTGGGTTGCGGTAAATATAGTTAAGTCCAAATATTACTCTTGCTTGCCGATGTTCAACAGTTACTAATGGTTTTTTAGCAGCTGGTCGGTTTTTTAATTCAGATTCATTGATCCTTCTGCTTACAGTAGGTTGGGCACCAGGAAATCCCGTATGAATCCTTGATTCCTTCGACGTCGCAAATGGATTATCTCTTAAGAATTGAACTAAAGCAGCATCTTGTTGAGGAGTGGATACTTTGGAACGCCCTGAACCAACTTTTCTTTTTATTGATTGTTGTTGGACCCATCGTTGCTTAATTCTGAAGATTGTTTTCAATTTCTATTATAGAAATTTGCTAGCGCACGAATTGACCATCCTTCTTCCATTTTCGTAATTATTTGAGCCTTTTCAATCTCACTTAAATGACGAGGCATATTTATTTTTTATTGTACGTAACGTTAAACCTTCTATCAAATTAAACGTCTTTGACGTCTATGAGTTGCATTTTTGATCACTTATGACATTTGATAACCTCCAAAAATCCCAGCCGGTTTTACACAAATAGGATGACGTTAACTTCCCTTTCTAATACTTGTACCCTTTTTTTTAATATAACTGTACGTGCTTCTCCAAGAACACATGTTATATTTAATTAAAGTCCTACAAAATAAAGTCCTTATTTGTTTATTACGAATTTCCAAATATCTTATCATAACTTTTACGTAATTCTTACAAATAACTTTAAACTTTCAGTAGCATATCGAGGAATAAATTTAAAGAAGTAATGACACAAAGAGAAATTAATCTAATTTGTCTGACAATCGTTCCTTTGTTTCCAACTTTAACTACAAAGTAAGCGAATATCAACCAAGTTGTTTGCTGTACAATGATGTTATTACTGTAGAACGAGTTCTCCGGAAATTTAATGCTGTTTGATTTCTATTGAATCGCATGAAAGAACAAAATGACGGCAAAAATAACAATGTATCATTTTTTTGAATAGAAACTCTATCCCAACA
Source organism: Diabrotica balteata (assembly GCA_918026665.1). Taxonomy (NCBI): domain Eukaryota; kingdom Metazoa; phylum Arthropoda; class Insecta; order Coleoptera; family Chrysomelidae; genus Diabrotica; species Diabrotica balteata. The sequence continues at coordinate 159,264,938 of OU898280.1, forward strand.
AAAATGTTTAAATTTAAAACAAAACAAACAGAATATTATAGTGTGTGTTAAAAGCATGGCTTTTATAAAAATTGTTGCCTAAAATGTAGCAAAAAGCGTTAAGGATATTTTTATCTCGCAATATAGGTAATTTTTGATGACTCAACTGAACTCAAGAGAACAACAACTTTTGTTGGCACTAAGAAGTAAATGTTTGACGGTTTTCTTAGCCTTAAAGATATTTCTAGCTCACACTATAGGTAATTTTTTACTACTGAACTGAACTCAAGAGAACAACAACAACTGGCACTAAGAAGTAAATGTCTGTTGGTTTTCTTTGATATATCAATAGCTCTTGGTACAGCCTGGCACAATTATATAATAAAAAAATTAGCAAGTTGAAACAGCCAAAAATACTACCCATTCTTTATTAAAAAGTTCCTTCAAAATAGAGCTTTCAGAGTTAGGACAGACAACACAGCAGGTGTAATATATTTAGAAAATTACTTTTCTCAAGGCTTATTTGACCTTATCTTGTCACAAGCGATTAAATCTTCTAAAAAAAAATGTAATGCAAAATTATAGGAAATCAAAGGAATACCTTGATTTATCTAAGAATGTCCATGCGGTAGAGCAGAATTAAATAATGCGGTGCATACAACCAAAACTGAGACCAGAGACATGTTTAAAAAAATAAAGCAGATAACACGTTCCTTTACACCAAACTACCTTGCTATCAAAGATGATAACGGAACTCTACTCACTTCTAAAAAAGATATTTTACACAGATGGAAAGAATACTGTGGACGACTGATGATGGAGGAAAGCACAGACGCCCCATCACAACAAGAAGATGCCAGTTTTGCGACGGAACCTGACGTACTCAAAAGTGAAGTTGAAGCAGCAATTATGAGCCAAAAAAGTCAGAAAGCTGCCGGTACAGATAACATACCTATTGAAATGATTTGGGCCCTAGATGACGTTGGAGTGGATATAATACATCAAATTTGTCAAAGAGTGTGGGAGACAGGTAAATGGCCTGAGGACTGGACACAATCACTATATATTCCCATACATAAAAAGGGAGCGAAAGATTTATGTAGCAACTATCGCACAATTGCTCTAATTGCGCATTGCAGTAAGATACTCTTACACATAATTCTCGAGAGGATAAAGCCCTTTTTACTACCTAACATTGCGGAGGAACAAGCAGGTTTCGTCCCCGGACGTGGTACTAGAGAACAAATTTTAAACGTACGGCAGATTGTAGAAAAATCCAGAGAATTCAACATCACAACATATTTGTGCTTCATAGATTATAGTAAAGCTTTCGATTTGGTCAACTGGAGTAAAATGTGGCAGGTTTTGTCTAAAATGGGAGTCCCCAATCATCTGATACTGCTAATTAAAAGCCTGTACAATAACAATTATGCCAGAGTTAGAATAAATGGGGAACTAACCGATAGTTTCAGGGTCACAAAGGGCGTGAGACAAGGCTGCATACTAAGCCCAATTCTATTTAACATCTATGATGAATGGATAATGCGGAAAGCTACTGAGGACTGGAACGGTGGCATCACCATTGGCGGGAAGAAGATTTGCAACTTGAGATATGCAGATGATACTACTATCCTCGCTAGTTCTGAAGCTGAATTGATTCACCTGCTACAACGGATAGAAGACGTAAGCTTAACGATGGGCCTTAAAATAAACAGAGATAAAACGAGAATCATGATAATTGACAGAGCTAACAACAATCAAAATCATCTGGTCATGATAAACAATATCGCTGTTGTAGATAAATTTGTGTATCTGGGCTCATTAATAACCAACAAAGGAGGCTGTACTGAAGAAATAAAGCGGCGGTCAGCAATCGCAAAAAGCGCTATGGCAAAATTAACAAATATTTGGAAAAGCCATGAAATAACTACCGATACAAAAATGAGACTAGTAAGAAGTCTAGTTTTTTCAGTTTTTACTTATGCATCGGAATGCTGGACCCTTACTGAGAAAGACAAAAAGAACATAGATGTATTTGAGATGTACTGCTTAAGACGAATGCTAAGAATTCCATGGGTGGCCCGAAGAACAAATGAATCCATACTGGACCAGCTAAACATAAAGAAAGACTAAGAACACAAATATCAGAACAAATAATAAGCTATTTTGGACATGTGCTTCGAAGAAATGGTCTTGAAAAACTTACCATCCAGGGAAAAGTAGAAGGCAAAAGACATAGAGGTAGTCTTCCACACAATACACGGACCATATTGTTGCTACCATTGGCGCTCCATTGTCAGAATGTGCTAGAATGGCAGAAGATAGAAAAACGTGAAGGAACATTGGGAAATTTAGCTAATAGCTTCATGATATCACGATACCTGCATCACGTTAACGACTAAGAAGAAGAAGAAAAGCATAACATATACCGGAACAATATTTGATTTTTTGTTTTTGAAACCCTGATGTCGCTGTGCTTGAAACTCTTCAATTTATTTATATTTACCACATAGGTCTCCCTCAGTCTGCTTATGTTGTTATTTACTAATAAATATGCTGAAAGTTACATATGTATATTTACTCTTTTTTTTTATCTTTCAGCGTATTTCAAGTAACTATTCCCATTACTCTCATCTCTGCTGTTTCCAGCAGCTGTTGTGTTGTAGATTTCTGATGCAAACGTCATTATTGACCCTACCCCACACTGGCTTTATAAATTCCTGATTTTACCTCAGTATCAATATGTCGGTTTGGCCATATAATGTTGCTAAGGCATCCTGTAAGTCCATTTGTTTTTATACTTGATCTCTAACTTCTCTCTAATTAAAAGTGTTTAATTTTAAATAACTGAACTATACCCTGTTGCAAAATCATTCTAGCGAAAGTCCATATAAAAGTTAAGATAGAAAAAGTTTTATAGTATCTAGACAAATGATTAAAATTTAGTGCAGACCCCATAATTTTTTATTATCCTATTCTTAATAGCCTCTGCCATTAAACGCGCATTTGCCTGCAGAATAACAATGCTTTTATGAAATTTTAAATGAAATTTATTTTCTTTACGTTGTTTCTCCGTAGATATAATCTTACATGATAGTAGCAGCAGGTGAGACATTTACACACAGATGTAGGTGTTTTAAATTTGCTACGAATATCTTAGTTCTTAGAATAATTTTTATATTATTCTGACCTTAACATTAAGTAAGTACAATGCACATACAACTAATATACTCTTTAATTATAAGGTATAGGTACTGTCAAATGCCAAATATAATAACAATAAACTTGCCAGTACTTAACTAAAAGTAACTTTAATGATAATTAGTAATGACTTTCTTGGGCTTGTCTTGCACAAGTTTTTCAAATAAAGGTTTTTTATTAGAAACAGTCATTCCAAGTTCTTTGTCCATATTCAGTTAATACTCATATTTTTTAAAGCAGCCCCCCAGAAAATTTGGCTTTTTCGAAGATGAGGTGTTAAAGAGAAATTTATTAGCAAATTACTGCATATGGCACGTACACCACGTAGGCGCAGGCATACTAAGAAACCAACTGATAAACTTTTCTAAACATTTTTCTAATATAATTGTATGTCTTCCTATAAATATGTTTTTAATAAATTTCTTTTCAACATAAAGTCTTCAAAGGAGAGGGATGTCATCTCAAAACATCTACGATTTTTGCTATTGACCGACTGACCTGAAAATGCCATATAAAAACACATACATATGGAACATTTTCAATTCACGGCTAGTCTGATTTCAGCTCCCACATAGGGTCTCCTGTACCCTGGGAGTCCGTTGTCGGGGTTTGTTCCTTTTCTTTGAACGGAGATTCTGTGGCTGGATATTTTCCACCTTTTAAAATGTGTTTTTATTAGTCATGTAAAAAATACCAATACTTCATCAAAGATGAAACATACGCAGAGGGCACTTCGAATGGACTGGACAAAGTCCTTATGTTAGGCACCGTGGGGATGGATGAGTGGCCGTAGTTCTCCAGACACTTCCTTCCCAGTTATTTGGAGTTTTAGGATGGTTTATGGTTAAAAAATGGTTAGAAGTTTACACTCCTCGAAGTGTAGGACCGACGTCAGGGTGTGGACTCTTTGACTTGCCCTGGATTGCGGAATAATTTTAAGTGCCTTTGGGTCTTTTATTTACTCTCGCAATCACGCTCGATATGGAAGGGCTCACCCCGAGTGCTGCTCCAGTTCGTCCACCTACTTCCAATTCTACGTCCACCCAGGCTTTTATTTACTCCTAACCGTCGGTGGTATATTGGAACGCTGTGTCAGTTCAATACGATCAACAAAATGCAGTAGAATTTGTGGAACCAGACGCCACTGGAATCTCCGACACCATAACTGGAATTGAGAGCTTCACTCTCTCTGCGTAACGAACAACTTCATCTCCAAACTGCCAAAAGCCTGGGATAACAAGCAGGGAAAAAACAAAACGAGGATGGAAACGACGATTGTTCCAATCCTCACTCAAAACATTAATTAAAGCATTTACTGCCACAAAACCACCCTTCACTGCTACATATTCTTCATAAAAAAAAGACGAACAAACGTCTTCATAAAAAAAAGCACGTACAACGGGAAACATTTCAAATATGAAGTCAAATTCGGACATAACGTTGACCGCTTCTCACTGCGGCTCTAACAATAGTGACGAAATTAAAAATTTGTTCGCAAAAACTTAAAAATAAACAAACACTTGACAGGAACTAAAACACAGAAGATTCCATTTGCGACGTATAAAAATTATTAGGCGGCTACGAATAAAACATTAAAAGAAATTGCCGAAGTAAATATCTTTAAAATAATAAACAACTCTGAAATGGTTTTATTATTTGGTGACGCTGGAAAGAACGAAAATTTGGGTTTTAAATTGGACGATACAAACAAAAGATACATTACGAGATTTTTCAAACATAAGGCGATTTCAATATATATACGAGGGATTTCAATATACACCACAAAATCAATGAAATTGTAAATGCTACAATCTCCACAGCGATTTTTTGTGAGAAGAGCAGTACAAACGTAGTTGTTAAAACTCATTGTTATTGGCCGGCCAGAGTGACAATCTTCGCTGTATTTAGTCCAATCTGGTAACAAAGGAAGACAATTTTATCACTTACAACAGAAGTTTTTACTTTGACGTTTATGTTTTTTAAAAAGGTTATTGTTCACAGATTATCATCTTATTATTTATAACTTTGTTACAAGTGCCGGTCAACTCTGACAAGTTGTAGCTTAGGAGCCACTGCTCGTAATGCAACATTTTTTCTTTTACAAGAAGCCTCTGAAATATCAAACACCGTTTCTTGTTTTTTTAAACTAATAGTTGCCTACATATTCTCTTTGTTTATAAGCAAAAAAGTTGTTTATAACTTTATTACACATCTGAGGCCGCCCAAATGATCTAATTTCAACTTCATAAAGTACGTTGGATGCGTGGAGTGTAAAAAAATTAAAATGTAAAAAAAGTAAAAAATTGGCAAACTCTATATGGTATAGCTTTTCTATATAAGATTTTAAAGAATTTCAATTTAAAAAAAATAGATTGTAAAATTATTGTGCAAAATCTAGTTAATCGATTTGATTGAAATTTAATATTTTATATAAATGTGTTATTATTTTATATAGATTTACGGGCGAATTATAAAGATATTAAGTACACAATTTAAGTAGTTAAAAAAATTAAATAAGAAAAGGCTTGTTTCTGCACATATCTTCAACACCATATAAAAGGACATAGAAGACGTATCATCGCAGCATTCTTACTTTTGTATCAAGAGAAAGGTTGTGACTCTTGAAGAAGGCCCTCATCTGATTAAAGGTGGATCTAGCTTTACCTATGGGTGCTTTAATCTCCTAGTTATTGGTCCATTCTTCATTTATTATGGTGCCGAGGTTCACTTTAAGTATATATAAGAGAATAAAATTTACAAATTTTGGGATGTTGTCTAGTTTTAAACTTGTGTGTTGTGCAGTAGGAGGAGTAATTTTCCGATTTTCCGATTTTCCAATTACTGTACTAGGACAGTATAGTTTCGTTTAATCTGAAAATAACGACAATTATGCACCTCGTTTAACTGTTTTTTCTTGTGAAAGATATAAAAAATATTTGATAATAAATAACAAGATTTTATCAAAAAGTCATGAATAAATCATATTATTTAAAGTTATTATATTTTAGCGTTTTTCTTTGAAACTCAAACTTTACTTTTCGCCGGATTAGCATCTAAATTTCAGACAACAAACAGCAACAGTGGCGCTGTATCGACAGCTAGTTCATAAATTTTATGCAGGTATTCATTCGAAAGCACTACATAAATCACAGAATTCGCGGCAAGGAAATATCTACTTCGACACAAAATGATTTAGGGGTAACTTGCATTCAAGAACTTGTAATTTTAGAGGATCCAGGTCAACCGTTACAAAAGCGGTTTGTGCAGCTGGCTGTTCGCCGCATTTTAAATTGAGAAGGAAAATATGTCTTGTGCAAACGTGAAAGAAAGAATAATTTTAAAAATGATATGCTACATACTACCTATGTCTGATAATTATTCTTTTGTTATACTTAAAATTTTAATATAAGTAAGAATTCAACTATGATAATGATAAATAATTAATGTATTTAACCCTACGCTGCTCGATGTGTTAAATTAAAATAAATGAAACACATTGGGAGTCTACAGAGACGAAATGAAAAAAAATTAATTACAAACAGCTCTAGGTTACATATTTGATATACACCACTGTACATATCATATCCACATACACATTTTGTAACTCGAGAAGGTTGTGTTTTATCTTGAAAAAAGAGCGAATGTATCAGTTAACAATCAACCATTGCGTTGATAGCAGAATTGAAATTAGCGGAGTTATACAGGTGGTTATTACTTAATATTGAGTGAAAATAATTTTGTGTTCTGTTTATTAGACATTCACAACTCTTCTTCTTGTTTAAGTACCGTGCCCAAGTTTTAGGCGTGGGTAGCTTCCATGGCGATTTGCCGATATCGTTCTCGATCTTGCGCGGCATGTAATAATTCATCTGCTGATAAATCAGTCCATTGACGAAGGTTTTGGAGTCATGAGTATTTCTTTTTGCCAATTCCGCTTCTTCTGTCGATCTTTCCATTGAGTATCAACTGTATTATCCTGTATCTGCTTTCTCTCATTATATGCCCCAGATATTCGAGTTTTCTCTTTTTTACCATCTTTATTAAGTCACCTTCACCTTGATTTACTCTGTTCAAGACTTCTATGTTTAAAATGTGTCGAACCCATGATATTTAGAGCATTCTACGATATACGAACGAAGTTAGAACTATTGTTGCAGAGTATTTATAACAGTAATTATTTTACGTTATATGTGGAGATTTTTATATCAATTTTTTAAAAAATAGCAATCAGAAAATATTTTAATAAACTTATTTTTAGAATACAACATTAAATTTCACATAATGTACCTACTAGAATTACTAAAAATTCTTCAACGTATTGACAACTTTTTTCCAATTTAGATGTTCAAAGGTGAGTTTATGTGACACATTTCTATCAGATCATACTTATCAATTATGTGCTTTTGATATGAAAGTTACTGCAAAAAATCCTCAAACTGCTTTTACCAGAAACTTTGCGATGCTCCTCTTGCAATTTCTATACGAGTTTTAATTTCTTCATCCGGATTTAGTGTCTTGTTTATCAAACATCCTAAATATTTAAAATGGTTAACTTTTGTTATCAGTTCATTATTGACAATTAGTTGTATAGCGCCGAGGTCTTGTTTATTAACCACAAGTAACTTTTTGTTGTATTTATGCTTAGTCCATTATTAAAACATTTTCTACTGACTCGATCTATAAGAAATTGAAGATATTCGATACTTTCAGCCATAATTGCAGTGTCATCTGCATATCTGATGTTATTAATAGTTTCTCCCCCGATTTGAACTCCATATTGCCCTTCCAAGGCTTTGTTAAAAATTATTTCTGAGTAAATATTAAACAAAGTTGGGAACAACACACAACCCTGTCTTAAAGCTGGCCACTCACTTGCGGATATCGAAGAGGCCAGGCGACTGACAGGCCCTTAATTGAAGACCAAAATCGTCACATGCACGCAGTTATCGTAAAGGCATCGGTGCGCTCGCTTATCGAAACTGCACGTGTGTGGCATCTCATCTGCAGTCCATTAACTTAACTGACATCGTTAGACAAATCAGATTTTTTTAAGAACAGATGGCAAACAAAAGTGCAAATAATCCCGAATTTTTAAGTTAATTCATTGATATTTATCAATCACAATCTTGCCTATGAAGGTTAAAGATAAAGCTTATTACGCGAATCGGGAATTAAGAGAGAAAGCGTATCAACAATTAATAAACCTGTATAAAACAGTTAATGTTGAAGCATCTTAGGATACAGAGCAAAATAAATAATGTATTTTCCGGAATTATAACCCCTAACGCTAGAGCTGAAATTAAAGTTGTATATTTTATGTCTTCAAAACTGCGACCGGTTGCCAAAAACCTTAATGTTGCAGTTAGTCTTTCTTCCACACTAATTGCACTTCTTATTAAGTGTTTTGTTTTTTAATTAAAGGTGTCACTAATTTAAGTAATGTTTAAAAACATGTTTCATCCATTCTTAAATAGTTTTTATAATCGTCCGTACAGGAAAGCTTTAATTCTGCCATAAATGACATGTTGGATAACCTATTCCTTTTCATCAGCCAGTCTTTAACCCAGTACACCCTTTTCCGTGAGAGAGACATTTTTTCTCTTCGATAACTGCACTGTGTATGGTGAAGAGTTGCGATTTCATTGAGATTTTTAACTGAAGGAAATGATCATCGGATAACGACCTCACTCGTATGTGTCGGTTTTCGATACGGCCTTCAGTCGCGGCCTGCATGCCATCTCCTCTTTAATATCCGCAAGTGAGTGGCCAGCATAACACCTCTTTGAATACAAATTTTGTCTGTTTCTTTGATGTCTACCAGAATGGAAGCTTCTTGATTCCAATATAGATGTTGTAAAAGTCTCAGATCTTTATCATCTATTCCATTTATTTTCAGATATTCAAACAGCCTACCATGTTGAACCCTATCAAACGCCTTCTCAAAATCTATAAAACAGACGTAAATTGGTTTCTGTATTTCCCATGATCGTTAAAGTAGTGTTAGCATTGAGAACAAAGTTTCCCTTGCTCCCACTCCTTCTCTGAAACCGAATTGTTTATTTCCCATTGTGTCTTCACATTTCTGCTTAATTCTATTAAGATTTATCCTAAGTAGCTTGAGAGAGTGACTCATGAGACTAACTGGTCTAAAGTCTTTACATGATGATGTATTAGGTTTTTTTGGAAGTGAAATAAATGTAGACTCCAACCACATTTGTAGCAGTGTTCCAGTTTCGTATATATGGTTATAAATGTTTGTTAGTTCTGAGAGATTGTCGTCGTCTAGAAGTTTGAGCCAGTCTGATGGTATTTGGTCAAGACCTGATGATTTCCCATTTTTGCTTTGTTTGATGGCTATCTCTACTTCTGCTTTTAAATTACTAGGAGCAATATTCGTATACTTTGTGGCGTTAAGTGGTGGCCTTGTATCCAGGGAGAGCTCTTTTATGTAGTTGATCCATTCTTCCTTTTTTTCGTTTAAATCGAGAATAATTTTACCTTTAGAGTTTCTCATAAAGTGAGGAGTTCTTTTTCTCTGAATGTAGGTAATTTCTTTAAGTTTTTTGTGTCTATTAAACTCGTCATGTTTTCTTTGTAGTTCTTTCATCTCACATTTCAGTTCCATCCAGTCCTCTTTTGCTCGCTTAACCTCGTATATTATATATTTATGTATTTGTCGATATATTTCTCTATACCGAGTCTCATCTTTATTTTTACAATTTCTTCTTTGCTGAATAAGGTCTAGTATGTTATCGGTCATCCAATCCTTTTTCTTTACTGGCTCTTTTTCTGATTTTAAAACTTCGTCTGCTATGGTAACCTTTTTAATTTCATGATTTATCTTATTGCCAAACTCATCTGCTATTACGGCATTTCTTAGGAGTCGATTATTATGTTTTTTCTGAATCCAGTTTTTTGAATCCAGTTTGAATCCAGCACAGAGCAGATTATGATTAGTTGCTGCGTCTGCACTTGGGAATGTTTTTGCATATTTAATACTATTTCTAAACCTTCTATTAATGATAGTGTGGTCGATTTGATTTTTGACTATTTTTTCTTCTTGATCAGCTGGAGATTTCCAGGTATATAGTCGTCTTTTGGGCTGTTGAAACAAAGTATTTTCTATAATGCAATTCTCTTCTTGACAGAACTGTATTAGTTTCTGCACTATTTCGTTCCTTTCTCCAAGTACATACTTTCTGTTTATATCTTGTGTTATTTCTACACGAACTTTTGCGTTGAAGTCTCCCATAATAATCGTAGCTTCATGTTTTTTTTGTGCTCCGGAGAATTTGTTTAATTTGGTTGTAGAATTGCTCAATTCCTTCATCTGGTTTGTCAGCTGTTGGTGCATAGACTTGTATTATATTAATATTTAATTGACTTAATTAAACCTTATTTATCTTGCAGCTGTATCATCATGATGCGATCATTGAAAGGAACGAAATTTCTAATACAGTTACGAATTTCTTCTTTGACGATAATTGTGACTCAGTTATGTCTGGGTCCTTCTGCCTTTCCCGAGTGGTAGACAATGTATCCATTGCTCTCGAATATGTTTGACCCTAGCCATTTCTTCTCGCAGATACCCAAGATAGGAATGTCTAGTCTGGCCATTTCCAGCTGAATATTGTGTACTTCGCGCCTTCAAACATTATCTTGTAACCTTCCGCGACACGGGGGTTTCGTGGGTTTACGACCTGAAAGGCTCCGTGGTCTGGTTGTGATCTTCTTCTTCTGCTGGATCTTGGATTCCGAAGTCCATGATCATTAACAGTATACATACTTTCTTCCTCTGTCATGGAACAACCCATGAACAACATTCACGACCCATCTACTGTTAATTTCAATGAATATCGACCATTATTTTAAGAGATACAAATAATTTTCAGTAACAATAAAGCATATTTCTATTATATTCTATACAAACTTTGGTTTGAAGTTGATATACTAGAAGTTACTTCGTTTTGAACGTCGTAATTTTCCTCAATACAATCTTTTTCTATTGTACCAGGAATAATTTTATTCTGAGTTTCTTCTTTTCCAGGCAAAGTGAGTAGTACTCTGATATTGTATGTGGGATATAATTTGGCAAGTTCTCGAACAAAATTTAGTTTTTCTATTTCTTGGTAATATGAGTTATGTACGTGAACTAAATGAATCGTATCATTGGTGATTTCTTCAGCTGTAGCGCATCGGGTAACCTCAAACTCGCCACCGTTAACGTTGAGAGCACCAGTAGCATCATCATAAAGAAAATTAATGCGGAGACTGCTGTGACGACCCAACAAGTTCCTATATAATCGGGAAAATGTGTAAATACTGCAGTAGCTCCAGAGCTTTGGTTTATTGGGAGTTTTCAGAGATACAGCTACCTAAGAAGAGGTATGCTTGGTTCACCTTGTTAACATGTTACATTCAAGCAGGTACAAAAATAATTTTATACTAAGAAGCATTCCATAATTTTTGTAAGTAAATTGTTGTGCTTTTCGCGTTTTTACAGACAAGGTAAAGATTGCCATTGCATATAGACACATTAAAATAAAGAAGAACTTTTTTTATATAATTTATATTGAGAAAAATACCATATTTTTACGCATTATTGTCATACTCTGTGTATAAATGATTTTCCAAAAATCTCGAAAACCATAATTTAATCACTTATAATAATACAATGAAAAAAGCAGTCTAAATGACTAATTTTCGACGAAATAAGTCGTTAATTTATGGTTTTATAAATGACGGACAATTAAATGCTTTAACCAAACAATCCGGTATAAGTATAAATCAACTCCGTTTAGATAAGATTTCTATTTCAACAATAGTACGATTAATCAAATTGAATAATGATTGTTCAGCAGACATGTGCGGCAGCGAGTGTACAGAAATAAAAATATAGTAAGCGATAGATTTCAAATCAGCCAGCAAATTAGGTTTCCTTTAAATATGACTGACCTAATTGCATAAATGCTACTTAAATACTAGATTGAATAAGACTCTACAAGAGTGATAAAAATAAAATATTTTAGTAAACAATTTAAAAACATTACTTAAAAAAAATCAATTTTGTATATTTCAAGATTTTCTTTGGATGTGCCTCTGATGCTGTAAAATAATCACACTCACAGGAGGAGAAAAGAAAAGGAAAGCGAAAAGTCTAGAGACGTTCGAAACTAATTTTAAGTACACAAATTATCGAAATTTATATTTTATCACCAAATACAGTAATGGTTTAAGATCTTTACTTGGAAAATGTTACTATTTATAACATTATTTTAACACAGATTTTAATATCCAAATAAATCATTCTTTACAAATTTTTGGTTATATGCTGGCAGATAAATGTCATGATTACACTTATTGAAGTTTTTTTGGCGACATTTGCAAGATTCTTTGTAAGTTATCTGAAAACCAAAATAATAGTTCTGAGCTTTGTTGCTTGCACTTTCGTCTACGTCTACCTAGTTTCAAATCTTTTCTCCGGCTCTTCTCTGCGTTACATTCTAAAATTCGACGCCACAAATCATTTCCCTTTCTCGTCTTACAGCTTGTTTTACCTACAAACTTAAAACAAACAATATCGCCCTTGATATTCGTTCTTAACAAACTCGAAACGAACAAAACAACTTTTTTTTCAACCGGAATATTAGGGGACTTCATGTATATTTACTTTTAAATTGAGTAAAATTAACACGTAGTTATTGATTATTCTAGCGACCCTAATTTTAACCTGACAATGTAACAGAGACAAAAAAATATTTCCAGCGTTATTACGCATTTAAGAATCTCTTGGTATAAACAACCAGGGGTGTACTACAAAAATTTAAACAGAAACTATATTAAATATAAAACGCTACAATCTTTATCAACGTCTGTTTTGCCTTGCAATTTTCCTGCAATGCCTAACCAACAGAACAGCGAGTTCTAAATTGAACATGAACATTTTCCCTCCTTTCTGATAATCTCAATTATTTTCATCGTATGTTTTAAATCTCTATCTACGCTACTTAAAAAATTTTACTTGTCATTTGACAAGTAACCTAAGTTACAAAATAAATTTAAATACTTTTGAATTGCAGTTTCTTTCTTGACTGCAATTTGTATAAATTAATTTATGTACATTCACTTAAAACATCGTAACCCACTCCAATAAACCGAAAGTGCACTAGAAAAAGAAATTGCAGTAAACACTTGATATATTAGGCAATTTCTTGTTGCCCTTTTCAACGCTCCTATAAAATTCTCATGAATTTACATCTTACACGAAATACGTCTAAAAAATTGGGTTGCGGCAATTTTCCTTAAAGCTTACTGAATAAAAAGTAGAAGGCGGCGTTGAAATAAGAAAGATAAAAGGCTTTTGCTTCTTGCCTTGAGCTATATATGTATACGTAAGTGTATGTATACGTAAATTAGACACGGTTATGATTCGAGTTTCTCTTACTAGAGGATTTGTTTTTATTCCATTACACAATACACTAGAATAAATTATATTAACCACTGATTGAATTTTATTATTTTTATGCAATAATAAACGGAATATTTGTTTTTATAATAACAGTCCAACAACAGCTTTGGTACAGGTGAAGAAAGAACTTCATTTTAATATTGTTGGAGCTTTTTTTGTAGCAGTTCTATATATATATATATATATATATATAATATATATATATATATATATATATATATATATATATATATATTATATGTATATATATATATGTATATATATATTATATATATATATATATATATATATATATATATATATATATATATATATATATAGTAAACTCTTAAATATTGGGGAAATCTGCAAAAAAAACTCTAATGTGTATCAATTATTTCACCTAACGTTTTCGCCAAAGAGAATTTATCTTCTTCAGGGCTGAAAGAGAATAAATTATTATTAGCTACCATATATTATCTAATAAAAAACATTTACCTTACCGTGAAATTTTAGAAATGTCGAGTTATGATGTTAAAAAACTTAAGCTAGTAACAACATAGTGGTGTTTTTTTTGTTACTATTGTGCAAAAAAGTTTATTTGTGAACGTTGGAAATGTTCTCTACCAAAGTCAACTTTATCAAACAGATAAAAAATAGAGTAATTAAACTATCAGATCCATCATTTCATACAAAAAACCTACAAATCCTTCTGAAACTTTTTATTTCAAATTCGTATCCAACACCATTAGTAAATAAGATTTCGTTTAACACTATCCATAACGAAGATACTTCACCTTCCATCGTGACTAACAATGCTGATCCTGATGTCTTAAGCAGGAACCCAGTCTCGGATACTCCTATCAATAAATATTTTTCATTACCCTATTTCAGAGATATCACTCCGGGGTTAACAAGGATTCTAAAAAGTTTTGAAAATAGCTTTTCTAATAATAATAATAACATTAAACTTAATGTGGCTTGTAGATCAGCCCTAACAATTAATAATCTTTATTCGAAGATAAAAGATAAGACTCCCATAGATAGGCTTAGTAATATTGTCTACAACATTCCATGCCTCTCTTGCAACAATTCCTACATCGGCCAAACATCTCAATTATTGAAATCACGTATTACACTACACAAAAGTGATTCTCGACTTCACCCTGACCGCTGTGCATTAGCCAAACATGTCCATTCCACTGGTCATCACATGGACTATACTACGTAACATACAAGAGAGTTCATTGAAATGTCTTATATTTTCCTTAACGATTTTTCCATCAATGTTAAGAGTGACATTAAGAATCTAAGCGATATATACCACTTCTTACTTAAATCAGATACCAAGAACAATACAACATCACAGATAACCAACTTGACTGATATATCTATTAACAACTAACCTACTTTAATAATAATTTTCATTAACAAAAAAAGATAACATTCCCTTGCTTTTCTTAGATACATCTCAATAAGATATTATTACAATAATACATGAACAATATACTAATTAAAAAAAAGAATTTCAATTAGAAATTCTAAACTAATATCTCCCCAGACTGGGATCTAACTTCATCGGTTTTACCAATGAACCTTAACGACATTCATATCAAAAGAACTACTTGTAATTGTTTCGGCGCTTGCGTTCTATGAAAACAGAAGCTCACATTCAAACTTTACAACAATTAAAAATTTAGTTATTGCCGACAATTCAAAGAATTACTTCCTTTAAATGTAGTTACATTGGGTTTTTCGATTGTCCTTGGGTAAACCTTTGCGTTTTAAGTTCAAAGCTACCATACATTTCCAACGTTCACAAATAAACTTTTTTGCACATAGTAACAAAAAAACACCACTATGTTGTTACTAGCTAAAGTTTTTTAACATCATAACTCGACATTTCTAAAATTTCACGGTAAGGTAAATGTTTTTTATTAGATAATATATGGTAGCTAATTATAATTTATTCTCTTTCAGCCCTGAAGAAGCCAAATTCTCTTTGGCGAAAACGTTAGGTGAAATAATTGATACACATTAGAGTTTTTTTTGCAGATTTCCCCAATATTTAAGAGTTTACTATTTAACTTATCTGCAAAGATTAAATTTCTTTTATATATATATATATATATATATATATATATATATATATATATAATATATATATATATATATATATAAGGATCACTCAGACGAGTGGTGGGTTCTTATATCGGTCTCTAGGTGGAGAAATAAAAGACAAAGTTGATAGGCTACTTTATCTATTTTGAAGACGTTTCGCTTTCGAGTTTTGAAAGCATCATCAGTTCATCTAAAAAATTATTACAATATGAGAACCACACAATCATGGAAACGATGTTAATTGTTACCTTAAAAAGATATGTAGCAGTCAATGTTATTAACAAATATGTGAATGAAACTAAGTAAATGGACATAGTACGCTGATCTTGTATAAACAGTTAAGCAACTAACAACATATATGAACTTGTACAAAAATTAGCACAGCAATTGACCATGTGGTCCAAAATAAATTCAATGTTATTTAATGTTAATAAGTGAGAAAGAACCAAGAAAATCATAAATAACCTCCAACTATTTAATGGATATTAAACTTTGATTTTAACTTTAGGTAGCATTATAAGTAATATTAATAAAATTCTAAAAAATAGTGAATATGAAGTTACCGATCAAAGCCCTATGGATGTCGCCGTGAAAATGGCGTTAGATGAAACAGGAACGAACTAAACCGCAAAAAGACAGCCAACCTTGAGGTCAAAATTACTTTTGACAGATCAACAAGGTGTAAATACCAACCCAAAATTTTGGGCGGTTAATTTAATTTTAACTGAGTCTGGATGACTACCAGGTTGTAAAGGACACAACAGTGAAAAAAGTTGGTAGTGTAAACACAACTCCCCTCACTAACCGGCCCAAATTTACAAACCGGAGATTTTCATTCAAACTCATAATAATGTAATGACGTTAATCATGTGGCAAGTTAAATAGCCAGGTGGTTAACGATATTATAATTTCCAAACAGCCCAAGGTTCAATATACTTGGAGCTGTGATTTGTAAAGGATTCTATGAATCAATTACAATGTTTGTATTATTTTATATATAATTTGAAACACTAATCAAAGAAATTAGTGTAATGAAATGCAATATGGGTTGCATATGTAATAATAAAATTAAGTAAAGAAATTAAGTTATTTAATTGATATATTTATTTATTTATATATTTATATAAGTTTGCGGTTTAGTTCGTTCCTGTTTCATCTAACGCCATTTTCACGGCGACATCCATAGGGCTTTGATCGGTAACTTCATATTCACTATTTTTTAGAATTTTATCAATATTACTTATAATGCTACCTAAAGTTAAAATCAAAGTTTAATATCCATTAAATAGTTGGAGGTTATTTATGATTTTCTTGGTTCTTTCTCACTTATTAACATTAAATAACATTGAATTTATTTTGGACCACATGGTCAATTGCTGTGCTAATTTTTGTACAAGTTCATATATGTTGTTAGTTGCTTAACTGTTTATACAAGATCAGCGTACTATGTCCATTTACTTAGTTTCATTCACATATTTGTTAATAACATTGACTGCTACATATCTTTTTAAGGTAACAATTAACATCGTTTCCATGATTGTGTGGTTCTCATATTGTAATAATTTTTTAGATGAACTGATGATGCTTTCAAAACTCGAAAGCGAAACGTCTTCAAAATAGATAAAGTAGCCTATCAACTTTGTCTTTTATTTCTCCACCTAGAGACCGATATAAGAACCCACCACTCGTCTGAGTGATCCTTATATATATATATTGGATTGACGGTCGTACTCCTTTTTCTGATATATATATATATATATATATATATATATATATATATATATATATATATATATATATATATATATATATATTATATATATATATATATATATATATAACAGCGCTACAGGCCTTGTAGGTCCCCTCTAAGAACTTGGTTATTTCCCTCCATTTTTTTCGTTTCCTTGCTTTCTCTCTTCAATTTCTCTCGCCTATTTCTGACAAGTCTTGTTTTACTGCTTAAAACCATTTCTTTTTTGGACGTCCTCTCCATTTTTCCTCATTTCTCCCTCCTTTAGTATTGTTTTAATATTTCGATTCTCTGATATTCGTATTTTTGCCGTAATCTTTTTCTCGTAATTTTTGCAACTATTTTATAGACTACTTCTAATAGTGCTATACCTCTATAGTTTTCGTACTCCGTTTTGTCTCCTTTTTTATAGATAGGACAAATAAGAGTACTATTCCATTGTTTGGCATTTCTTCCTTCTGCGAAATTGTTAGAGTCAAGAGAAATATCCTTTCCTTCAATTTTTTGCCACCTTCCTTAAAAATATTAGCTAGGATACCATTATCTTCTGCACTTTTGTTATGTTTTAGGTCTCTTATTATTTCTTTGCCTTCATTTAGAGTTGGTTCCTTGCACGTCCTTTGTTCATCTTCTTACCAATTCTCATATCCCTCAAGTTCCTCTTGTTGGCCTGTATTTAATAGATCTTCAAAATATTCTCTCCATCTGTTTAATTTTTATGTTGTTTCACCTAGAAATAAGTCTTCTTTATTTCTGCAATACTGTGAATTATTATTTGTAGGTTCTCTGGATTTCTTAACTTTACAGCCCTTGCAAATTAATTAATTCTTTGGTGTATATTGAAATAACCTCGTATATGTAATATATTGAAATCCCCTCATACATGTTTGAAAAAACGAAGAGTATTTTTTTTGTATCTCTATTCCTATCGTAAAGTTAAAATAACCGAAATATATTTCAGTTCCTTGTTAGGTCGGCTCGAGTTAATGTAAACCATTTTATTGTTTGTTTATGTCACAGACGCAAATTCTTCGATATTTTTCTTTGATTTGATCCGCTCGATACTGCGTTTGAAATAATTTGCGTTTCAAACATAGTTAAGTGTTTTATTATTCCAAATGATGTGACTGAATCTTAAATTTAATTTCATCACTCTCGGTAAAGCCGGCTGCTGATCAAGGCGTGTTCACTTTTGTTGGAGTCCTAATTTATTTTAAAATTCGAAATCTTTTCGTTTTCCTTTTCTTGTCAAAAAAATTTAGTATGAAGTGACAGTAGCAGTTGGATATTTGGTATTGAACAGTTTTACAACAGTTTTTGAAGATGGTCTCATGTTGCCATTGTGCTGTGCCTGTTGCAGTCTTTTAAGGAGACGAGTTTTCAAGGTCCTGACCCCAGACATGCAGAGTGGAGTTTAGTGAGGTTCAGATAACTTTTTATGTGCTCTTTGCAAAGCTTCTTGTCATTGGTCCTGTCTATCTATATGTAGGTGGGGTCCCACTTATCGGTCTTGCAGTCTAACGTATTTTTTCTTTTCTTTAATACCGTCTTCCATATTATTGTAAGTCTTTGGGCATCAACGATTAGGGTTTTTACATATATTTGGAATATTCAAAACCGAATAAGGACCAAAGTTATTTGTGTGTTTAAAAATGTTAAGATATGATTGATTAAGGAAGATATAGTAAAAGGGAAAGTAATATATTTGCTATATTTTTGTAAGTAGATTTGAGGTTTATGTGTTCCTGACCGTCGGAAGATTAACATCGAAATTAGAAAGAGTATTACATGCAGGAAGGTTTATATAGGTATATATAGTCAGTTGTCTTATATGGTGTCGCAGCATGGACTTTGACAATATGATCTACTATTTTAACTGCGAAATGTGGTTGTATAGGTGAAAACTATATAAACCGTGGCAAGCTAAGCACACAAATGAAGCAGTTGTCAGTAGAGCAGAACCTACTCGTCAGCGTCATAGCATCAAACAGCGGATAGCGTCAAATCCAGGAAAATAGCACATCTTGGATATATAATGCCAAAAAAAACTATCATTTTCATCGAGTAATTATGATGGGTAAAATATAAATACGTAGGTGAATTAGTAAAAAACAACTCTCGTGGTTAGAGAATATCAGAAAAGGGACCAGAAATTAGGGAGTCAAACAACTGTTTAGAATAGCTAAAGAAAGAGACAATCTTTCTGTGTTAATCGCCAAGTAATGCTAATGTCAAGGGACTTGATGAGGCACGTATGGAAGAAGCAGAAGACACTTTATTAGAAAGTTAGCAATAAAAACAAAGTCAGCTTTGTTTATACTCATATAATAACAAACAAATACGCAATATGATAATAGTAAATAAATGTATAACGTCACTGGGAACAATTTATTTAGTATACATTAGAGTACATACGTTTATACTATACAAATAATAATTTTGTACTATTGTTGTGTTTGGTTTGAGCGAGTATTTGTATTAACATGCTGAATTATACGGATTTGCGGAAATTAGAGTTCGATTTGTTAGTAGTAAAATTTATTATTTACATTTTTAATCCATATAGTCAATAAAAGATGCATAAGGATTTGAATATTTTACTTTAGTATATTATTAGAACTTTTACCTATAATTTCACCACCAGAATTAAAAATAGAGGTTAGAATTTTGGACTGGAAAAATTTAAAGTTATTTTATTAGGTTATAGCCAGGAAATTTGCCATATTACCGTACTTATATTACTACTTTCCTTTAGTTTTAGTCCTTGTTAGTTTCTTAGGAATTCTTTCTTCTTTCATTATAAATAGCTATGTAACCAAGCCATCCTAATCTTTGAATTTTTGCAAGTATAGTTATTTTTTGATTGTTTACATATGAACACCTACGTGCAATAATTTGTTATTGGATTTTCTTAATATTGGTCTATAGCTATATTGATCTATGCAAAAAAGAAGGAAAATCAAAGATAAGCACACAGTAAACATCGCAAAGATAAGGAATTTAAATTAAACCATTTTAAAAGCTGTTAGGAAAGACATCAGGGATTTTAACGCTAAAGAAACAACTAATACCATAAAACAAAATACAAGCCTTAAGTTCTAAAACGAAAGTTGACGATAGGAACCAGGAATATTAATAAGCTAAAAAATAGACAAGGACAAGCTGTATATGAACAACAAGAAATTATGGAAATCATCGAAGAGTACTATAGAACATTATATCGTCGAGACGCTCACATTTCAGAGATGGAAATCCCAGCCATACAAAATCAAGGATCAGAGGAACTTCCAGATATAACAGAAGAGGAAATCAAATCAGCGTTGAAAGGCATGAAGAACAGCAAATAACCTGAAGAAGATGGCATTGCAGTTAGAATATATTCTTCTTCTTCTTAGTCCTCAACCTGATGCAGGTATCGTGATATCATGAAGCTATTAGCTAAATTTCTCAATGTTCTTCCATGTTTTTCCATCTTCTGCAATTCTAGCACATTCTGACAATGAAGCGCCAATGGTAGCAACAAGATGGTCCGTGCATCGTGTGGGAGATCTACCTCTATTTCTTTTGTCCTTCTACTTTTCCCTGGATGGTAAGTTTTTCAAGACCATTTCTTCGAAGCACATGTCCAAAATAGCTTATTATTTGTTCTGATATTTGTGTTTTAGTCTTAGTCTAGAATATATTATGGCAACACTGGGCCATTATCAAGTCTGCCCCATCTGGGCAAGGCTTAATCGCATACGTACGGATCATGGTACATGTGCCGACTGGCTGATTAAGTCCGGCCGTACGAAAGGTCCACAGTGCGAATGTGGATCATTTAAACAAACCATAAACCACTGTGTGCCAGACTGTCCAAATTGTGCTTACTGTGGAAACATCCAGGCCTTTGTGGAATGTTTCCTAAAAGCAGTTGAATGGCTATGTAAATTAGACAATAATATTTAGTTTTATTTTATTTTAATATGTGCATATATGTGCTATCTTATGTACTTTTTATTTTACTTAAACCAAAAATGCTGTTATTAACATAATTTGTTTAAAATCACTTACATTATTATGAAGATTCCTCTCGTGTATTCCTTTATATCATCCAATAGATTCACGGTACATAATCCCACTCCCTGTAGAAGATCGAGTTTTGGATAAACTTGCTGCAACAAAAATAGCATATTCAATATTTATCTATATCATTTCTTGAACATAAAAATTTGAATTAACTTAAAATTTTAAAAACCAAGCAAAACAAAAAAAAAGAACAAGATTTTTTTCATAAGCTGTTTTGTCTATTTTATAACGTTTATAATAATTTATTTGTAAGTTGAGATACGAATCTCAATAGTACGCTATAATCAAAAAAATAATATAGGAATAGGAATAAACTATTTTAATACTCCCTTTGATATTATTATTACTTAGAGTATCTCGAATTGGTCAAGATATATCCTAAGCTAATTGTTTTTTCAATTTTGGATCTAACAAACGTCTTATATCAAGCTTTTCAGCTTAAAAATAAAACCAACTTCAATACGAAGCTTATATATTCTTTCAGAAAAAAGAATATTTTAAGTTCCTATAAGGCATCTTTTGTATGTACATAGACATACAGATTGAAGTGTTTTTATTGAACCCGTTGTATAAGAACGCTTAAAATTTCGAATGTATAACGCCCCACTACCTAATATACCGGTTTTGTAGATTATTATGCTGCGAAATGTAAACGAAACGTAAAAAAAAATTTTCACCCCCGAGATAGGGTGGCAACCACCCCTAAGGCTTTGGCGCACTTTGGTTTGATATAGATTTTGATCCTTGGCTATTACCTACCTTCTGTTAAAATTTCAAGTCAACCTTTTGTTGGTCAACCACCTACAGCAGAATTGAGCCGAAATACATAATATTTCGTATGTTCCGAATTTATTTCGTTCAATCTGTATAGCATTTTTGCTTAATATTGAAACAATTGGTTGGGTATATTATTATTGTTATTAAGAATAATAATAACATCACATAATTTAATATCTGCAATAATAAAATACAAGGTATTTGAATGCAATATGGTACCTCTGTACGCAAACCATTGCAGTGGTTAAGCATGTTTGAACATTATACAAATATTAATAAACTTAATTCAAAAGAGTAATCGGTAATCAAATACACATTAAATTAATAATGAAATTAATATAATTAGTAAACTCATCACGTAAACGCTGTGATATACATACAATAAAAAAGAATGGTGAAATTATTACAATCTAATAATTACACAAATCGAAATACGATGAAGGTAATATCGTTTATCCAATGTAAAATGTTTTCAATGAAGTTCAGAGGTTCAAAATCACGATACAATATATAATAATTGGGCACCGAGTAAACGTACTTGGTTTATGCAACAATAAGATAAATGGTGCATTGTACTTTAATGATACCTGATAAATGGTGTATTGTACTTTAATGACCAATAAAATGATAGCACTAAACACTATAGAAAAAGACGTCTTTAACGACGTACAGGAAACACAAAGTTGATAATGTACCAGCCTCCACATGCTGGTTTTTTTACATGTTTTCCTGCGTCTACATTATTGTTTTGAAACTATTTTCTTCTGACATACTAATAGAATTTTCTATGTACTGGAAATATATTTACTTGCTATATTCATTTGTGACTTCATTTTGATGGTTCTATTTTTATTTTGGTATTCATATATTGAGAACGATTTCCGAACTGGAAATCAAAACGTCATTTAAAGTAAAATTGTGGTCCATTTCTAGTTAATATATAAGTTGTAAATATTATTGGGTTAATATGATACAATATTTTACAAACAAGGGAATCTGTTACATTCTCCACAGCCCACCGAAGAAAATATCCGACCTTAACATCCCGAGTGTTAAAATTACCCAAAAATATAAAAAAAGTAATAAAACATTATTAAAATCCTCTTTTTCTTAAAAAGTAATTTACTGTAGTGTTTAAAAACGTGGCAAGTAGTAATGAAACCAGTAAATTCAATCTCTGGATTAAAAATTTTATTACTTAACACATAAATAGTAAACAGCAGGATGTTGTACGCTTTATTAAACAGCACAGAAAAAATCCGTTTAAAGCAACGAACGATTCTGAGCACGAACAAAATGCTTATTTAGGTTGCAGTATAAATCACATTTTCCGTCATTTGGTTTTCCGAGTAAACGACGAATTGGAAAATTTTTCATAACCAATGTAAGAACTTCTGACGGTTTTATGAGTCGCCTAGAAATTTACGTGCCACATAGGTACACAGGCAAATCTATTTTCACATCTGTGTCAGTGGAAATGGGATCTGTATAAATCAAGACAGAGTTACAAAGCTTGTACATGTTGCGGATTTTTTTATATTATGTATTGGTACAGGTAGATAGATAGATAGATATTTTTATTTGCCCTTTGTTACATACATGCATGCATAGGGTATGTCAAAAATTACAATATAACATTAAAATAATACATAGTTACAATTAAAAGTAATATACAGTACAAAGACAATAAACAATATGTCGCTAACAATTGCACAAAACATATTAAAAATACAAAAATAAAAATATGCAACAGAAATTGGGCATCTTCTAAATAATTTCAGTTAAACATTCTGTAAATTCACGTACTGAATAAAAGGCATGGCTGATTAGGAATTGTTTTAATTTTTTTTTTAATTTCTTAGTGAATTAAAATTTTTAAAACTAGACGGTAGTTTATTAAAAAGTAGGGAGCCTGCATATTCAGGAGACTTTCTGAAATTTGTGTGATTATGATGGGGAAGATAAAGTATCCTTGCATTTCTTGTGTTATACGCGTGTAAGTCAGTTGCTGTTTTAAGAACATTTAACTTAGTGAACGTATGTGATAGTAATTTATAAATAAATATATATTGAAGCAAGCGTAAGAATGTTATTATTTTTAAAACATAGTCGACAACTGTCCTTAAAGCGTAAAGCAAATATTGTTCGAATTATTCGTTTTTGTAAGATAAATACTCTCAAACTTTCCGATGCCTGTCCCCAAACAATAATGTTTTGACTGATTATGGAATACATTTGAGAATAGTATAGTGTAACAAACGCATTTATATTAACGTCGTCCTTTAACGACAATATCGCGAAATATGATTTATTTAATTTTAAACAGGTATTGTTTACGTGTTCACGAAAATTTAAAGTGTTGTCCACAATCGTGCCAAGAAACGTACTGTTAACTGATTTAATAACCACGTTGTCTGCAATTTCGAACAAAGAAGAAGTTTTTTTTCTTTCACCATAAGAAAACTGAATACACACTGTCTTATCTAGATTTATTACCAAATTATATCGGTAGCACCAGTTTTTAAACGACAGTATTACATTTTTGATCTGAAATCAAATGACGAATAGATCCATGAGTTAACTGGTTCGCGAATGCCTATAGCTATAAGTTTTTCTTTCAAACACACTGGATCAAGACATTTGAAGGCCCTCGAGAGATCAAAGAATATTCCAAAAGTGTACAAATTTTGATCGATTTTTTCATGGATAACTTGAATTAAATCTACTGTAGCTGTTTCACACGAACGTCCTTGTCGAAAGCCATATTGTTTATTACTAAGGATTCTGGTTTTATCTAAAAATGACGTAATTACATTATACACTACTTTTTCATAAGTTTTTGCGATAACGTTTAAAATAGATATGCCTCTGTAATTTGACAATAAGTTTCGTGAACCTTTCTTATAAATCGGTACTACTTTTGATGTTTTTAAAATATCTGGGAATTTTCCGGTACTCACAGAATAGTTAATTAATTCAGTTATAAAAGGAACTAATTGTAATGAACATTCCTTTACGTCTTGTTAATGTGTGGTTATCTTTATTCCATTGACCAGTTTTTGGAACTATGAATTCTACCGAATCAATTAGATACTCAGCAAAAACATTAGATATTTCTTTAGGACACTCTAATTGCCTATTATTGTATTCCAGTTTTTTTGGAAGGTCAAGTTTCTTGGTTATATTTAATTTTGTGTTTACTATAATGCCACATGGTTTTTGTTTTATTACTGGAGTTATTGATTAAATTCGAAAAATGCTTCTGTTTTTCAAGTTTAATTTTGTGGTTAATCATTTGTTTTTTTTGCTTATAATTTTTGTTGCTGATAATATTAGAGTTTTTTCTAATCCAGTTGTCATGTTTAAGTTCCGATATTTCATTTTTTTAACTCAATTGAAAACTTTATTTTGTTATGTTCACTTTTTCCGTGATTTGGTTTAACACGTTTCAGTGGGAATGCTGTATTAAATGCATATGTTAGTTCATCCCAGAAGGAGTTGAACATTTCATCTACTGATACAAATTTTGAGAAATCAATATCGATTTTACTCAATAAATATTTAAATTCTGCTACTGAAAGTTGACTAAATATGCGACGAGATATTTTTTCATCAGATGTAAGTGCCTGTTCTATTGTTTCCCATTTCAGTATTTGAACTGAATGATCGGAAATGGCTGGATCCGTTATACATATATTTAGCGTTCGAAAATCTAAGTTTGTTATTATGTAATCGATAGATGATTTGGTTATTATATTTCCGTATTTTGCTATGCGGGTTACAGGTAGTTTCATGCAGTGATTTATAATAATAATAATAGTCTCCCGTTTTATACCGCACGCGGCTTTGGGAGTATAGCAGGGTAGTCTGCTATATCTAGGGCCTACGGTATACAAGGAAGGTAACATGGCCAGTGCTACGCTTCAACCGCCTATTATTACCCTTGTTTTACCCAAGGTACTCATTTTATTCAGGCTGAGTCGACCTGGGGCCTATAGACATTTTAAAAATGCCTAGTTGTTCTTGCCGGCGGTAGGATTCGAACTCACGACCACCGGCATGCGAGGCAAGCACACTACCGCTTGCGCTACGCGGGCCCTTTGCAGTGATTTATTGAAATGATAATTTTACTCATTAAAAAAGGCTTTTTTGTTTCACTTACAATGTTTATATAGAAATATTTTTCTATATCTATTTTTTGCAGCATCTTAATACAATTTACTATTTTTGTTATGAATAAGACATAATTTTACTTTAAACTTTGTGTAGTGAATTTTCAGTATTTTTAATAAATATTATAATAATTTATTATATAATATAAGGTTGGAGTGCGCCAATGTGGGGCGCTATTTATAACAATTTATAATTTGCTTATAGAGGGCTAAAAGGGAAGACTAAACAATTAGGATCGCGTGTTCAACAATGAACCATCCAGAATTTAAAATGGTCTAGATCAGTCCCCTTTTAACCGAGAAACACGAAATGGTACGAGTATCAGAAACACATATTTGTAGCATCTTCTTCTTCTTTTGGCATCATAACCCTGGATGGGTCTTTGCCTGTCTGGCTATGTCCTTCCATTCAGATCTTTCTTGTGCCCTTCTTCTCCATTGTCTTATGTTCATTGTTTTCAGGTCGTCTTCCACGTCATCCAATCATCTCGTTCTGGGCCTTCCTTTTTTTCGCCTTCCTGCGGGCTTCCATTGTAACATTGTCTTTGTTGTTTTTGCATCGTTTTGTCTCTGTACATGTCCCAGCCATGACATTCTTTGACTTTTCACAAATCTTACAATGTCATAACCTTCATTTAACTCATTAACCTCGTCGTTTCTCCTGATTCTCCATGTGCCATCTTCCTCTTGTACCGGGCCATATACCTTCCTCAGTATTTTTCTCTCGGATGTTCTTCGGAGTTGGGCTTCATCTTTTTTCGTCATTACCCAAGTTTCACATCCATAGGTTACTACGGGTCTAATCAGTGTTCTGTAGATAGTCATTTTGGTTCTTTTGTCTAATAATTTCGATGTCATCAATCTTTTATTAGCATAGTATGTACGATTCCCGCTGGAAATACGTGCATTAATTTCGATACTTACGGAGTTCTTCTGATTGATTTCTGTGCCGAGATATGTAAAGGCATCCACGCGTTCGATAGTATAGTTGTCTATTGTGATATTATTTTCATTGTCAGTTATTCTTTTGACTGTCATATACTTCGTTTTTGCTTCGTTTATTTTAAGACCTTTTTTTCTTGCTTCAGGATCAATTTGTTTGAACACTTCCATTAGTCGTGGCTTATTCCTACTAATGATGGCTACATAGTCTGCATATGTAGTAATTTGTACTGATTTGGTGTTTATATGGCCGGTTATATAGGTTTTTCTGATGACTGCCTCAAGAACTAGGTTAAATAGTATGGTTGATAGGGCATCTCCCTGTCTTACTCCCATGTTGATCTTAAACATGGGAGTCAGTTCTCCATCTACTCTGACTGCGGCTTTTGAACCCTGCAGCGTCATTTTTATGAGGCTGATGTATTTCTTAGGTATACCTAGATTACAATTTCGCCGAAATTATTCATAACGGCATTAGAATATGCCTTTAAGATGATCAATTGGGACCACAGAGGAGTAACGATAGACGGCGAAAAGCTTAACCATCTCCGTTTCGCAGATGACATTGTCCTTATCACAGATAATTTAGGAGAAGCTACAGATATGTTAAACGAATTGGATTTTGCATGTTCGAAGGTGGGCCTGAGAATGAACTTGACCAAAACTAAGTTTATGACAAATTTGGTCCCCAATAACCATTTGACAATTCAAGACAAAGTGGTAGAACTGGTGGAGAAATATACGTATTTGGGTCATGAAATAAGAATCAGCAGGGATAACCAAACATGTGAGATTCAAAGACGAATTACTTTAACATGGGCAGCCTTTGGAAAACTGCGAGACACACTTAGGGCCAACATACCAATCAGCCTCAAAAGAAAAGTGTTTGACCAATGCGTATTACCGGTCATGACCTATGGGGCGGAAACTATGACTTTGATCAAGACCACGGCTTCGAAACTGAGAGTGGCACAGAGACGAATGGAACGGTCTATGCTGGGAGTGACGTTGAGGGACCGAATAAGAAACGAAGATCTGCGAAAAAGGACGAGCATTACTGATGTTGTGGAACGCATAGCGGAACTAAAATGGAACTGGGCAGGCCATGTAGCGAGAATGCACGATTCACGATGGACGAGCAAAATTACATATTGGAGACCAAGAGCAGACAAACGCAGTAGAGGAAGACCACCTACACGTTGGGCCGACGACATCAGACGTATCACTAAAAATTGGCAACAAAGAGCACAAAATCGTGAGGAATGGAGGAGTTTAAGGAGGCCTATGTCCAGAAGTGGACGTGATAAATAGAGGCTGGATGATGATGATGATGACCTAGATTACAAAGGTCTTCCAGCATTCTGTCTCTTTTCATACTATCAAAAGCTTGTTTAAAGTCTATATACATATTATATAGGTCTATGTCGTATTCATAAGCTTTTTATTGTATCGTTCTTAGTATAAATATGTTATCTGTAGTGGCTCTATTTGGTCTGAATCCATTTTGATAATCACTAATTATATTTTCGGAGTATTCTAATAATCTATTGTAGATTATACCAGAAAGAATTTTGTATATTACATTTAGCAATGTAATTCGCCTAAATTTCTGTCATTCCCTCTTATTTTCTTTTTTATATATTGGCTGTATGAGGGCAACTGTCCATTCCTCTTGCATTTGCTACTTCGTCCATACTAATGTTATTAGGTAATGGATTCTTTTCCAGAGTTCGGATCCTCCATGATTTAATAATTTTGCCGTTCCTGGTGCTTTATTGTTTTTTAGTTTATTTATTATCTGAACTACTTCTTTATAACTCGGATTTTCGATGTGCAGCTCCGCCGTATAATATATTGTCTCGTTCTGATCATTTTCGTGGTCTGCATTTAGATTTTCTTCGAAATATTGTTTCCATCTCATTATAATTTTTTGCTTCTCTGTTAGTAGTTCTCCTTCCTTGTCTTTGCATATCGTTAGTTTTGGTCTAAATGACTGTGTGCTTTCTTTTATGCATTTACAGAATTTTCTGCTTTCTCGTCTGTAGTTATGCTTTACGATTTCTTGTACTTGTTTTTTCATAGCCTTTATTTTCTTTCTTCTGCATATTCTAGTCGCCTGTATTCTTATTTCATTATAAATCTCACTGCTATTTCTTGTGTTTCTTTGAATTTGGTTAAGCCTAGCTTGCCTTTTTTCCTCTACTGCAGTTCTGCATTCATCATCATACCATTACGCATTTCTTTGCCGTTTGGCTTTTCCGACAGTTTGCTCTGCTGACTCCATTATAATTGTTTTTAATTGTCTCCATTTCTCCTCTGCAGTATCTTCCTCTCTAGTTCGGTTGAGTTTTATTTGGAGAGCATTTCTGTAATCTTGTCTATTTGTTGCGCTTTTGAATCCTTCGACATTCCATTTTTTGATTTGAATATTTTTCCCTTTTGCTACTCTCCCTATTTTCTGCCGTAATTTTGCCCCTACAAAATACTGATCTGAGTCAGAGTTCGCCCCGCGATACGTTCTGACATTAGTTATGTCTGTTGCCCATCTTTTTGAGACGAGTATATGGTCAATTTGATTGGCTTCGTTAGATCCTGGTATTTTCCATGTTCCTTTTATGGATATCTTTTCTCTGGAAGTTAGTACTGACAACTACGTAATTAGTTGCTGCTGCGAACTGTGCCACCCTGAGTCCATTTTGACTGGTTTCAGTGTGCAAACTGTGTTTCCCAAATATATTTGCAAACGTTTTTTCTTTCCGCAGTTTAGCATTAAAATCGCCTAACGTTATAACAGCATCGTGTCTTTGGATTTTATCACATACATCCTGTAGTTCTCCGTAGAATCTTTCAACGTCTTCTTCATCAGCCTCTACCGTCGGTGCATGTACATTAACCATTTTCACGTTATAAAACTTACCTTTAAATCTTATGGTGCAAATTCTATCTGATATTGGTGTAAATGCGATAATGGCTTTCCGCCGTTTTTTGGTTACCATAAATCCTACTCCTCTTTCACATTGTCTCATTTTATTTCCGGAGTAGTATAGTGAGAATTTATTCTTATGAATTTTTCCCTGGCTTTTCCATCTGATTTCCTGCAGTGCCAATATTTCAACTCCGTATTTTTCAAGTTCTTCTGCCATACTTATCATAGCTCCTGCCTTTAAGAAGGTTCGCACGTTCCAAATTCCAAATTTTAAATCCATAATCATGACCATTTTTCCCATGACATTAGCCATTGTATTAGCAACAATTGGGTTCTACAAGGAAGGGTTGTTAACCCTTCGCTCAACCCCCTTTTCATCGGAGGACCAAGGCTCCCTTCTTCGTCTGCCCTGACCCCACCATCCACTAGGGTTGGTTACCCAGTCTCCAGTGGGGTTGCTCAGGTTACCGGTGTGTATCAGCTTGGAGGTGAAGATAGGAATTGAATAGGAGAGGCTACGTGATGATAACAGGATACGACATCATGTATTGCGCTTCACTACCCCTTTATACACCAATATTTGTAGTATATTACACATCATTTGATTATCAATAAAGACTAATGGTTTTGAGTTAATATGGTTTTCGTCTTTTAAGTGTCTTTGCTTCATTGTGTCCCACAGGTCCCACAGGTGGTACACAATGAACTAGTGCTGTGTACACATTGAACTAAACTGCTTTATTTTAAACATAGCTAATATAAATAAGGTTTACAAAAAATATAGTATTTTTATTGTTTGAGAGCACAAGAATAGTTGAAAAGAACAATAAAACTAAAGATAGGTATAATTCCTATCTGACATTTAATAAAGAAAAAGATACTGTAAACGCAAAATAGCATTGTTGTCGTTTTGTGCTGCCATATAGTTTTGGTCTCGGCAAAATGTATTTTACATCTTTCTTGTTGACGAAAGATATATCAGGAACATTGGGTGTAACAAACTGCTCACTATATTTATCCTTAAATCTTAAAAATGATATGCAATATTCCCCATCTTGTTCTATCTGTAATATTTTCCCCACAAAATATACGACTGACTTTGGTGCATAAAATTCTACAAGGATATAATCTTCTACGTTAGGGTTAAAACCTTGGGTACTAAACAAATTTGGATTTAAAATAGAAAGATCTTATTCATACTGTCTTGGGAAATATCTATTTCATCCTCCTCTGAATCTGTATTATCGTCATTAACAAATTGGACTCTATTCTTAGCTTGTCTATTTTCATTTATTAACTTCTTTCTTTTAGCTTGCAATCTTTCTTCTTCAATAATATTTTTTTCAGGTGTATCTGTAGCAATAGTACTTTTTTTACTTTATCTGTTCTTTCTATTATTTTGACGAAGAGGCTTTTAATTTAGGCATAAATTTTTGTGGTGGAATAA
Organism: Diabrotica balteata; assembly: GCA_918026665.1. Lineage (NCBI taxonomy): Eukaryota > Metazoa > Arthropoda > Insecta > Coleoptera > Chrysomelidae > Diabrotica > Diabrotica balteata. Next base: position 159,296,771 of record OU898280.1, read on the forward strand.
ATGATGGTCCTGCTTGACTAATAAATAAATAAAACTAATTTTAAAACATTTTAAAACATATGAGAAAGACTGTTCCGATTAAATTTAAATAACATAATTTTGACTTAATTTGTTTTAAACTAATTTCGAGTCTTGGCAATGTTCCTTTAGGAATATGTTGAGAACTTACTTAACAAACTCAATCATTTTGGTGTGATTAATTATCCTTCGATAGTAGTCATCTTCGATATTGATTTTCGCATAACTAACTACTTATATATTCTATCCCAGATCTTATCCCTATATTACGAATACTCTCTGAGAAGGATATAAATTAGTTAGGTATAGAATAACACGTTGAAATAAATGTAGGTCATTCCGTTATGACAGGTTGGACATTTTACATAAAATTGCAAATTTTATAAATGCTAGTTATAGCAAATTTTATAAATAAAATTAACGTTATAATTCAGTTTACTACAGTCTAAAATATACAGGGTAAATTTTTGTTTAAAACTAAACACATTTTAATGTTTGAAAAAATAAAATTCTATAAATAAGACGCTGGCCTTAGGGGAGAGTCAGGCAAAATTTCAGTAAATAGAGTGGGGAATTGACCGCCGAACAAAGCGTGGGTGTTCTTAGTTGCCTACTAACCAGTTTGCAGTAAGTAGTCGAGGTGTGAGCTTATGTTTGTTTTGTGTACAGTCGATCAAAGATTTTTGGTGATTTGTTTACGATTTCAACCTGCACTATTGGTTGGTGTTAACAAAGTACATTGAAATAATCAATTTCGGTAAGTAGACCTTTGTTTTCGCTGTCTTTAAGCTACATTTTCACATAATACCCATTTAAAAATCTTAGCATTTTAGCCTCGATACGCCAATTTTTTTAATTAAGTCATAAACGGGTCAAATGGGGACGGTATGGGTAGCTCAAAACGAAGACGTCCCCATTTTCACCTATGGAATATTTTATTGCCGATTAATAATTTTACTAGGTACGTAGGTAGAACTGTTTTTGACAAGTTATTTAAATATGAAGGTATTATTGAAAAAAGTCTGAGTCTATACAAAAATTACTAGGGTAAGCATTTATGCATTGAATTATCTAAATAGTTATGTTTTTTTAGGATTTCAACATGGGTTGTTATACAAGAAAAAGCGACAGACAGAGTTGGTCCAAGGAAAGTATGATGACCGCCATTCAAGAAGTATTACAAGGTAACATGGGTTACAGAAAAGCATCGAAGCTGTACGCTATTCCACAAACTTCTTTGGAGCACAAAGTAAAAGGAACTCGAGAAAAAGGATTGAGTTCGAAAGAAGCTGCAGAAAAAAGATTGGGTAGATTTAAGACTGTATTTTCCGAAGCACCAGAAAATTAATTTATATTTTTTATTTGGAAGAAAGATCGTTTGGACTTAACAGATTTAAAAAAACTAACTTTCGATTTAGCCGTTAAAAATCACATTCCGCACGTGTATAATGAAAATAAGAAAATGGCTGGTAAATATTGGCTTTATGGTTTTCTAAGGCGTCACCCTCATTTAGCATTACGTAATCCTAAAAAAACTTCACTGGCAAGAGCAAAAGGTTTTCATTGAGCAGCAGTAATGACATGTTTTGATTTTCTTGAATCTTTATACACGCAACACAATTTATCACTCAATGATATCTACAACGTAGATGAGACCAGCATTATGACTGTACCTAACAAGCCTTCCACAATACTTGCTCTGCATGGTAAAAAGCAAGTGGATTGTTTGTCCTCAGCAGAACAAGGTGTAGTGGTGACCTGGTTGGATTACCAGAGAAAACTTTATTGTACCGTTTAAAAAGTTTATTGAGTTTTCTAATCCCGGACCTCAAAAACCAGTGCTGCTTTTTCTTGATGGTCACAGTTCCCATACCAAAAGTTTAGAACTCCTTCATCTTGCTCGGGAATATAAAGTTATATTATTATGTTTTCCACCACACACCACACATCGATTACAACCGCTCGATGTCTCATTTATGGCACCACTTTTATGCACAAGACCTTAAAAAATGGTTGCTTAATCACCCTGCCAGGGGTGTTACAATTTATCAAATTAGACATCTAGTCAATGCTGCATTTTCAAATGCAGCTAATGTTCAAACTGCAGTGAAGGGATTTGAAAAAACAGAAATATATCCTTTCAATAGAGATGTATTCACTGATTACCTGATGGCCCCGTCAGATACCACAGAACAACCAAACCACTATTCTGAGCAGCAGATATCTTGAGCCACTACTACGAACACCACAAACAACAGAACAGAACATTCTATTTTTTTAAGTGGAACTTTGCCTGCTAACGACGCTTCTCCTGAGCCTTATAAAGAAACTACTCTGAGCCCTCAACTTCCACAGGTGGGTCTAAGTCACCCAAATCAGCTTTTCTGCTTTCACTAAAAATTTTGATACCTCCACTTCAAGAAAAGAAGCGTGTAAACAAGAATAATATCAAGAGAAAAGGTAAAACTGTTATATTAACATCGTCACCATACAAGGCTGAACTAGAGGCCGAAGAACAGGAGCGCCAAGAGAAACTAGAAGGTTAACATAAAAAAGACTTTTTTTCAACAAAAATATAAAAAAATCTGCAACTTCCAGTGATAAGACAAGAAAGACTAGAGAGTCCTGCTACTGCCCAAGAAAATAAAACAAAATAATGGTTTGTGTATCCAAAATAAGCGTAAAAATAAAAGACGAAGAAGAAGAAATCGAAGAAGCTTACCTTTTTTGCAACGAGATGTACAAAAATTCTTTCGATCAGTAAGGTTGGATTCCTTGCTGCAAATGTGGTGGCTGGGTACATGAAGCTTGTTCAAGCTGTGAAGATGACGTTGACACTTTTATATGCGATTTTTGTTTATAGTTTGATTTTTATTTTTTAATACTATTCATACTGTCATACTGAACCAACTGTATAATAATGTTCAATACTTCATTACATGTTTAACTAAAAAATAATCCAATATTTCCATGTACCCCATTTTACCCACCCTTTTTTGTTAAAAACGAGGTATTTGCACATTTTCAAAAATGTCTATTTCTGTCCTGGTACCTACACAATTTAACTACATAATTGTGTAAAATATTTTATTTATTACAAATTTTCATTTTATGTCACAAAATGTGATGGGGTGCCCATTTTAGGCAACTCCTACTTTGTTTGTCTTTGAACTAGAAGGTTTCAAATTTATTTGAACACAACAAAATATGCTGATCTTCGCTGTAGAAAACTAGCCTCTTTTCTGTGGCTCGTCTTTATATGTATTTATGTTTAAAAACTCGAGTAGCATATCTCGTCTACAAGTGTACTTTTACATGCATATTGTGAAATTATTTTTGATATCGTCAAAATGTTATCCTTGATATCATTTTTGCATTACAATAGAAAAATATAAAACATCGGTAAAAAAACTTAAACTAGCAAACACAGTTTTATTTAAAAGTTTCGCGGAAAATCCGATACAAATCTGAAATGGAAAAGATATTCCTTTAAATTCCTGATATAGACAATCTCTTACTTCTTCGACATGTTTTATTTTAAAGAATAGAATAGAATAGAATAAAATTTATTTAGCCAACATACAAATATAGTTTTGTTTTTGACAAGTCGAAGAAATAGTGACGATTTTTACATACATAGGGGAGAGTTGGACAAAACGGGATAGCTAACGTTATTTGACTCATAACTATTTGGCTACGCTATTGATATCTACTTTTTCTGAACTGTAACTTCTTTATTGATCACTTCCTATGTTTAAGTATCTTATTATCATCATCATTAACTAGCCTCTAACGTCCACTGCTAAACATAGGCCTCTCGCCATTGCACCATCTGAATCCAATTTGCAGACAGTTATGTCATCTGTCCATATCTTTGGGGGCCGACCTCTATTTCTGTTAGCTTGTATTCATGGTCTCCATTCCAAAATTCTTTTTGTTCACCGGTCATCAACTGATCTTGCTACATGACCTGCACAGTTCCACTATTATTTTCTTTCTTCAGATCTTTTGCACATAGTAGCATTATTCCCTCCATTGCTCTTTCCGCAACTTGTAGTTTACTCACTGTTGTTCGTGTGAGTATTAGGTTTTGAGTTTAGGGCAGAAAACTGCGCTGTAGGTCATTACTAGTAAAATACACTAATTAAATACTTTTTTTCAGACTTCAGACTTTTGGAATCCTTAGACCTAAAAATATCCTTCATCTTTCCAAATGCAGCTCAAGCCAGGTTTATTCTTTTTTTCAGCTCGATGGTTTGGTTGTCTCGACTTATTCTGATGTCATGGCCCAAGTATTTATAGGAGTCAACGGGCTCAGTATCGTTATCTTCTACTAAGATGTTTTTGTTGTGAACTAAACTTGTCATAAATTGTGTTTTTGAAAAAATTATTTTAAGACCAACTCTTTTTGTGGCAGTATGGAATTCTTGGAGCATTATCTGTGTCCGATCAAAGCTGTCTGCAATCAGAACGATATAATCTGCAAATTTAAGGTTATTTAAAAATTTTCCATCTACATTGATGCCCTTTTCTTTCCAATCTATTGTTTTACAAGCGTATTCTAGCAAACTTGTAAATAATTTAGATAATTTAGAATTTAGAAGACATGTTGTCTCCATGCCGAATGCCTCTTTCAATAGGAAAGGTCTAAGTATCTTCATTCAGTCTTACACAGGCTGTAGCATGGTGATAGATGTATCTGATGAGAGATCGGTGATCTGTTCTACATTGTGTTAGAGCTTGGAGCATTTCACTTTGATTGGCCGTATCAAATGCTCGAAAAGTCGACAAAAACAAGTATCAGGGGTTTCGATCACGTTTTCGATCACTGAAGATGATCCGTAGTAATCGAAAACGTTCTGCCAGAACTTTAAATGTGACGACACTTTTTTAAAAAGTTTTAACTTGTTTGTTTTATACCTAAATACACATTTATGAAGTGTTTTAACTTCTGTGTTTTTTTTTTGTTTTTTTCACATTATTAGTATTTAGTCGTGACCCACATCCCGATCCAAAGCTTTAATTAAACAAAGTCCAAGTTGAGAAGGTTCACAAAATGACATATTTGGGAACTGTGATAACGGACCAACTAGATTCAGACATAGAATTAAAACGTAGAATAGCAATGACTAAAACTACTTTTATAAAAATAAAATCATTTCTTTGCAATACCTGCAACACATATATTATGCTGATAATACCTTGGATAGCAAAAACAAACAAATGAAGAAGTACTAAGGAGCGTCAACAAAGATATAGAACTGCTAAAGACTGTTAAACATCGAAAAATGTCTTATCTGAAACATATAGTAAGCGGAAGTCGATATAAAATATTACAACTCTCCCTTAAAGGCAAAATAGAGGACCGTAGAGGTGTAGGTAGAAAACAAGTTTCTTGGTTAAAAAACATTCGTAAATGGACTCAGATACTAAATGCAGGACAATTATTTCATATTGTAGAAGATCAAGAAGCCTTCGCAATGGTGATCGCCAACATTGGATAATTCTGAAATGGCACGCGAAGAAGAAGGTGGATTTCTTCCTTGCTTTTGGTCCAGTGTTCTTCTATACTTACATTTTCGTCGATTCTTGCCAGCTCTTCGTTTAAAACAAAAATGATTGTTAGCACTTTTGCGTAGAATGAACCGTTCTTTCAGAAACAACGATTGAAGCTACCGGCGATATTGAATGTCAGTTCGGCGCGCGAAATTATTGTTATTATTGTATACAAATAAAACATCTATTATTTCGTTACATGTATTATATCGACAGAAATAAAAATGCAATTTTAAAATAAAGATTTAAGATAAAGATAAAGAGCTTATTTATGCAATTTCTGTATTTTGCCTTAAATAAAATCAGTTATTTTAAACCTGTTCAATAAATAAACATCATATTCAGCATAACTTTCTTCAATTCTTTTAAATCACTTGTTTTTATTTATTTGATATATTTTTCCATAAATCTTTGATTAAACATCAATAGAAAAATTCAAATAACACAATTTAGTGGATCTTTAGGTAGCAGTACATATAGTTCTGTGAATACTAAAACCGATGTGCACTTTAATAACGCTAAGATCAGCTTACTTGCATCTTACTCAATGGAAACGTATTTTAAAAACGCCACCCACTAGCGCAGGCTTATGGAAAATAATATAAACCCAAACAAATTTTCAATGCATCTCGCAGATGTACGGTTTCCGCTTATGCTTAAGTACATTATAAAAGAAAATGTGTAGGTGAAACTGCACCAATTTATAAAACGTGTATTTAATATTGTCTGTATTCTGTAAAGTTCTTCATAACATATTTTCTCGATCAAAAATTTTAATTAATAAATTTTTGGATAACTTAACTAAGGTACCTATTAACCTCTTACTAAGCATTCCAAAAAGTTAAATTACTGAAATTCTTTCTCATTACTCGAAGATTAGTTAAATACTTATCATTAAGCGACAAATGCCAAGTCTCAAGCTTGCCTTTTGTTAAAACTTTCCAACTCAATTTACCAACTCAATCTGAAGAACTATTAAGTAAAAGGGTTAGGCAAGATTTTAAACAAGGGTTTTGTCGCATATTGAATATAAATTTCATTTCAACAGTTCAACTATAAAAGTATAAAGAAAAGTTTAAAGGAAAAAATAAAAAATAAAATAAAAATAGACAGCTGCACAAAAATCAAAATTTTATATTTAAAAAAACAGTATTGAATCACTACACATATGCTCTGAATCGATCTTCACATTTATTTTTAAATTTTTTTCTCTTAGCAGTTGTAGGAACATTTTTCAGACTTAATATTTATCCAAGGCTGTACATTGTTTCTTTGCGCAGTATTTGTTTTTACGATTGGTAGGTTACTAGGTTACTTTAGACTTTAAACTTGGACTTTAAACATGAGCAATACCGATAAACAAAGGCCTTCGAAATGTGGATATATAGAAGAATTTTGAAAATATCTTGGACAGACAAAATAACAAATAGTGTAGTTCTTCGAAGAATGAAAAGAGAACGGGAGCTGTTGATCACCATCAAGAGAAGAAAGTTGGAATATCTTGGTCATGTGATGAGAGGGAAAAAGTACCGATTGCTCAAGTTAATTATCCAAGGAAAGATTCAGGGCAAACGAAGCGTGGGGAGACGACGTAAATCTTGGCTGCGCAATTTAAGAGACTTGTTCTAGTGCACATCTAACCAATTATTTAAAGCAACAGCTTCAAAGATATGAATAGCAATGATGATTGCTAAACTCCAAAGCAGAGAGGGCATTTAAAGAAGAAGAAGGTTGCTAACCTTGCCAATCACCCTCCACATTTTATCCGGACTTGGGACCAGCAGAATTTACAAAACAGTCATCAGACCAATAATGACATACACGGCAGAAACAAGACCTGATACAGAGAGGATAAAAAAGATGTTAGAAACAACAAAGATGAAAACACTTAGAAAAATGGATGCTAATATACTATGGTACAGACTAGAAGTACAGCTATACGACACAGATGCAAGGTGGAGAACATTAAAAACTGGGTACGAAATAGAAGAGTAGAATGGAACGATCATATAAGTCTAATGACAACAAATAGAGTAGTAAAGGTGGCAAGAGACATTTCCCCAATACGAAAACGATCAGCAGGAAGACCACGCAAACGATGGAATGACAGCTTACTGGGGAACATTAAAAACAGACATAGTCATATCTATATAAAAAGAAGAAGAAGAAAGAAGAAGAAGATATTTATCCAACCTTTAGCCAGCCATCTCAGATAACTATGGTATCAAAAAAATTGAGCTTTGGGGCCCTCCTCTATCTCAGCGAACTCTAGATGATCTAGTATGCTAAGTTATATCACAAAAATTTTCGTACGTATTAAGATGTAGTAATCATCCCACTACACCAGAGTAATTATCCCTCTACTTAAAAAGTAAGATCAGCTTCAATGTAAAAGTACCGGGCAATAACGCTACTAACTGTGGCACATAAAATACTGTCAAATATTCTATATGACCGATTGAGACCATATGCAGATTAATAGTTGGGCAATATCAATGTCGTTTCTGCAGGCAGAAGTCCACAATAGATGAGATCTTCATCTTAAGGCAAATCTTGGAAAAGACTAGTGAATTTAATATAGACACACATCATCTTTTCATTGGCTTTGAGAATGCCTATGAGAATTCACTCATAGGCACTAAATCGAGAATTTCTGATCCATGCACTAAAATAATTTAATATTGATATAGTAAAAGAAACACTTTAGTACAAAGCAAAATTCGAATTCAAAACGCACTAACAGATACAATCCACTTGAGGACGGGCCTACGACAGGGATATGCCCTATCCTGTATTCTCTTCAACATCACATTAGAGAAAATAATTAGTCAAAAGTCAACACCAGAGGAACAATAATAACAAGAAGTGTACAAATATTGTCATTTGTAGATGATGTTGATATCATGCTAAGAACAGAAAAAAAGATTATAGAGACATTTAATGTAATAGAAAGAGAGGCACAAAACAGTGGGCTAAACATTAATGAAATAAAAACCAAATACATGAAGGCCAGCAAATCGACAGGCCAAAGAAACCTACAGAATCTGACAATAAGGGCCGGTTCTACAATCCAGGTATAAATTGGAGAATAGTTATTCTGAGTATAACTTATACTTGAGTTTATTCCAAGTATAACCTTTCGAGCGTTCTACATTGTGAAATCGACAGCGGAATAGTTATTCTGGGTATAACCACAGAACACTAAGGTAAAATGAAATAGTAGATCTGATATCTTTAAAATTAGTTCAAATTGTTATTGACAGCGACATTTGGCATTTGTCATAACTGTAAAATTTGTTTACAATTGAAAGGAATTGAATAATTGATTCGCTTTATCTGGTATTTTATCTACGTTTATATTATTATACTTTACAAAATTAATATAAAATGGATAAAAAAAGATGTAAAAATTTTACATATACAGAAATTGAAATGCTTGTGAGTTTAGTTGAAGAACATAAAGAAATAATAGGTATGTAAAAAAATATGTATCTATGGGTTAAGTATTTATTTTAATTTTGTTTTTAGAATGTAAGAAAACTGACACAACAACAAGTGCCATGAAAGATGAGGTGTGGTTAAAATTATCCATAAAATTTAATTCCAATTGTGGTACAGGAAGGACAGCTAAAATGCTTCGAAGCAAGTGGGAGTATTTGAAGAAAACCACAAAGAGATAATATGCCAGTTTGAAGTTCAAATTTTAAAACAAGAGTTGAGAAATAAAGTGTAAAATATTTAGTTAGTACTTAATTAATACAGGACATACTCCAACCTTGTATGGAGGACCCTATGGGGAATAACAAATGACCATTAAAAAGTTTCGCTCTCATTGTTTAATAACATACACTGCGAGTTGTCAATTTTGACTGACTTCTATTCATCATAGCTTTTGAATTGTAAATTTGATGTGTCTCATATTTTGGTCAAACATGTCACTAAACATCACATTTAAAAAATTTCATAATCACAAATTAGACAAAGTGGAATATCAAGTTTTTATAAAATAACAACTCCCCTTGCACTTTTTACTGGTTACTTGTTATTTCCCATAGGGTTTCTGTACGAGGTAGGAGTATGTATAGTTTCTCATGACTCACATTATATTATATTAGGTTTGTTCCAGCAAACATTTTCAGACAAGACAAGATTACTGCAATAAATACACAAACTGCTGTGCTAAAGGAGATAGTAGATAAGTTGCCTGGAAGCGGTTCTTGCATTGAATCAATAAAATAGTGATATTATATTGTAACATTTTATTGTATCTCAAATATATTGCAACTGTTTCTGTACTTAAGTTATTTCCTAACCCATGGTTTCTCAATTTTTATTTCAGTGCTGTAGTGAAAATCAAAAACCTTTTATGAACTCCTTGGTTTTACCCTCTTTATATGACTTTATTTACACTCTTACTTTCAACACCCTGATTTTGACAGGCTTTTTGTAATACTATTTTGACAACCATGTACATCACTGTATATTTTACTACTTATTTATAAGCCAAAGCATAAAATTTTTGGAATATTGTATATAAAATCATTTCTCTTAAGATTTCCTTCTTAAATGTTTTATTATCATCAACTGAGATTAGTGTTGTAATATAATAACCAAAATTATGATAATATATCTATATAGGTACTCCACATTTTAAACAATTATAAATATTGGATTACAAAATATATAATTTTAGTTAAATATATTGCCTTGGTAAGATTATACTATATTAGTCATATGTGTAGACCTTATTACATTATATCCTAAAATTTTAGAATTGAAATAATAAATGCTTTCTTTTTCCTTTGGATTTACAATCTAAAATGTTTGTGCAATATCACAAATTTTATTTTATATATAAAAACAAACAAAACCACAGTTCATTGAATGGCATAAAGTGAGGTTAAAATATTACAGATTTGACAACTCCAGACCGACCAATAGAAATGCAGTATAAATTTATACTTGGTATATCTGCCAATCTTTGGAGGGATAAAGTTATTCTACAGATATACTCCGATTATCTTATTCCTAGTTTATTCTTTGTTTGTAGAACACCATTAATGAAGTTATTCCAAGTATAACTTTATTCTCAGTATATACTAGCATTGTAGAACCAGCCCTAAGAGACTATAACATCAAAAGCTTGAAAAATTTTACATATCTAGGTTCACTAGTTACCGCAGATAACAATGTCAGTGGAGAAGTTAAGAAAAGAATACATATCGGTAATAAAACATATAATGGACTTATTAAATATATAAGATCTAATATCACAAGAAAAGCCAAATGCAAAATATACAAAACTCTGATAAAACCGGTCCTTGTATATGAATCAGAGACATGAACACTGTCGAAAAGCGATGAGAACCTATAGGTACGTTTAAACGTGGGTGAAAGAAAATGACACATGACTCAGAAGATATAATTTTGAATTATACATAGTACATAATGAACCTGAGGTCATAACGTCCATAAAGATCTGACGTCTGCGCTGGATGGGCCATGTTGAACGGATGTTAGAGACTGAAAACCCAAAACATTTAATAAGGCAAACACTAGTAGGGAGAAGGTCAAAGGGAAGACCCAGCCTAATATACATGGAACAGGTGGAACAAGATCTGAAAACGCTTAAGATTACTTAACTGGAAAAACAAAGCAAGGAACAGAACAGAATGGCGGACAATACTAGAACAAGCCAGGACCCAGAAAGGGCTGTCGAGCTACTGATGATGATGATGAGGACGTAGTAGTGAGGATAATCGGTAACATATGGTAACTTTCCTTTCTTTATTATCTTCTTATTTGTATTTTAAGATCTCCATACTTAGCGATCTTCTCCTTATATTTAATGCAGATTATGGATGTTGGGTATCGCCACATTAATAAGTTTTGTTTCTCTAATTATTCCAATAAATACAATTCTGTAGTTCTCATTATCAAGCATAATATTAAGGATATTTTCCAGTTTTTTTTTTTAATTTCTTTCTTTTTTCTTTGTTACAATTTTAAAAGATTTGGGCTGTATTTAAAAAAAATCATGGAAGAGCTTTAATTGAAAGAACTCATATCGCAGCACAACGAGCGTGTTTCTTACATAAATAAATGGAAAATAGAAAAAGTACATATCCACGAGAAGTTGTATTTTTAGACGAAACGCAGATTTTTTCCAGGGGAAATAAAATGATGTTGTGGCAGGATGACAACACCAGAAATGTATGTAAACCTGGTGGATATTATGGAAAAAAATTATTGTGGTTCATGCTGGTTCAGCAAAAGGTTTTATTATAAAATTAATAAGATATATATAGCAGATAGCAGATATCTACTAGCATTAAAAAATATATATGTTATAAGATGTTTCATAAAAAAGATAGTATCTAATAATCTAATTGAAAAGGATTTCCATTATGTTTGTTGTGTTGTTTGCGAAATATCAAACTCAAGTGAGATTAAATTGATATATCTACAAACTGAATAGAGAGCAATCGATTGTCAATTACTTAATTAAAATTGAGCTACATACCATTCTACAGATCACTGTTGATATGTTATTGAGTTTACAGTTCAATAATTGGTTTAAATTTTAGATTTTTAGAGAATAGGAAATTCTGGAGACAAATCTCGAAACAGGGTGTACATTTACATACTATAAAAAATTTTGAGACGTTCATTAAAGAACCAGGACATGAATCTACAAGTCCATAATCTGACCGATAGTGAACTATGGATGTGAAACTTGAGTCTTGACCCAAAAATCTGTAAACCGCATGAACATCTGTAAAAGAAAGGTACTGAGATGCGCTATGCGAGATGCGTACTATCTATGTAAAAGGCTATGATGACAAGTCACACCGTTTGTCTAGTAAACTAAAGACGCCATCTTGATAATTTGACGCCATTTGTTGAAAACTTAAAAATGCTTTCTAATGTTTCACAAAATTCGCTATACTTTTAAAAGGTGTAACGTTATAAACGTCACATCCTTATTAATTTATATTTAATTTATATTTTATACCTATCTTGGGTAAGTACTTTCATTGTTTATTTTATAATTCTGGCAGCATTCTCAATCTTCTTTTTTCTCTATATCTCTGATTATTTGTTCCTGATACACTCTCTTCTTCCTTTTGATTAGTATTTGTGATCTGATATGTATTAGATAGTGATTTTGATTAGTAAGATCTGTATCTTACTTCAAAAATGTAAGTCAAAAACAGCTGTTGTCGTCGCTGTATGTGGTAACCATGTTTTCTATTTTAAGTATTTGATGTGAATTATACATATGTATAAGGGTTAGACCCAAGATCTGTGGCCTAGAGAGCCCGATCTTTGTTTTTTAATATGTTGTTTGTCCACAATTTTCCTTCTATGAAGTATTTATTGCCTAATTGACGATAGCTCTGATGATGACATTTATTATGTCGAAAGTATACTAAGCTTAATTAATAAATTATTTTACACACTATCAATTTTATTGAAAACATACAAAACCTGCTTACCAGTTAGACCTATTTAGAAGTGTGTACAAGTCTTACAGTCTTTTTCAATTTATAAAATACAAGTCAATGTTTACAAATAAGAAATTGAGTACGGCCATCAGATTGAGGTTCGTCGAATGTTATGTTTGGTCGCAACTACTATATGGGGTAGAAGCTTGGACTCTGAAAGCCCAATCTATAAAACAATTGGAGGCATTCGAAATGTGGCTATATAAGTGTATTTTAAAGATTCCTTGGACTGCAAAAGTCTTAAATGAGGAAGTGTTAAGACGACTTGGACATGGCAGAAAGCTTATGAACACAATTAAAATAAGAAAAACATCGTATCTGGGCCACATACTCCGAAACGATAAATACTCTCTGCTACAAGTCATCATGCAAGGTAGAGTAGAGGGAAGAAAAGGCTTGGGAAGAAAGAAGAAATCTTGGCTGAGGAATATCAGAGATTGGACTAACCTCAGTGTTGAACAGATATTTCACGTTGCAAAAGATCGAGAAGCGTTTAAAGAAGTGATCGCCAACCTTTGTTAGAAGACGGCACAGGAAGAAGAAGAAGATTTAGTGGCTCAATAAATGTACACCTAGTATTACCCACATTTTGTATTAACCTTGGTCAAAACTTAATTTCACGTTCTTTTTAATTAAGCGGTTATATACTGTTTAGGACACTGATGATGGAATATGGATTCCGAAAACGTTTTGTGAGTATATACCTTTTATAAAGGATTTTAATACATTTTTTGTGATACATGGTATACAGCCAACTACATACAGGAACTTAGATTCCTTGTGGATTTTTATTTCATTTTAAATCTATTTTAAAAATTAGAAAATTGTTGCACTGCACTTCCGTACAAAAAAAATAAAAGCTTTTGAATAATTGATGGATTCGACCGTTACTTGATGGAAATTCATTTTATGTAACAATAAAACACTGAAAACTTTGTTTTCAAACTTCCACAAAATTTATTTTAACTATTATCACTACAGCTGTTTCGGCTGATAGCCTTTCTCAAGTGATCTATGTAAACGCATGCCAAAAATAGATCACTTGAGAAAGGCTATCAGCCGAAACAGCTGTAGTGATAATAGTTAAAATAAATTTTGTGGAAGTTTGAAAACAAAGTTTTCAGTGTTTTATTGTTACATAAAAGCTTTTGAAGTTTCCGCTTGTAATGGAAATTGTATGTATGCACTCATAATTAAACTATGAAAACGTTCTGGCTGGTGAGCGAATAAGTATTATTCTACTTCATATTAATGTTATCCTAAAGGACTGCATCACTCCCAAGGGTACAAACTAACTCCTCCTGTTAGGTATAAACTTTCAAGGAATAACTCGCATAAATTGCTCTTTCAACACTTCCCACTAAATTGCATATGTCGGATGAAATTTTACAATAAAATCATAATATCATATAGCTGTAGTACTCTATGTAATTTAATTATAATTGTAGTGTGTATATAAATATAATACAGCGATTATTAGAAAACAGGAGGTAATTTTAATGACATCAAAAATATATGAAGGGTACAGAGGGAAAACAGTCAAAGGCACAAATAAATTTGTTGTTTGGAGTAATTCTAATTTTTAACTTGAAAACGGCATCCCATTATTTACAAGTAACTAATCTAAAATGTAAAAATATTTTTTTTTTCGGTAAGCATTGTTTTTATTAGCATATTATAATCAAAATTAATGTTTAAAGTATTTATTTTTTTAATAACTTTTAATTTACAATGTCATTAAAAAAAATGGAAAAACAGTCCAATAGAAACTTGCAACATCAATCAAAATCCATACTACTTATTATAATTAATATAATAATAATAATACTTAAGGATATTGTTTTGAAACTAAAAAAGAAAATGGTCTTTTCCAAAAAACTGGAAAAACCTTTCGCTACCGATTGGTCAAGTTGTTTTGTAGTTGACGGAGGGGGTACATTATGTACCCCATGCATTTTTATAGATCAAATATGAACATAACGCAATAATTTTAGTTAAAACATAATTAAAACAAATGCAAGTATTTTTTATTGAATATAAGTAACAATAAAAAAATATATGGTATCTTGAAAAAATTAATTATCGTTTTTTTGATTAGCTTTACACTCTGTACATATTATTGTTTAAATTGTTGTGGTTGTTTGATGTTCAGCACAAACAAAGAATTAATAATAATTGCACGTTTTTCTGGTTTTGCGGTCCTTCTTGAGGATTTCAAGATGGTGGCGTCGTTTTCGCGATTCTTCATTGGTGACGGTGGGCATAATTCGTACATCGCCTTTATAATTCGCTTATGGAATTTTTGTAGACTTTGAAGTCGCCTAGTGACATGGGGCTTTATAAGTTCTTGACCCAGGTTTAGTAAAAATTCTTTGCGTCTGTGAGAAGCTTCATAACGAATGGAATTCTTGGCCATCTTGGCCATGGAAAACAAATGGCCGTCTCTTAGAGGCTCTTTTACAAGTATATTCATTTACCATCTTATCCATAGTATCTACGGCACCTTTTGTAGAATTGTAATGCAAGATTATGTCTGGCTTATTCTTTTTAGAAACGTAAGACGCCAGTGTTATTTCCTCAGTGAACGCAAAAACGGAGGACTTTTCTTGTCTAGAAATATTGGGTAGTAGGGCTGGAGGGATATCCTGCTTGTTTTTTCGAAGTGTTCCACACAATGTTATTTATCGATCTAGGAGTTGTTTTGCCAAGGGAACACTGGTAAAGAAATTATCAGTAGTGATGCCATAACCAGTTTTTAGTATCTTTTCCAGTATACATTTGAAGGTTAGCAGCATAGGTGATTGTTACATCAACTAGAGCCCATATTTTGATGCCATACTTGGCTGGTTTTGATTTCATGTAGACTCTAAATGGACACTTACCTCTAAAACTTACAAGTTGTTCATCAACAGTTAGATGAGAGTGGCACTTAAAACTTTCTTTACAGTGTCCTACAAAGTTTGTAAACACTTCCCTAAAAGCTGCTAGTTTGTTAGAACTTCTACGTTCTTCTCTAGTGTTCAAATCATCGAATCGCATAAGTCAAATTAAATCTAGCAATCTAGATCGACTGTACAAAGTGTTTCGACACCACAAAAAGTGCACTGGTTCCCTATTGGCTTTTAGCGCACCCGCCGTAATCAAGAGTCCCAAGACCGCATAAATTTCCACTGAATCAGTGGACAAACAGGTTAGGATTTTTCCCATTCCAATCCTGAAAGTATTTATTCCGCTTTCTGGTTTGTACATTTGACGATGATCTCTACAATTTTCTCATCTACAAATAATTTGAAGCAATCACTAATTTTAGCGACATTTTTAGATTTTTCTGTAAGCCCTGGTTTTTCGAGCAAGTTTTTTGTGCGACATCTAGTTTGTCGTAAAGGACTATTTTTCCAAACTGTACCATTCTTCGAAATAAATTTGGAATCTAAGCTAATCCGCATCTAACTGCTGAACTTTTGCTCCTCATAATCCGAGAGGTGTGGGAAACAAACCACATTCCAGCGAGCTGGAAAAAAGGTAACAATATCAAGCTTCCAAAAAAAGGCAACCTCACACTGTGCAAAAATTGGAGAGGAATAACCTTGCTTACTGTCATAAATAAAATTTTCACGACAATCGTACTGAAAGGATTAACAAACAAGGTTGAGTTTCGAGCTAATTAAGCAGGCTTTAGACCAGAATCCTCCTGCATAGACCACATTAATACTGTGGGGTAATAATGGAACAATCGGTTGAATGGAACACACCCCTATACATGGTTTTTGTTGATTTTGAACATGCCTTTGATAGCTTGTCTCACGCTGCTGTATGGAAAATTTTAGAGCTAAGAAACATCCCGCAAAAAATAATTTCTATTATAAAGTCACTATATACTGATGCGAAATGCAGCGTGACACACAATGGGATCAACAGTGACGAATTCGACGTACTTACTGGAGTTAGACAGGGATGCGTGCTTTCTCCGTTTCTTTTTAACATAGCTATAGACTATGTTCTCTCCAAACTAGACTCCGACACAAGAGGGATACAATGGACGTTAACCACACGCCTAAGCGATCTAGAATACGCGGACGATATCTGCCTATTAGGTCAAAGGTTCCAAGATCTGGCTTACTAATTGGAAACACTTTCCACTGAAGCCAATAAAATAGGTTTGAAAATCAATATTAGTAAAACCAAGTCCATGAGAATAAATGCAAGGAACAACACGCTATTTACTATCGACAATATGCAGATTGAAAATGTGGAAAACTTTACGTATCTTGGAAGTGTCATAACAGAAAACGGAGGTACAGAAGACGATATTCGTATGAGGATACGAAAAGCCCAACAAGCTTTCAGCACGCTCAACCCTGTTTGGAGATCTGGCGAGTATACTACAAGGACAAAGATCCGAATATTCCGATCAAATGTCATGTCTGTTCTACTCTACGGATGTGAAACCTGGAAAGTGACAAACACCCTCACAGACAAACTGCAGGTCTTTGTTAACAAATGTCTACCAAGAATTGTTCGTATATTCTGGCCTAACGCCATCAGAAACGAAGATCTGCTATACCTGACCGTACAAAAGAGGATACAAAATGAAATTAAGTCCAGAAAGTGGGGTTGGATCGGTCACACACTCCGAAAAAATAGTTCCAGTATCGCAAAGACTGCCCTAGAGTGGAATCCCCAAGGAAAAGAAAAAGAGGTCGCCCAGTACAAACTTGGAGAAGATCCATCATGGACGAGATAAGAGGCCAAGGAAAGTCTTGGAATGAGGTGAAGGCCTTAGCGCAAAATAGAACTCGATAGCGCGTTTTCACTGAAGCTCTATGCTCCACTTAAGAGTTCAAGAACCTTATATATAATGGTATTTATTAAAATTGTCCTGGGATTATTATTATAGCTTAAATTATCTTCCCGTCCCTAACCTATTCATTTTTTGTTCAAGTTTGTTTTCTTGTTTCTTAGTATTTTAAATTATACGCTGAAACTGGCAAAACTACTCACTCAAGTCATTTAATTTTTGGGCCTACTTTAGTATAAATAATTTATTCGGTAACTCTATACAACACTTGGTAAATGTGCCTCCTGTAATGGATTAATTATCCTTACTTAACCCGGTTTTGTTTTAAATTAATCCCAAGCATACATTTCGACGAAACAAAAATCAACAGTTTCAATGTTATTGCGTTAATCTCACCCTTGTGCTTTTAAGCTTCGAAATTGTAGAAACAATATACAAAACACGACAAACGGCGTAATGAGGGATAAATCAGAGGCAGATTTTATGTTAATGTTTCTTATTCCAAACAAGAGGAAATAATTTAAAAGATATACAAATACATTTCATAGTATTGTTGGATCTTTGTTCGATAAATGCCCAAAGCTTTATATAAAAAATAACAGTTTTTACATTTCTTTAATCCTTTTTGGTTTATTACTAGATCCTAAATTCATGTGACGAGACGTGACATCAGTCACGTCTCGTCACAGTCCTGGTGCCGAACCGAACAATCCGTCATACAAAATATTCTTTAATAGAAATATGGCGCCGGCATTCACATTCATCAGTTGACGAACAGTTTGCCAGCTGTCAATAGTTGATAGTTCTGTGATCAAACAGGACCGGTTCGGCGCCGAGACTGTGACGGGACTGATGTGTCTGAATCGACCTTTAATATTTACCATTTGTGACGGGAACAAGTGGGTACAGTCTGCGAAACATTTTTTGTAAGCACGAACCGCAAAGAAGAGTCATTTCCAAATTTGCAAATCTGTGTTGTGTACCTATAACAAACATGAAGTTTAAATCGAATCTGAAGGGAAAAGTTTGAAATAATCAGACACGGGAAGTTGTAGCAAATGTGATTCATTTTATGAGAAAGGAAACCAACGACAATAAACCGTGTAGAGATTTGAAAAATGTGATGTTCCTCATTTGTAACTCCAAACAAAAAGAGGAAAAAAAGCGCTTCAAAAACGATGTTATTTACAGTGGGTGGTCAAATTATTAGGGACACTGCATATATTTTTGTATTTTCTACTTAAAATTATTTTTTTGACCAAAAAAATTGGTGTTCATATCTGTATTTTACTTGGTAATTCTTCTGGTATAACTATTAAAATTTTTGATAAGCGGCAACACTGGTAGACTGCTTATGTATGAAATAATAATTATTGTTCATGATACTAAGACTTCCAAGATAAACCCACTTCGCAATCGAATTTTGTACATCGACGCGCATGACGTCAATTGGTGATAAAAGTCACTTTTATCACCAACCTTTTATCATCACAGTCGGTAAAACATATATGGAAAGAAAGGGGTTTTTATTTAAATATTTAGAATATTAAGGGATGTTAGGTAAAATATCTGCAATTAAATCTTAAAAATATGTTATATATACATCTCTGTTAGCCTAGCAATGTAAACTAAAATTATATAAAAAAGTAAGAACTAAACATCCTTTTGCAAATGGAAATTTATATACAATGGATTGATTTATTAAAATAAAAATTTAATACAACTGATAAAATAAAATACACTGTAATAATTTACAAGTTTATTTAACAATTTATTTTACAATTTTTAATATTTTCTTCTTCTTAACTTTGGATGTTTCTTTAATATATCTATTCAATTTTCTAATTTTAAAATATAATTTACACCTTTACTAACATTACATCTGAACACAGCTAAATCCATTAGCGATTTTAAATAATTCTTGGTTAATTTTAATGACCCTTTGTTAAAATTGTTAAAAATATGGTCCAGTTCATTACATTTAATTAGAAAATCTGGATATGGTTTAAGTAAACCTCCTTCGGAAAGATGGTTTACCCAGTAAACCGATGTCAACGTACAAGATAAACGATAAAACAAAACTAAATCTCAAGGTTAGTAGATATTTAAGTAGATACTTAAATATCTACTAACCTTGACTAAATCTGACAAAACTCCATACAACACAGAACATTTCTGGTGACATTTGTCGCCAAGTGACGTCACACGACTGATCGCGTGCGCGTGGGTTTATCTGTAGTTTATAGTATCATGAATATTGTTGCATCTCAGTTGGTCATCGGCTGTCACCGCAGTGAGGTTTAAAAATATTTGCAAATCGTTTTAAATTGTTTTTGGTCGGTTTTCGTGTCAGATATATTTAACAGGTAAGTAATATTTGTTATTTAGTAATTTTTGCTACATTTAATGACACGAGTTTATTTAAAAAGATTGTTTAAATTCAAAATATTTTTTTAGCATGGGCAAAATTGCAGACTTGTCTCCAGGGAAAATTAGAGAAATAAAAACATTATTACTGCACTCGAGGCTTTCCCAGAGAGTTATAGCAACTACTGCAGGTGTTTCAAAGTCTGTAGTTAATCGAATAAAAATAAAAATGAATTCAAACGAGGCATTGGAACCGGGCCGTGTTGGAAAATGTGGCAGGAAAAGGATTACTACTCCTCGTACTGATCGTAAAATTAGGGATATTTGTCTCCAAAATCGTAAAAAGAGTGTGACACATCTGACTACGATGATTAATGATGAAGGAATTAATGTTTCCAGAAGGACAGTACGACGACGACTGGCCGAAGAGAATCTGCTAGGTCGCCGGCCTATGAAAAAACCACGGCTCACCGAAGCCATGAAGAGAAAGAGACTCCAATGGGCCAAACAACACCGAAGTATGACTGTTGAAGACTGGAGTCGAGTAATATATGACTTTTTTTAACGAATGAAGTTTGTGAACAGCGAATATTATCATTTTTACAGGTATGCTTCTCCGACGAATCAACATTCCAGATTTTGGTGGATAAAAGTGCGTTTGTCCGACACGTCCTGGGAGCAGTTCATCCAGATTGCATGTGAGAGAGTTAAACATCCGGTGAGTGTCATGGTGTGGTCTGTAATCTCGACAAAGGGTATGGGACGCTTATACATCGTGGAAGGGACAATGAGACAGGACCAGTATAAGCGAGTACTTGAAACTCGGCTACTGCCCCAGCTCAAAGAATGGTTCCCTGGTGAAAAAAATTACATTTTTATGCACGATTCTGCACCGTGCCACAAAGCCAGGAGTGTAACTGCATATCTGATCAAAGAAAATATTGCAGTTCTGCCCTGGCCGGGAAACTCACCTGACATGAACCCTATAGAGAGCATATGGGAGTTAACCAAACGGGAGATCGCCAAAGATGTTATCACCACGAAGCGGCAGTTGATTGAAGCTCTTATTAGAGAATGGCATCATTACCCTAACTTAAAACACAACGCAGGAGTTTGTATTCAGAGCATGCCCCGACGCGTAGAAGCTGTAATTGCAGCAAAGGGTGGCATCACTAAATATTAAAATTAGTCATATTATGTTAAAAAAAATTTTGCGAAAAAAATAAATGGTTTTACTAACAAAACTTAATGTTTTTGTGACCCTAATTTCTCAATCTCTTATACAAAAAATAAATGCAAGCCTTAAAGCCAACAAATTGCAAAAAAAATCAGTAAAACTAAAAAATTAAGAAATCTTTTACTGTCCCTAATAATTTGGCCACCCACTGTACTATTCAAAGAAGAATAAAAGACGGTAACTGCTTTTTCATAGTACAATTACAATTAGGTATAATGTTAACAAATAAACTACTGCTTACGTCTACAATAATGTTATAAGCAATTATGAAAGTCTCGCAGCCGCTAATTGGATATTTACAAAACGAGATATCTAACGATCTAGTGAAAATATAAAGTGAGAAGTATAGACGTTTGCTCCCTCTACAATATTTGTACAATTTTCAAAGTCTTCTTGTGGTATGAAGTTAATAATAATTTTCCTAGTCTCTTGAGTATAAACCCATTGATGTTTTATTGATTACTTTACTTTCTACATGCCAGTGAATCCAAGCGGGCTTGAGTAATTGCTTGCTTATAATAAGTTTGTTTTGTATTGGGAATTGGAATTGGCTCTCGAGCATCCAATAAACTGCAATCTTAATAATTGTATTTGATTGTAACGAAAATTTGCTGGTGAGTTTTCAAAATCACTTAAAGATATTTAAGTAACTGTATTTAATTAAAAATAAACTTTATCGTAGTCTGCAAGTGTGATAGTTTATTTATTTTTTATTAAAATTTAATATAATATATATTAAGTCGAAAGAAAATGCAAAAAAAGCAAAAAAGTATTTTTGAAGTGTGTATATTTTAGGCAATTCCTAGCTGAGCGCTTTCGGCTTTACAAAGCCATCATCAGAGCTATGGTCAATTTTTTAAATACCACTACAAAGGAGAGATCTCATTTCCTTAAATTTCAAAATTATGATTTTGTAGGTGTTGAAATTCTTAAAACATATAAAAACATATAAAAAACCGACACTGGACTTCACAAACACGTTAAAAAATTGAAAAAATTTTTTGTCATGGTACGGGTGTAAGAACCCGACCATTGATTGATGTGAGGACGTAGACTGAAAAGCGTCAATGGTCGGGTTCTAAAACCCGTACCATGACAAAAAATTTTTTCAATTTTTTAACGTGTTTGTGAAGTCCAGTGTCGGTTTTTTATATGTTTTTATATGTTTTAAGAATTTCAACACCTACAAAATCATAATTTTGAAATTTAAGGAAATGAGATCTCTCCTTTGTAGTGGTATTTAAAAAATTGACCATAGCTCTGATGATGGCTTTGTAAAGCCGAAAGCGCTCAGCTAGGAATTGCCTAAAATATACACACTTCAAAAACACTTTTTTGCTTTTTTTCATTTTCTTTCGACTTGTCATAAGTGTGTACAAAAAAATATCAGTCTTTTGATTGATTAATATATATTAAACTTCGCCTCCGGTAAGTGTTGTGAGGATTGAGTAGCTTAGTAAATGCAGGTGCCGGTCACAAGCCCGGATAAAGAAGGAAAGTTGAGGCGATGGGCTAGCTCATCTCTTGTCAAAAGAAATAAATCCTAAAAATTTCGACCAAAACCCTCGGAATACAAAGGATGGATCAAAACAAAGACGACTAATGCAACGGAAAAGGAAAATGATATTAGCTACATGGAATGTACAAGGAATTAAAACTTAAAACCAATAATAAATCGTGGACTGGAGTAAATGAACAACTGCTAATACTGGAAATGTAAAAGAATAGGCACGATATCGTAATTATCGGAATGTATGCCCCAAATACTTTATGAAGTTAAAGAAAACTGTGAAATCATTATACTACGAGATTAAAACGACAGAGTAGGGAAAAACAAAGTCGTTGGAAGGAACGAACGAACGAATATTTTTCAACACGGATTTTTATAGAAAAGGAACCAGAAGTAACATCCCTAAATATAACCTAGAAAGATTATAAGAAGATATAACGGACTTTCTTTACAAATTACGACTGGATACAAAATTACAAAATGTGGATCGAGAAAATATTTTAGCGAAAAAATTATAATCAATCAAAAGACTGATATGTTTTTTGTACACACTTATGACAAGTCAAAAGAAAAGGCAAAAAAGTATTTTTGAAGTGTGTATATTTTTAATAATTCCTAGCTGAGCGCTTTCGGCTTTACAAAGTCATCATCGGAGCTATGCTACAATAAAATGTTTAAAGGAATGATTATAAATTATATTAAATTAATATTATTATGTGATATCCAAAGTTTGATTTTTCTGGGTTATTGAGGTGTTCTTTGATTCTTTAATTCAGAGTTCTCATTGTACTACCTGCATAAGTCATATTACAGTCACCACAGGACAGCTCGTAAATACCATTTCTGTTTAGTTTGTCAACTTTGTCTTTGGTCTTGCTGAAGATGGACTTGATGTTATATTTGGTTTTAAAGGAGATGTTTAAGTCACTGATTTTATTAACAAGTACTCTTGAAATTTTTTCTGAAATTGGTCCTAAGTAAGATAAGGATCTATATATGGAAGTAGTGTTGGATTTTTTTATCAACATTAAAAGCTTGGTTTAGTCTCTTTTTGCGTATAGATTTTCTAAAGACTTTATCAACAGTAGTAGAAGGAAAACCATTGTTGTTTGCTATCTGTTTAATGATGGAGATTTCTTTATTGTAATTTTCTTGAGACATAGGGATATTAAGAAGTCTGTGGACATAACATTGAATAGCTGCCATCTTGTGTTGAAAAGGGTGATTTGAGGATGTTGGTATCATATGGTCAGTTTGAGTAGGTTTTCTGAAAATTGAAAATTCTTGTGTAGGCAAAGAAGAAGAGGAGGAAGCATTCTTTTTGATAGTTAGGTCTAAAAAGTTGATAATGTTGTTGCTTTCTACTTCTAAGGTAAAATGAATTGCAGGATGTAGATTATTAATTATTGACAAAATATTGTGAGGTTCTGAAGGTGTGCCTTCTATAAAGGCTAAAATGTCATCCAAATATCTGTACCATAAGATTATTTGTGGTTCAGAATGAACAAAGTTAGTTTCGAGAGAGTCTAGAAAAAGATCTGCAAGTAGAGGAGATAAAGGATTTCCCATTGCTAAACCCTCTGGTTGTCTATAAATTTTATCATTAAAGATAAAGAAATCTTGGAAAAGGCAAAATTGGAGTAGATAAGTAATTTGTGAACATTTATTTTGGTCAATGGTTTTTCTTTGTAGAAGGTTATTGATGATTGGAATGGTGTCTAATCTGGGAACATTGGTGAACAGATTTGTTACATCGAAAGAGACCATAGTGAAGTTATTCGGAAGAGTGTGTGAAGAAATTTTGGAGATTAAATCTAAAGTGTTGGTAATAGTATATTTGGGAGTGTAATTAAGTAGATCTAGTAGAAGAGTGTTGATAAATTTTGCTAGTAAAGCTAGTGGGGTATTGACAAAACTAACAACATTAGCTTTATGAATTTTAGGAAGACCGTAAAGTCTTGGTATTAAAGGATTGCTAGAAATGAAAGTTTTGGGGTTAGTTCCAAGTTCTTGAAACAAATTAGTTGCATAAGAAATGTTTGATTTTAGATCATTTATAAGTTTATTCATTGGGTTCTTGTTAAGTGGAATAAACGAGTTGTTGGATAGAAAAGATTCTACTTTGTTAACATAATCACTATTGTACATGATTAGAAGACATGATTAGAGAATGAAAAAATTATACCAGCAACAAAGAATGTCTTCATGAGGCTGCAAGTGAAGCTTTGGGGTATAAAGACAAACATGAAGCAAAAAATCAAGCATGGTAGTCGGAGAAAATGCAAACGTTAGTAAACAAGAAGAAAACTGCTATTATTCTTATATCCTTGTCATCGATGTTTGCGATTCGCAAAGTTTCAATAAGCCTCTCATGCTGTACTTTGTCAAATGCCTTTTCGAAGTCAATGGAACAGGCAAAGACTTCTGTATTAACATCTCTTGCTCGTGCTATCAAAACTTGTATGATACATATATACTTGTATGATACTTGTATGCATACTTATGTTAAAGTATATTAAATTATTTTTCAAACAGTATATTCCTATTTTTGATCCCAGAAATAATTAAAAAAAAATATAGTTCGAGTCAAAAGACACCACAAAAAGTTACATGCTAATAATGCCGAATTTTACAAAAATTGGTTAAATCAATATTGGACAAATTAAAAAAATGAGCGAAAATATTTAAATCAATTAATTTCAGCACTTACCCCCAGATCTATGTACATGATATACATAGGATAAGGTAAAACCAAGCAGCCAGAAGTAAGCCATGTTCCCACGTTGCACACAAACGCCGGCAGTCGAGGTCTAAGAGGTTTTTTAATGTACCTAAATCTGTCCCATGCCAGCAATATAAACGTTAGAGTTGATGTGTGCTGCGGAATATCCTGAAATAAAATGCTTTCGTTTATTGTTGTCCATAAATTAAATTAAAAAAGGTTTTAGCTTGCTTTATAGAAGAATTTTTATTTGTTATTGCTAAAAAATTAAAAGATTTAATGTGTACTTTCTAGTTGTTAAAGTAAGTAGCTCAGTTACACTAAATATTTATTCAATATAAATTGAAATTAAATCTATCTGAACTATCTGATCTATCTAAAACTTTGTTCTCAAACTTCCACAAAATTTATTTTAACTGGGTAAAGAAATAATAAATAAGACTTACTCACAATCAATTTAATTTAACTATCAGACGACCGGTTTCGCTTTCTACAATATGCAAAGCATCTTCAGGTCTCGATACAAAGTTAAACAAATGCTGAAATGATAAAAACCCATATTAGGGTGTTGTCTAATAAAGATAAGCAAATTAGATGTTATAAATTACAATAATTATGCCAATATTACATGTCTGTGGTTTTTTTTCAAAATGAGTAAATTGAATAAAAAGGTATAAAAAGTTTTAAAAGTTTAAACAGACAAGGTAAGACCCACAAATTGTTATAAAATAGTCTATTAGATTGTAATAAATTAATAAATGAGCAAATAAATAAACATTACTTACATGCCGGTACTCTATTAATTGATGGATGGTAGAACATGGTTGAAACTATCATGTATTGTTGAATGGAGAACTTAAGTCTGCTATTGTAGTTGTTTGACAATAAACGGGAAGTTCTTGAGGAGATAGATTTGATCCAATGAAGTAGAGATAGGTGTGTGATTGTTTGTTAAATGAAAGTGATGTTATATACCATTTTATTATTTAAAAGTTATTTATACTTATTCGAGAGATATATTTATGAAATGTGTATTATTTATTGAATATTTGTTTTATGAAGGTGACAGTTTTATGACAATGAATAAGCTTAGATGTACAAATTGTGTGGGTGTGCAAGTTTTTTTAACTTGTAATTATCAAATATCTTTGATAAAGTTCTATTGGCAAAATAGTAGATTATTGCAAAGTCAGGTGTCATTTGAAATGGACTCACACAAGCAACACATTCATGATTTATTTTAACTCTTATCACTACAGCTGTTTCGGCTGATTGCCTTTCTCAAGTGATCTATTTTTGGCATGCGTTTACAATTGAGAAAGGCAATCAGCCGAAACAGCTGTAGTGATAAGAGTTAAAATAAATTTTGTGGAAGTTTGAAAACAAAGTTTTCAGTGTTTTGTTGTTACATAAAATGAATTTCCATCAAGTAACGGTCGAATCCATCAAATATCTGAAAGAAATTGGTGATTGTTCTTTGAAAGCTTGGAAAAACCTTTTTTTTAGCGGGAGAGTTTAATTACCATCAAGTATGGGGTTGTGATATTACTGATAATGCATTACAAATACCTACTTATTTTAGGCAATAGATCTTTCTATTGCATCTCCTGATTTTCTTAAATTATGCAATTGATAATCATTTTCTATATTAATAGAAATCAGCATATAAAATAGAAATCAGATTAAAAAAGGAGAGGTATAAGATGATTAAAAAAAAAACAAATCATAACCAGTAGATGTAGATAGATTTCAGCAATGTATTTCGGACATACTAAGTAGTTCAAACAAAAAATAATATAAACGGCTTAATTAATATATTAATAAATGCCTTACTAAAAAGTCAAAACAAACTCTGTCCTAGAACTCAAAAAGAAAAGAAGATTAGCGAAAATACCAGGCAACTAATGCAGAAAAGAAGAGAATTGAGAAGTGAGACGGAAACTAAAGAACAAAAACCTAAGAAAAGAAAAAAATCGAACATACCATCGACAAAAACAGAAGTATGAAAGTATTGAGAAAAAACTAAGAACGGGGACAAGGCAAATAATAGAGATTAAAGACAGAAATGTGAAACGAATGAAATGTGTGAATTGACAAAGTTCAGAAGAACTGAAAGAGAAGTGATGGAAAAAAAAATACTAAAAATAGGGCTAAGCTCAGAGGAACAAATTTAAATGGCCAAAGAGACACTAAATCTCAAGTGAGTGTTCGGGCTAGCTTCAATGCACTGGATTGTGGCTTTAAAGATATAAATAATAATAACAAGAGATAATGAGCTAATGAGACAAGAAAGAAATGAGACCTGGTAATATCAAACGTGATACAACTGAAGAAGGTCACTGGGAATAAATTTATAGAAAGAGAACAATAAGAAGAGAAAAGAAGGGCGCCAACTCAACGATAGTTGAGATTTTGAAGTAACAAATGAATCTGGAGATAATACTCTGAAATACAAAAAATACTAAAGAATAATCTTGTTTTGCTATGTTATATACTGGTTATTAGAACTGAAATAAAACTCAAAATAGTAACAATAAATATATTTATAAACAAATGTATATAGGTATATGTGTATAAACAATTTACATATAATGCAAAGCCAAATAACAGTGGTAGTGGATGGTGTACACATACAATGGGACCTAATAGCCCCTCAACAAACGAATAGTCACTACCACTGGCCAAATAAAATATGAAATATTAGTATACAACAAGAATAGTCCGTAGGGTAGCCTAAGTCTTAACACTAAGGTTAGTAATTTAGATTTAAATAGTTCTACTAATATGAGATACTAATGACCAGAGTCAGGCAAATATGCAAGAGTGCATATGCATATGCATTTGCATATTTTTGTGTATTTTTTTGAATTTTGCATATATTGGTAAATTTAAAAATAAAGTGCATATAATAGGTTTTCAAAATGAATTTATTTGTTGATTCATGGTTAAAATACCTTCATAAGCACCTGGTATTTCCAAAATATAAAATGTTATTCTTATCTTAATCCCTTAACACTTTCTAAATGGATACCTTAAAATAGAAGGTAAAAATTACCAAGAATTAGTTTATTGGGGTTTATTATTGGCCTTTTATTTACTTAGGTAAGAAAAATTTCAACCAAGTTTATTTATTGAACTTGAGTTGTTAAATACAAGTTACTGTTGTACCTACTTTTGGAGTGTACTGTGTGATAAAAAGTTTTATCCAGTGTAGTTACAATGTCGAAAGAAGTGAATGTATCTGCGTGGATCAAGACATATCCAGAATTAGTCATTGATATGGGAAAAGTATTTTGCTCAGCATGCAGTAAAATTGTAAGTAAATACAATTACAAAACTAACAAGTAAACCTGAATATTTTAAATTGCATTAAAATAATTAGTCTAGTTGCAACATAAGGGGTCCCGTGGGAAATTCTAGCTCGCTGTGATTTAATGGTGGTATTCTCGGGTTTTTGGGTCGCCGAATCTAATGGAAGTGGACTGGAAGCCCAAATATTACCCGTTTAATTGTTATTAACAAATTATGGTAAAATTAAGTATTTTTCAAGTATTATTTAGAAGTTCACAAGGAAAAATTTCCTGTAGCTGCCTGTATACCATTAATTACAAAAATTTAAGGAAAATCTTCTGTGTAAAAGGTATATTTATTTTAAACCCCCAATAAAGGGCTATTATTAGAAGCCCAGTAAAGAAGTTGATAGTGTTAAGGTCCAGGTCTTCTCTTGTGGTTTTGGTCACTGAAGCTAACTAGTCACGGTTACTCAAAATATGTTCTTATTTTGTTAATAACAAAATAATTATTTATTCGCCGAAAAGCTCGAAATAATGCGCTATCTACCGCAAGTTTGTAATTTTTTTGATAGTATTTTTATACTAAATCGATTATCACTAGTCGTGATGAATTAAACCGCGCCCCTACTTTGTTATTAATAAATTATTGCAAAAATAGCTGTTTTTATAGTACGTTAACTCACGGTTTTTGCTCTAAATTTTAAAAAGCCACTTGAGTTGACATTAAATTTGGCATACACGTAATCTAACATGTCAAACAAAAAACTGATATTGTGCCGATGTGTGTTTTTACCCTGGGGGTGAGTTTCACCTCTTTTTTCGGGGGTGAAAACAATACCTTTAAAATAAGTCCAGAAGTGGATAAACTGATTAAGTGATTAATTATTCTAAGCAACTTTTGTTCTACAAAGTCAATATTTTTCGAGTTATTTGCGAGTGAATATGCTCATTTTTCAAAAAAAAACACGTTTTAGACGGTTTCTCGTAAATAACTCAAAAAGTAATTTTTCCAAAAATTTTGTTCTTAAAAAAGCTATGAAAAAGACTACAAACTTTATGTAGAGAGCGCATTATTTCGAGCATTTCGGCGAATAAACAATTATTTTGTTATTAACAAAATAAGAATATATTTTGAGTAATCGCAACTAGTCGCATTCGATTCAGCGAGCAGAAATACACCAGAGAAGATAACACTATCATTTTTTTGCAGGGCTTCTAATAATACCTGAAAAATACCTAATTTTACCATAATTTGTTACCATACAGCATACAAACAAAAAACTGGAATACCTAGGCCACATAACGAGAGGAGAAAAGTACTCCCTGCTAAGACTCACAATCTAAGAAAAAATCTCGGGGAAAGAGAAATGTGTTCAATACAGTTGTTCAGAGCTGCAGCCAACAAAGTTAAAATTGCTGTGATGGTAGTCAACTTCCGATAGGAGACGTTACTGCAAGGAGAAGAAGGGTAATATTTGGGCTTCCAGAACACTTCCATTAGATTAAGCGACCCAAAAAACCTATAATACCACCATCAAATCACGGCGAGCTAGAATTTCCCACGGGACTCCTTATGTTGCGAGTAGACTAAATCAGAAACAAAAAAATATGCATTTTTGATGGTTAAGTTATTTTGTTACACATTTAATGCCTGGTTGAACCGACAAATCTTAATCTCCAGCTTAGCCAAGCTCAGCTTTTAGATAGGGCCGTTTTTTGTTTCGCTTACGTTGCACCATCATTTTCGAGTATAAAGCTTATGTTTCGTAAGCTGAGCTTAAGGCACGTTTTAAGCTTAAGATGTGTTGGTGCAACCAGGCATAATAAATGCCTTAATAACCCTCGATCTAAAAATTATTTAGTTTACTGTAGGATTTTTTTTGCAGATACCATGCGAAAAAAAATTCCAAATAGTTCAGCATTGCAAAACTGCTTTACACACCGGCAAAAAACAGAAATTAGAATCGGGAGAGAAAAAGCAAGATTCGATATCTAGATGCTTACAATCAACTAATCGGAAATCAAATGAGCAAGAGATATTTAACCATGATTTGTGTGAAGCATTGTTAAGCTCAAATATACCTTTGTCCAAATTATCGAACGAAAATTTGCGCATGTTTCTTGGAAAATACTGCAAATGGAATATTCCGAGTGAAAGAAGCTTAAGAAGAAACGAGGTCGATTCTGTTTATTCTGCTGTACTGAGTAAAATAAAATTAGATATAGGAGACAATTATTTTTATGTATGTGTGGATGAAACAATTGATTCTTCTGGACGTTATATCGCACATTTATTAATTGGATCTTTTAAAAATGAACAAGCTTGTAAATCGCATTTAATTGCTTCCAAGCAGTTGGATAAAACCAACGCACTAACAGTTACAAGGTTTTTGCAAGATAGTTTAACAAATTTTTTTCTTCCTTTAGCTGTTCCCAATGAAAAATTTTTGCTGTTTCTTTCAGATGCTGCACCTTACATGGTTAAAGTAGGAAACAATTTGAAAATTTTTTATCCGCGTTTAGTACATACAACTTGCCTAGCACATGGTTTAAATAGGGTCGCAGAAGAAATTAGAAATAAATTTCCTCTTGTTAATAATTTAATTTCAAATATGAAAAAAATATTTCTTAAGTCACCTATAAGAACTCAGTTGTATAAAGAACATTTGCCCAATCTTCCTCTTCCACCAAAACCTATTGTTACTAGATGGGGAACTTGGTTAGAGGCTGCAATGTTTTATGCAGAACATTTTTCTGAATTGAAGCCAGTAATAATGGAATTAGCTGACGATTCTTCCGAAGCACTTACAGTTTCCAAAGAATTACTGAAAAATAAATTACTACCACAGCAACTTTCATACATAAAATCAAACTATGATTTTGTGCCAAGTTGCATCCTTCAGCTACAGGATACGAATTTATCGTTAATTGAAGCAGTTAAAGTAATAAAAAAATTTGAACTATCTTGCAAAATTGTTGAGGGTCAAATTGGCAAAGACATTTTAGCAAAATTTAAGTCAGTCATAGATAAAAATACTGGTTTCATATTTCTATCTAAGGTTGCAAATGTTTTAAGTGGGGTGTTTGATGAAACATTAAATATAGAGGCTGAAGTTTTAAATAATTTTAAATACGCTCCTATAACTTCGGTGGATGTACGGAGCTTTTCTATATACAAACATATGTATACAGATAGGCGACAAAACTTTTTGTTAGAAAATTTTGAAAAACATATTATCACATATTGTTTTTTAAATAAATAGTCATATGTATATTATATATTTATCTAAATAAAATAGTTGCTTAAAAGGTTTGTTTTATTTTATAATATCAAGCACTCAACTAATATTTTATAAAGTTATTATATTTAAACGGTTTATGAAGTGCACATTTTGTTTAAATAATGCATATACATGCATATTTGACACAAAAAATATATGCATATACATGCATATTTGACATAAATAAATGCATATACATGCATATTTGACATACATAATATGCATATATATGCGCATATATCTTACTTTTTAGCCTGCATATTTGCCTGACTTTGCTAATGACAATATTATAAAGATATCAACTCGATAAATCTCTATTACAATTATATTAAATATATATTACATTCAAAAGTGAGTCTTCATGCTCATTATACAATGTTTTAAAAACCACATTAAATTTATGTCCCTCTTAATATCAAATTGTATTATATTAACAAAAATATTATATCCAAAAAAAAGTGAGTTTGGTCAGACTCTCTAAATCCTAGTTAAAACCTAATAACACATGAAGTGTCCCTTTTTCCTCCCGAATATTTTATAATTAAATTATCAAAAAAAAAAATTATCATAAAGGTATTCACCTTATCATATGCATATGATCAGTTAACAGTAAATATAAAGTAATACGTAATACAAAAGGTCAAATAGTTAAACGACTTATCTTTACAGCACTATAAGTCCATAGGAAAAACTCCTCTTGGCACGGCTACATCAGTTTGTGGCTGTAAAGACGAATCCTGGTCACAAAAGCCACAACCAGTCACTGGTCTCTGGGTGACAGCAAAATCCACGGGTTTGCTAACTATGTATCTAAGGATTCTGTTACTAGTATCCTTGAGGGAATATTCTCAAGAGAATATCCTCAAGTAAAGTGAAATTAATATTTTCACGTGACGGAATCTAAAATGATTATTTAATTTAATAAATATGTAATTTAATAGGTGTAGCAGCATGGATTGACTGCACCAAAACAAAACATCAAAACATTAGGTATTAGGTTAAGTCAACATCATGTCAAATTTATGAAGTTACTTTCGTAGGCATGGCAAGCTTGCGCCATGAAATAAACATGCGCAGAATACAGAAGGCTGTCCCACATTTGTAGAACCTTTTATATTCCACCAAAAAAGTTAGGTAAAAAAGAACCAAAAAAACTTAATGATAACGACGTGGAATAAAACAGAATTTAAGTTTAACTATATAAAAAAAATGACCTTCTGTTCTTTGCAAGTAAATCAAGGAAATTTTATATTTAAATTATTTCGGAACTCAAAAATAAATCTCTAAAGAAATACTAAATACAATGATAAATTTGATTATATGATAAAGAGATAATACGTATAAAATGATTTACTTACATGGAGCTCGCAACACGCCAAAAAACTCTTCCTTTTTATATGGAACTCTTATAAATTAATACTTGTTATTTAAAATTAATTATTACTATTATTATTAATGAATTATATTCTTCCCCAAATTATCTTCCTTGCTCCAATTCCGTCACTTTGAAGGTGAACAATTTCACCGGTTGGCGTGTCTGCGTTGACGAGTTCTGACCAAAACTGATCGTTCTCGTACCAACTCGACCAACCTTACTTTTTAAGCGACTACTACGCGTGTGGGGAAAAATGTCCATTTAAAAATCGATCGTAGGCGGGTAATAAAAATTTCTTGAGGGGTTTAAATTGGACTAGTCAGTAGCGTAAACGCTACAAATGGTCATCATACAACCAACAGAGAGAAAACCCTTAAATAGTTAAAGACTTTTACAAATTACAAAAAGTCATATTAAAAAGAATACCAGAGAATACATGGGTAGAGCATTTTAAGAACAGAAAAAAGAGAAAGGTTTAAATAGACAAATGAACAAGTGGAAGTAGAAGGACGAATGGAAATATGAATAGAAGAAGTGAAAGAAGCAGCTAAGGGAATGAAATTAAGAAAATCTCCATGTCCAGGCAGAATAAATCCAGATTTGATTAGGTATAGATCATCAAACCTGTTTGAAATGATCCGAAAATTATTTGAAAGATGCTTAAATGGAGAAGAAGAAAAATATTTTCACATTAAAAATTGCAATAAAAAAACGAGGACAAAAAATAGAGAAACCCATATAGCTTTAATAGATTTGGAAAAATGTACCGATCTCCCAACTATGGATAGACATGGGTAACTTGAAAATAAACCCAACTCTTATTAATGCCACTCAAACATACTACGAACAAAACTCTGCAAGAATTAAAATAAAACAAAAAATCACCTCTCCTTTTCAAACAACAAAGGCAATAAGATAAGGCTGCTCTTTGCCACCCACCTCATTTAAAATCTATTTGGACAGATCCTTAGTGAAATGGGTAAAAAAATGTAGAAACATGGGAATAACGGTGGAAGAAAATACGCTATATACACTTTTATTTGCGGATGACCAGGTAGTAATTGCCGAAGACAGGTACGATCTTAGCTATATGGTAAAAAAACTGCAAGAAGAATATGAGGATACAGATCTAAATATAAATATGACAAAATGTGAATCTCTTTTAGTGAGAATAGATGAAATATATGACCTAGTCTTGAAAGACTACAACATCAAAGGCGTGAAATCCTGTAAATATTTGGGGATCATTTTTAACAAGAAGGGAAATAGTTCAAGTGAAATCAGGGAAAGAATAAACAAGAGCAGAACAGTGACCAGTGCCTTAAACTCTCTTCTCTGGCAAAAAACAATTTGACGAGAAACCAAAAATTACATTTACGGTAGTATAGTCCAAAGTCTTACTCTTTACGGTTTGGAAGTATGGGATGTCACCAAAGTAAATAGAAACAAACTTATGACGACAGAAAAGGATTATCTGAGACGAAGCTGCAGTAGATCGAAACAGGAGAGAGTTAGAAACTAACAAATAAGAAACGAAATGGAAATGGAGCGAAATATCAATGATGACATAGAAAGAAAATAATTAATCTGGTTCGGACATGTTAAAAGAATGCCAGAGTACAGATGGCCTAGAAGAGTATTGGAATGGATCCCTCCTGAGAGAAGAAAGAGAGGACGACCACGGAGAAGTTGGCGCAACGATATTGATAAAGCAATGGCGGCAAGAGCCTTAGAAGAGGCCACTGCATATGATAATTCACACAACGGTTTAATAAACGTTTTTCAAGTAATGCTGTAGTTTTGAAGGTTGTTGAAAAGTTTAGAACGACTAATGTATTGTGCCAACGAAAAGAAACCCAAGCGTCTCAGGACAGTTAACAACAACGTTAACCATGAACGTGTTTTTGAGCGAATCTTGGAAAATCCGAAAGCCAACCAGACAAGAACAGCATTGCATCTTGGCTTAAAACGAACTTCCTTGCAAAAAATCCTCAAGAAGCTGGGTGGATTTTCGTATGTGATTCCGGTACATCAACAACTACATTCCAGGAATTATCACAGTTAAGTGGAATATTTTGCCAGAATTCTTGCAATACAGTATGAAAATTCTGAAGTTTTGAAAAATGATTTTCCGACGAAGCTCATTTTCATTTGTCAGGCCATGTAAATCGTCGCACAAATCGATTTCTGGGCTTTTCCAGACCAGATAAAGTTCAAGAAGTTCTTTTACATAGCACAAATGTGAGTGTCTGGTATGTGATTTCGGGACACGGAATCATTGGTCCAATCATCAAGTCACACTTAATCAACAGAGGTACATACAAATTTTAACACGCTTTATCGCTGATCTACGTCAATTTTGTAGTGCACGTAATTTGGCATTTCAAGACCAATTTTTCCAGCAGGATTGGACTTACTGCTAGCAAGTTGCCCCATTGGGCATGGCTAAAAGTTTCGTTTTTAAATGGGCACCACAACCATTAACGAGTTAAAGGATGCCGAACATTACGAGAAATCTGGAATATCGGTATGAAGTCTGTCTTCAGAGAGGAGGAGCTCATTTAGAACATGTTATAAAGTGTCAATAATATGTATTTTTAAAAACAATAAAATAATTACAAGTTCAGTACTGTTTATTTTGAGCTATACTGTATTTTACTGTTTAACTCTATTTTACAAATATTGATTTATATTTTCCCTAATTAATGCATTAAGCAAAAGCTTTTAATTAATTATTTTCTCAAAATTAAGGAGAGAATCTGTAAATAATGAATAGCCGAGACTTCAAGGTACTTCCTTTATTAGAATTATAAAATTCACCTGAGACCAAAAAGGATAATAAATATAAGACTGAATAGGATATCAATACGCGGACCGGCAAAGTTCGTACAAAGAACGTGAATTTCAATTTAAACTTTTGAAATGAGGTGTGCTACTGTAATAAAATTTCATTTCACGTACAAAAGCCAATAACTGAAATGTTAAATGCTTTGAATGGTAACTTTCTTTCGTAGATAATAATAAAGTTTACTGCGACACCTGCTAAAATTAACATCGGATTAATATAAGGTACAATAATCTTAAGTAGACTTACCGACGATGACGGTAGTTTGTACTAATTATCTTGTCACCTTTAAATTAAAAAAAAAAAAATTTGCTTGCTTTCGATAAGAAAATCACAAATTTATTTAATGCAATCTCATCTGGCAAAAAGAGGTGTGTCAAAGGGTCTTGAACGCATCGTGCAACGGTCAAATTGTTATCTTTTTCAAGTTGTTTTGAAGATATTAAAAATGAGTTTCCTGGATCATGTTCCTCTAGGCAATAAACAATATATCCTCCGCTCTTGTACAGGCGTCTGTAATTTCGTCAAAAATAACATAAAAGCAGTGGCACATTTTGGGGGTAGGCAGGATAGGCCGGGCCTACCCAATAATTTTAAGAGCTTTAAAATTGAAAAACATATATTCAAATCATGAATGTTTGCTTGTGTGAGTCCATTTCAAATAGGTAAAGAAATAATAAATAAGACTTACTCACAATCAATTTAATTTAACTATCAGACGACCGGTTTCGCTTTCTATAATATGCAAAGCATCTTCAGGTCTCGATACAAAGTTAAATAAATGATGCCGGTACTCTATTAATTAATGGATGGTAGAACATGGTTGAAACTACTATGTATTGTTGAATGGAGAACTCAATTCTGCTATTGTAGTTGTTTGACAGTAAACGGGAAGTTCTTGAGGAGATAGATTTGATCCAATGAAGCAGAGATATGTGTGTGATTGTTTGTTAAATGAAAGTGATGTTATATACCATTGTATTATTTAAAAGTTATTTATACTTATTCAGAGATATATTTATGAAATGTTGTTATTATTGAGTAATTGTTTTATGAAGTGACAGTTTTATGACAATGAATAAGTTTAGATGTACAAATTGTGTGGGTGTGCAATTATTTTTCAACTTGTAGTTATCAAATTTCTTTGATAAAGTTCTATTGGCAAAATAGTAGATTATTGCAAAGTCGAGTAAATAAAATATTAGAATTAAAACAATTAAGGACCATTTAAAACACACTAAAACAGAAAACACTTAGAAGGGACGAAACAAACATTAAATTTAAAAGGGGAAGGACTTTTATGCACTACATCTCAGTCTTGGGCACAATGAGCACAACCGAAAGATAAGTGAAGACATTAGAAGAAAATATAACAAACAATGTAATGTATAAGCGAATGGGCACTGAAATAGAAAAAAAAGAATGATATAACACATAAGCAATATAGCAAGAGATAAATTACCAGTCAGCAGAAGAAGTATCGGACGACCGGGCAAAAGATAGAGTTACAACCTTCCATAGAGTTATTAGTCCACCAATCTTCTTTATAAGCAGAAGAGGAAGAAGAAGAAGAAAAGAAGAACAACAAGTTATATACAATTCTAGACTTAAACAAAACTATACGTGGTGTAGATAGTGCTAATAAAATAATCGAAAAATATTCTTGTTGTGGACAGCTGCTCTTTGGCCCTATAGGATATGTATAAATATTTTTGATATTTATGCTATAAACGCACATGTGTTGTATTCGTTATAAAATCTACATTAAAAGAAAGCTGTTGACTCTAGACGACGATCCTTTTTGCCTTAAGTTAGGAGACTTCCTTACTCGTAATATGAAACTAGAAGCCAAATATAAAAACCACTAATTGCATGTGCTCTCAGCTCCTAGAGAAAGTGGCATCAACACTACAAATCTTACAAATCAGCAGAGACGACCATTGGAATTAAATACTAGAAGAAATCTTAGTAGATGTTTTGAGTATCCTAGAATGTCACAGAAAAAAGTCCATGGTATTTACTTTTTACGTAAAGCACATAGCAAAAAAGAAGAGTCACACGTTGCTGCAAACGCTGTTTGTCAGAATGAGCATTTTTAGATACCGAGTGAGGGTAATATAACAATAGGATCATGGTTTTCGTTTTTATTAAGTTACATTTTAAATGTTTTATTGAAATAGCATATGCATTTTATTTTTACGTTTACTAAATATGTTATGGAATAAAAATATCTCTTTTTATCTTATCAGAACCTAAAAATTACATATAAAAATTAAAAAAATATATATGGTCCCTACATGACCCCACTTAGTTGATTACGTGGATTTAACGAGGGATTTTAAAGAATAAATATTTTGATGAGGCAACAAGCACTGAATTTTAATATTCCCTATATAAACCTTTTCTACGATGCTAAGGAAATCAATAAAAACGTGCATTGTTTTTCTTTAATCCCAACCGGATAGAGAATCTAATTTTGGGTGGTTGCTGTGCGAGTTTTTATTACGGCATGGATAAACAAGGTATCTTCAAATTTCTGGACGAGCTTTTGGGATTTAGTTCAGGAGACTACGACACGTAGAAAATTGAAAGTAACGGTTTTCGGTTTATTGTGAACAGTCGAGCCATTAGAAAAAAGCAGACTTTTACGAAAAAATCGTAAACTAAATATAAAAATTTATTTATTTTTACGCACAACAGGCCGTTAAGCCCTAGGGCATTTTTTTTAAACATAATCCCAATATTAACCAATTACAATTATTTTAAACAAAACTTTAACTTAAATATGTATATACAACATTCTTAACTACTGTGAAGGACCTGGTAGAGAATATTTCTCCATTCGCTTCTATTTTGTGTTTTTCTTTTCCAGTCCCTCACCTTCACGTGTTTAAGGTCTTCCTCCACTTTACTAATTCACCTCTTTCTGGGTCTACCTCTTCTTTTGGGGTCGATTAGTTTTCTGGTTATTACTAGTTTGGGCATTCTGTTTTCTGTTATTCTTTCCACATGTCCCAACCATCTGATTCTTTGTGACTTGACGAACTTGATTATGGTAGGTTCTTTGTATAAAGCCATTAATTCATTGTTGGTTTTTCTCTTCCAACCATCTTCTGTCTTCTGACCTCCGAATATGCGTCTCAGTATTTTCCTTTCCCATCTTTCCAGAGTATCCTATTCCTTCTTATTTAATATCCAGGTCTCACCGGCATATGTTACTGTGGGTTGAATTACTGTTTTATATATTCTGAGTTTACCTTATTAGTGAGTAATCATTTAGTAAATGTGAATGTTGATCTTAATTAAAAATATAATTAATTTAGAAATTTTACTAACGGGGTTAACATAATTATTAATTAAAATAAATAATTAAATAAATATAAACTGAATTAAAATTCCGTATTTTTTGCTGGTATGCATTGTTTTGCTAAAGTTTATGTTTACTATATTAAGTAAGGTTCTCCTAGAAAATCTCATTTTAATTAGGTTCTTTGTCCATTTTTTTAATTATAATTATTCTGTATATCAGTAGCATTCGCTAAATTTTTGTTCACTGAGGTATGAAACGAATAATTACACTTCTTGGATATTATTTTGCAACTGTTTGTTTGTGGCATCTGTCTTTGAAACATCTTATTTAGAAGAACCGACAAATTATGGAATAACTCTTTGTACATTTCGGTTTTCATGTTGAAAGTTGCTCAAATTAAAGTTTTTAATTAACAATCTATTGTGTTTTAAAGAAAGATTTTATTTGTGTTAATACAAAAATGAACTGGCTCTTTTCATAATATAATTATTTGTCTCACTGAAACTAGAAATTATTATTTAAGATAAACGTACACTTTTTCTTACTGCATTATCTACCTTCGAATGCTGTTGACCCCATGGGCTACCGCTACGAGTAAAACAGCGGCTCTAAAGATCTAAAAGCTGATGTTTTGCCGAGCCAATGTCATAGATCCGTGAGCCAGACATTTTGACTTTTTCCTATTGACCTCCTTTTCCCGAAATTCTTTCAACAATGATCAACCGAAGTATTTTGAATTTGTCTTCTTATTAAATAACAAATTTACGTTAGTTTATGCTATTTGATCATTAGCATTAGTTGTTTGTTCTTCTGTAATATGTAAATAAGTAACTTTATTGTTTGTTTTTTTTGTCCTGAAAATAGGTAATATTTTCCAAGTAAGTCCAGCTCTCATAGCCGTCGAGAAGAATTTGGATACGCAGTTTCAAGCCTAGATTCCGCCTGTTGAAGAAGTTTTTTATTCCTATAAACGTCTTATTATTAATATTATTTGAAGATGAGAGAGTAGAACACTATACACCGATTGCTATATCAGGTCCATCTATAACAGAAAGTGAGGTAAGACGTTCAATACAAACGGCAAAAAATGGAAAAGCACTTGGCCCCGATGAAGTAAGTGCTGAAATACTAAAGTTTTTGGGAGAAAATGGAATTAAAGCTCTGTGTAATCTCTTCAACAGAATTTATGACACTGGGATATTGCCAACTGATTGGTTAAAGTCGACATTTGTCACAATAACTAAGAAACATCGTCCAAAGACATGCGGTGATTATCGGACAATAAGTCTGATGAGTCACGTTTTGAAGATCTTCCTGCGAGTAATACACAGCAGAATTTGCACAATTTGGGTTTAGGAGTGGCTTGGGTACAAGAGAAGCCTTGTTTAGTATACAGGTGCTAGTACAGAGATGCAGAGATATAAAT
Source organism: Diabrotica balteata (assembly GCA_918026665.1). Taxonomy (NCBI): domain Eukaryota; kingdom Metazoa; phylum Arthropoda; class Insecta; order Coleoptera; family Chrysomelidae; genus Diabrotica; species Diabrotica balteata. The sequence continues at coordinate 159,338,017 of OU898280.1, forward strand.
CAAAATGTGTACATTTGTGCAATCGATTTTGAAAAAGCTTTTGACAAAGTCCGACATAACAAAATGCTAGAAATATTGGAAACAGCTGGATTGGACGATAAAGATCTGCAAATAATTACAAATCTATACTGGCATCAAGTGGCAAGAATAAAGGTTGAACAAGAACTGTCGGATGAAATTAATATAAAAAGAGGAGTGAGACAAGGCTGTATATTGTCGCCTTTACTTTTTAACTTATATTCGGAGGAAATATTTAAGGAAGCCTTAATGGAGACAACCGAAGGTACTATTATGAATGGAGTAACCGTCAACAATATTAGATATGCCGACGATACCTTAGTCCTTGACAAATTCGGGGAAGATCTTCAAAATTTAATGAGCAAAATAAAACAGACTTGTGATCAGTATGGATTAAAACTCAACGTTAAGAAAACTAAATATATGATAGTTAGCAAACAAAATTATATACAGGATGACGGTATAAAAGTCGGAGATGCCACACTGGACAGAGTAGAGAAACTCGTGTATCTCGGCAGTAATATCAATGAAAGCTGGGATCCAACCGCAGAAATTAAAAGCCGAATAGAACAAGCCCGAGCTGCCTTTGTAAAAATGGGAAACGTACTTTGCAGTCACGACCTTAGCATTGACCTTAGAGTTCGTATGACATCTTGCTACATCTTTCCTGTCCTGCTGTATGGAGCGGAAGCGTGGACTCTAACTGAGGCTATGCTTAAACGCTTGACAGCCTTTGAGATGTGGGTATACAGACGACTGCTGAAAATAAGCTGGGTCGACAGAGTTAGAAATGAGGAGTTCTTAGACGGCTGAGCCAAACAACACAACTGTTCAATATAATAAAGAAACGCAAGCTGGAATACTTCGGTCACATTATGAGACACCCTGAAAAATATGATCTTTTACATGTGATCATTCAGGGAAAGATCCAAGGTAATCGTGGTCCTGGTAGACAAAGAACATCATAGCTGAAAAATCTAAGGCAATGGTATGGAAAATCAACTACATCGTTATTTAGAGCTGCTGTCAATAAAGTCACGATAGCGAATATGGTAGCCAACATGATATCCAACGATCGATAACGGTCATGGAACTAGAAGAAGAAGATAAACGTCTTCCTACCCTGTTTAACTATTAATAGGATTTCTTTCGTCAAATCGCAACCAGTATCCAATAGGCGACATCTGTTCAACGATTCTGTCATGTATTTGGAGCACAGCTTGATTTTGTGATTTGAGAAAACCATAAATTTTAGTTTAGTTTTGGTGATGCTTATATAGGCCACAACGTTTCTCTGCATTTTACAATGACGTCTATAAGTTTTTGTAGTTCTGGCATCCTGCTGGAAAAAATTACTTGCTCATCGGTATATCTTATATTACAATTTGGTTCGCCGTTGATTACTATTCCTGCGCTATTCCCTTTAAAAGCCTCTGCGAAGATATATTCCAGGTATAACATATAGAGAAACTGCAATTTTAACAAAAAAAGTTTGGTAGAAGTTTGGAAAAGAGAAGTAAATAATAGTTTTGTTACATATTAAAATATCAGTAAAAAAATTTATAAACCGTAACTTGTAACATATAGTAAGGGCACTTGGTATATAAACTCCTGGACAAAATTAAGGCACCACTCATCTTTTCTCAATAATCTTAGTTTATTGATAATTTACTGTACAAATTGCCTAAGGACCTTGTTTGACAGTGACAGTTGTTGTGTAAGCTAATAATAGTCTTGTTTTAACAATAATTTGTATTAAACTTCGTTTTAGACTAAAAGTGAGTTAAACTTTTTATGAAAAGTGCTGATTAAAGCAAAGTGCTTGTGAAAAACAAGCTTTATATTGTGATGTTTTTCATCACATGCATGGTTGAAAGTTCATTTGCATAAAAATCAAATAAAAAATGAACTGCCAAAGAAATTTGTCAATGGAGGAGGCAGTGCGAGTGTCGACTCTTCTAGATGAAGGATATTCAATACGATACGTTGCAGGTTTGATAAGAAGACTTCATTCCAGCATCAGTTGCAAGGTTAGGCGATATAATGAAACAGGGTCGTACCATCGAAGACCAGGGCAAGGGCTAAAACATTGCACTAATTAAATTGATGATCGTTTTTGGAGACAACGTGCTCTCAGAAATAGGAGAGCCACCAGCAATTTGCTAAAAAATGAACTAGCAGATGTTTGAAATGTCGCGATATCATCTCAAACAGTTAGAAGACGTTTACAAAGCAAAATTGAGCAACAGGAAACTGGCCAAAAAACCCTTGCTTACCAGAGAACACAGGGTTCAGAGATTGAATTTTGCAAGATTGCATCAAAATTGGACCATTGATGATTGAAAACGAGTTCTTTTCTCCGATGAGACTAGAGTAAGCCTAAAAGCTCCAGATGGTCGTGAGCGTGTCTGGCAAAGCCGGAGAAAGGTTTGCCAGTTGCAATATCTCTCCTAAAATACCTTTTGGTGGTGGCTCTAAAATGTTTTGGAGAGACTTTGTTTTGAAGCTCGTACAAAGTTGGTCACAATACGTACGAGGTCTATGAATACCCATTATTACTTAGACAACATTATTGTCGAACGTAAATGCTCCTTTTGCTCCGTTTCTTGGACCTAATTTTTTATTCATGCAAGACAACGCTCCTTCTCATATGGCTCGACAGGTTATTGGCTACCTAAATATGTTGATATTCTGTTATTAGAGTGGCCACCTAACAGTCCAGACATGAATCCTATAGACCATCTATGGGACTATCTCAAAACAAGATTCGAAGTCGCAGACCCCCTATTGCCAATAACAACCAACTTATTGAGGCCATTATTGAAGAATGGGAGAATATTCCGCAAACTTTTGTTGAAACATTTGATATCAAGCATGCCTCGACGCATAAATGCAGTCATAAGACGTAGAGGAGGGCCTACACGGTATTAGTGTTGACCCAGATGCATTTTGTTGTGTTTCTTTACTGATTTTTTTTGCAATTTGGTGTTATGCTAGCTTATTTACGCATTTCCGGCAACAACAAATTTTTAAACAAACAGTAAGACAAATTAAGGTCATGATAACGTCATGTTGGACTTATTGTTTGTTATTATTTCAATGTAACTTAGTTTTATTTTGTGTTCATATTGTAAATATTTAGATTAATTAAAGTGGAGCGTTAATTTTGTCCAGCAGTTTATTACAAAAAATTGCAAAGTGAAATTTACCATCCAAAAATTTAAATTTAAGAGCAAATTCGGCCAACTCTTTGTAATGTACATTTTCATGTACCTTGTATAAAACACAACCATTAGGGCATAATTTTTTGGCAATTTGACTTCGTATTCTCATGACCGATGTATTTATGTCCATATTAAAGTGCACATTTTGTTCCTTTTTGAGTGCAAAATTCGACAGTGCTTTTAGCCACGTCGTAAATCGAGTGAGTTGAGCTCAACCTAAAACATCAGTTCGGCAGTTTGAAAGGTACAATAAAAGCGATACGACACTTTTATTACGTTAGCACCCAATAACGCTTTACGATTGTCAGGGTGAGAGACAAAAACGTTTAATATTTTAAAAAGAAAAAAGGTTCTAATTTTTTATCTCTAAAAATATGTGAAATTTATATACTTACATACGAATATATTATATATTATTATGATTTGCAAAAAATATTTCAGAAAGAGCAAGAAGTTTTCTAGAACACCAACAAAAAACTCCAGAGAAAAAAAATGAGGAAACAAAAATTGATCACTTACTAATAATGATGAGCCATCTCACCGATAACATTAAGGAAATAAAAAAGAAATCGAAAATCAAGCAAGGAAAAATAGAAAAGCTCATTATGGAAAACAGAGAGCTGAGAAAAGAAATGCAGAACTAAAACAAGAACAAATAGAGATCAAGGAGGAACTCAGAGAAATAACAAAAAAATGAAGTATGGAAAAACACCAATGAATAAATAACATAGTTATAAACGGCCTAAGGATAGACACATAATATGAGCAAGCAGGGTTAAAAGGAACAATCAACAATTCCATCAAACAACATATAAGAGTAGAGGTTAAAATAAGGAATGCCCACAAGCTAGGCGAAAAAACATGCCTAATTGAATTAGAAAACCAAGAAGAAAAAGAAAAATAATGGAAAAAAAGCACAAGTTGAAAGAAATTAAAGAGTAAAAAGTACCTGTATATAACGAAGATGCAACCATAAAAGAACAAGAAATACAGACAACAATTAGAAACGTTGCCCAAGAAGAAAGAAATAAAGAAAATGAAGTCAGGATTTGAGTAAAAAAAATATGACTTAATAACAGCGAATGAAAGTGGAATGACAAAGAAGGCGCAATAGTCAAAACAACATTCAAAACGTATAATGGCATTTGAAATGTGGGTCAACCGTAGAATGTTAACTCCCAAGTCTAGAATTTTACGAACTAGAATCATCACAACTATCAATACAAAATATACCAGGATTTAGGACTATAATAAAGATATTTTGGACATATAACTAAAACGCTTAACATCCTATTACAAAAATGCCGTGACTAAAGAAAAGATGTATTTGCATGTTTCGTGGACTTCGAAAAGGCATTCGATAAAGTACAGCATGTAAAATTAATGCAAGTACTAAAAAATATAGGAATAGATGATAAGGATATTCGTGTCATTCAAAATTTGTACTGGAATCAAACTGCCATCGTAAAAATTGGTAACTGGAGATAAAATCAACGGGAAACTACTTAATGGGATTAGATATGCAGACGATACAGTAATTCTATCACATAATTTTAAAGGTCTTAAAATTCTGCTTAATTGTATTTACGACGTAGGAGAGGAAATGGGCATTAACATAAACTCAAATAGTACCAAATTGTTAGAGTTTAGTCGTGACCCACATCCCGATTCAAAGCTTAAATTGAATGGCGTCCAAGTTGAGAAAGTTCACAAAATGACATATTTGGGAACTGTGATAACGGACCAACTAGATCCAGACATAGAAATAAAACGTAGAATAGCAATGACTAGAACTACTTTAATTGAAAATGAAGTCATTTCTTTGCAGTAACCATATCAGTTTAGAACTAAGGCAAGTGCTATGTTTAGTCCGTACCTTTGTATAGTGCAAAAGTGTGGACGCTAAAAGTGTCGATCATGAACAAAATTGAAGTATTGAAAATGTGGGTTCATAGACGAATGCTGAAGATATCTTGGACAGCAAGAAACATTAATGAAGAAGTACTAAGGAGCGTCAACAAAGATAGAGAACTGCTAAAGACACTTAAACATTGAAAAATGTCGTATCTGGGGCATATAGTAAGGGTAAAATTCTATATAAAATTTTACAACTGATTCTTAAAGGCAAAATAGAGGGCCGTAGAGGTGTAGGAAGAAAACATGTTTCTTGGTTAAAAAACATTCATGAATGGACTCAGATACTAAATGCAGGACAATTATTCCATATTTCAGAAGATCGAGAAGCCTTTGCAATGATGATCGCCAACGTTGGATAATTCTGTATGGCACGCGAAGAAGAAGAACTAGAATAATAGTTGAAGGTAACGTAGCGGGTAAAAGATCCAGAGGAAGATATCCAGTACGATGGTCATACCAAATAAAGGAAATGACTGGTTACTCATTCTCCGAAGCACAACAACACGCACAGGAGAGAGATAATTGGACAAAAATTGTCAAATACATTACACAACCCAACTGCATCCTTGCGAGGGAGAAAATATTGAGGGGATACACCACTGCTTCCAGCACAGTTTACCTCTTAGTGCACCTCTTTCGTTATGGTATATATAACTTTTAACGCTTAACTTCTCTCTTTCGTCTTCAAGATTTTCTTTTTCTTCCTCCTTTTTAAGTACGTGGTTAAAGTATTAATATAGTATAAAGTGTTCCATTCATCTAATTCAATAAAGAACTAATAGATCACTTAAAATTTTATATTCATAATATTTAACAAGAAACTTTAAATTTCATCTTACTTTATAAAGTTTTCGAACCCATTTAACTCTTATTTTCCACCTTATATAATTTAAGCACTTCACAAATGAAGCGTATAGTCACGCTTTTCTTCGTGTGCTGACAATTTTTAAATTTCTCAAACAAAATTAAACTGTCAGTTAGATGCATTAAGGCAATTGCTTTTTATAATATGAGAGCGTAAGAAAATAAAAAGAACCTCCTTTTTTTCGCACATAATTTAATGAAAAATACTAAATTAATTTATTGTATCACATGATCCATGCCTCCTATTGGCGCTAGCAATATATGGGGATACAGGGGAGTAAATAACAAAAGCAAGGATACCGCCAACAATACATTTACAGACAAAGCGTTTCTTAAAGAAGAGAAAAAGGTTAATGGATTTTTGAATGCTTGTCACAGGAAATGACGTCCATAGTCGATTTCACGAACAGGAAGAAAAAAGAGTGCAGTGTGTCGAGTTTGATCTTAAAATTTTACGTTAATATTAATCATTTTATTGTATTTTTATTGTTTTTTTTGTAAGCATAATTTGACTGTAATTTATTTAATTTATTGTAATTTGTAAGCAAACCATAAACTTGGTTATTTCCCTGTATTTTTTCCGGTTCTTTGCTTTCTCTCTCCATTTTTACGCCTATTTAATTGACAATATGACAATTCTTGCTTTACGACTTACAACCACTTCTTCTTTTGTCGTGTTCTTCTTTTTTTTATACATTTTCCCCCCTTCTGCTGGTATTTGCTGGTATTTCATACATCCTCATTATTTTTTAATTTGTTCGTCTTCTTCAAATATTCTTTACTGTCTTTATTCCTCCAAAGATTTTTCTGAGTACCTTTCTTTACCAGATCTCTACTTTCTTTTCTTCCTGCTGGTTCATAATCAACGTTTCACTGGCATACATCACTGTGGGATTGATTACAGTTTGATTGTTCTCAGCATATTTTTTGCTTTAAGTAATGAATTTAGTCACCCTATCGCTTTGTTTTCTTTCAATCTTTTATCTATCTCTTTTTCTTATTTTCCCGTGTTCGTTATGGTTACTCCTAAGTATTTGAATTCTGACACTTTTCAAAACTATAGACAGTCTCTGCTCCTTTCATTTGATATATTTGTTATTATTTGTTATGTCTTCTCTCATTTTAATATATGGGTATTTGTGGCTATATCTGTTGTATTTACAATGTAAAGTTAAACATACACTTTATTAGAAACAACATTTTTTATCTCTTGAAAAAATTTTTAGTAATAACCCCAGGGAATTTTGGGGAGACATTGTCAGACTTCGTAAATCTTCGAGTTACCCCCAAGAAATGTATCTCGGTAACAGAAAGGCACAGGGCAATATCGAAATTGCTAACCTTTTTGCTGAGTTCTTATCTGGTGTATATGAAAAAGATAAAGGTTCTCCCATTCCAGATTTTAAAAACTGTGTCAGACACATTGACCCTGTAAACCTAATTCAAGTTAACACTATATCAGTGTTTGATGAATTAAGAAAACTTCTAAACAAATTCTCCTCAGGGCCTGATGGAATCCCACCGGTATTATTAAAGCACTGTCTATGCTCTCTTACTATGCCCCTAAAATGTCTTTATAATTTATCTCTTATGACTGGTAAGTTCCCTCCTTTCTGAAAGAACAGTTATATTGTACCCATTTTTAAGTCAGATAAAAGGGAAGATATTAAAAAATACCGAGGAATTTGTATACAGTCAGCAATCCCAAAACTTTTTGACAACCTAGTGACTTCTCACTTATCAAAACTAACAAATAATGTAATAATACCCCAACAGCATGGTTTTCAAAGGAGGAGGAGCACAGTGTCAAACTTGTTGGTCTACCAAGATGATATATTGGGTGCCTTTGGGAGGAAATACCAGGTGGACAGCATTAATACTGATTTCTCAAAGGCATTCGATAAAGTAAATCATCGTTATTTAATCAGTAAATTAGGAGCCATTGGTATAGCTGGCAAATGGCTTGATTGGTATGATAGTTTTCTTGTGGGTAACACCCAGAGCATTAAGATAAATGGTGTGTTGTCTCAATCTGTTGACGTCCTCTCTGGAGTACCACAGGGGTCACCTTGTGATTATCTACTTTTTGTCCTCTTTGTTAACGATGTTGAGAAAGTCATTAAGTATTCAAAATTTCTCAACTTTACTTAGCGATTGATGCAAACTAAATGAATTAAAACTGAACATTGAAGTGTTGTGTTATTACTTTTCACAGAAAGCAAATAATTTTAAATTACGATTATAGCATTGATAACACTCAGCTGTCTACTCAGGAGTGTGTTAAGGATTTAGGTGTTTATTTTGATTGTAAATTAGTATTTCGTAAGCATGTAGAGGTCACAGTAAAAAGTGCATTTAAACAATTAGGGTTTATAACTAGAAACACTTCTCAATTTTTATGTTTTGTTTTACCAATTCTTTTTAATAGTCTCATTCGCTCTAGATTAGAATCTGCAATAGCTGTATGGGGACATTACTATCAAACATTTATAAACAAGCTTGATCGTGTTCGGCATAAATTTGATAAACACTATCATTACTGTAGTGCTTTTGATGACCTCTCTATCCCATACAGTTATAGTATGATAGCTGATTACTTGAAAATGGTTTTTATGAATCGTCGAAAAGATTATTTTTGCCTAATATTCCTTTACAAAATTGCTAATAATTTGATAAATTGCCCTGAACTTTTAAATCGATTAGGTCTTAACACTCTTCATGGAACTAGGCATACTTCATTATTTCATTTACCATTTCATCAATTTAATTATGAATACCTCAAGCCTCTTATTCTTATGGTGAGACTATATATTAGGTACCAAAGTGATCTGGACCTATTTTTCCAAATTGAAATTGAAACGTCAATAAACGTATTTTTATCTTTAATTGTGGCTTAGTCCCAGTTTAATAGTAATTTATTTTTCCAGTCCTTAAAACAATTTAAAAATGTGATAAAGAGACTGCTATTTGTGTGATATTAGTTTGTATTCAAGTTAATTATTAGTTTTTGTTAAACTGTACTATGCATCCAATGTTATGCTTACTTTGTAAAATGTTATATATTATATATTGTTCCAATGCAAATGGTATATCCGTCAATAAATAAATAAATACTTAAAACTTTGATAAAGACACAATAAATAATTTGATTAATTGTCGTAACTCTTGTATGTCCAAATATACAAATGTCTTGATACGAAGTGCTGGTTGAATTTGCATCCAACATAAATTACAATTATAGTAACTGTCTCATGTAATATTTTTATAGCAACTAGTGGCAAATTCGTATGCAAATCCCATTCACATTAAGCAACATCTCATCTCATTGATAGTGATAGAAGCTTTAAAATCAAGCTGTTTAATTCTCATTGAAAAGTTATGTTGTTCTATTTAAAATTACTAATGTATTGTATTGTAAGAAGACCTAACCTAATCCCCAAAGACAACCGAACCAAACTATTAACTTAGGGAAATCCTAAACTATCAATTAACCCAAGTAAATATTCTAATCCTAATAGTATTGTAATCTTGTCTTAGTTTATTTAGGTACAATAATGAAAATGATGTGAGTTGGTACAGATATAAAGGCTACATACAGGGTAAGCCAAAACTCTGGGTTTCTTTTATTGCGGCTAAATTATTATAACCAGATTGATGTATGTCAAGGACGGGTTGTGACGAGTAGCTCTTTTAGAGGGGAGACTCAGTAAATCTAAGATTGTTGGAGAACTATAATCTCCAACCACATAATTCTATTTCATAACCAGAGATGACCATTTTTGCGGGGGGCAAGAGACGCCAGTGAATTAGCGATAGTTGTAGGGACAGACGAATTAATTTTCGGAGAGTTATTCTTCACGCTTTCAAGTTACGCAAAAAAAACCGGGAACCCGTCATGTGAAGAGTTGGTTATGGTGTTTTCGGAAGTTTCGTAAACTGTATATATTTTCTAATTAGGGGAAACGTTTCTTACGATTAGTTATTCACTCATGTTTATAATATAAGTTTCTATTTCTTGTCCTTTTTCAAGTTTCATTACAGTTCTAGCTAAAAAAGCAAGTGTTTTATTTTATTATATCAACCCATTCAACATGCCAGATTACAGCACATTTTAAGAGTCCATTTAAGTTTCTCTACTAAGCATTCGAAGGCTACGGAAAATTGGACTTATAGCAAGTGCAAACCGCTGAAAGAGACACTGATATCGTTCAAGACTCTCCCTGAAAGGGCGTTGAAAACTGGCACCCCTTCAAAGACAATGCAACATACTTCATAGTTGTTAACAATTTCGCATGATACAACCAATATACACTTTGATTTTTTTATTTCACAAAATAAATATAATTTCCTATGGAAAGAAGACAAACCAAGCAAATAGTAGTAATTTTTCAACAATAATAATTTGTGCTTATTTATGTGGTTCAACAGGCTAATAGGTCTATAATTTTTAGGTCCGATCTACCTCCTTTTTATGCAAAAGGATGGTTATAGCATTGTTCCATTCTTTGGGCACCTCTCTTTGCTGCAAAATAGATTAAACAGATTGCTGAATTAATTTAATAGCATATCTCCTTACCTTCTACTACAATTCCATTCTCTCCTGAGGATTTGTCGTTTTTTTTACTTAATGCTTGTCGAATCTCATCTACCTTTATGTCTGACATTAGTTTGGAACCTTAATTCATGATCTTCTTTAAAATGGCTATTTGTATTTCTGTTTGATCTTCTTGTCTACTTCCATATAATTCCTCGTACATTTCTTCGACGACCTGTATGAACTCGTCCCTACGTAAAATAATTTCATTTTGCTTATTCCTTAATTTATGAATTTTACATTTCCCATTCGTTAGCTTTCTACGTAAAACTTTTCTGATTGTCTATCCTGATTGTCTTCGATACAGTTTTATTCATTTCTCTTAGATGGTGGATGGTCACATTCTTATCGCTTCTTATTTGTCTTCTTTGATCCAGCATTTGTTCTTCTTTGATGTTAAGCTTAAACGATAATGAGGGAAGACTTTTTACTTCATCTGGCAAAAATTATACAAACCAACATTGATTTTTTTATACTCTTTGTCAACCTAAAACGTTGTGCTATAATAGCATCTCTAGATCTTATATCGTGATCATGGAAGTTGGAATTTATGTTAATTTACCCTTTTTGAAGAAAATTGTATGAGAAATTGATAGAACATGGTAGGTATTGTGTAAGAATGTGGTTGTGACATGATTTTTTTCTAGTACAGAAGTTCAGGGAGAATTAAGGCTTGCCTATGACATACTTGCATCCCTAAAGTAGGTCTGTCCTCTATATGGATTATGGAAGAGTACTAACTTATGCCGTAATGGTAAATAACGGGTTGTTAAATTAAATAACCATTTCTTCAAAACAAAACAGTACACTTTTAATTAACATTACTAAGTCTAATCGTAGTTCGTACTTATGTAAAGTTGATATGAGACTTCCTCACAATTATCAATACGCGATACATACTTGTCATACATACTTGTCATCTTGATGTTAAATTAGTTCTGATCCCCGAGATAATGATTGTTGTCGCTTTTATAGCAGGCCTTGCATATATCAGCAGTTTACTTCTTAGTGTGTCAAGTTTTTCACGACCTACGCCAAACATATGTCGTGATTGGCAATAGTGCTGACTTACAAATTTCAATTAGAGTATATTTATGAATGTCCTCGATTCAAATTATTAAACATATTTTAAATAAACAAAATGCGAAACTATGTTAAACTTTTTTTTAGTTTTAACTTATTTTTTATATAAATTATAATATTTTAGGAATAATACTACAACTTGCTACCGGGTCTGATAGCTGATGTATAAGTATCATCCCAAACTAAATTAAGAAACTATTGTTATATTTTAAACTAATACTTTTAATTACATTGATCCTTCAAAGAGGTCGTTTATTTGTATAAATTGTTTTTTGAATAAGATATTTGTTTATAAAACGTACTACTTCCATACTATACGCTGTGATTATTTTTACATAAATAAACTGATTAATATTTTTATTTTATACGCCATTGTATACGCAACATCAAATTTTGTGTTGTTAAAGCAGAACAAATATTAAAAGTAGTATTATTTAAACAAAAAAACAAATTACTTTGGTTTACAATCAACTATTAAAATATTTATTAATTCTTTTAATTATTCTGTCCTTGAAAAATGTGGCTGTATACCAATAAAAATCGGGCCAACGAATAAATTATTGCTAAAGCGATCAATATGAAGCTAGTTATTTATTTAGCGATTTCCAGTTTAACTTTATTTCAAAAACACTAGATTTACATCTAGTCGTTATTTCCATTGTTAAAATATTTTCCATTACACCGGTGTCATGTTTAGTTTTTAATTAATAAACATTTTTTTGAAATCAAAACATAACGACGAAATGAAAATGCGTACAGCCAATCATAAGTCTGTCATTGTTGTCGAAATATATATATTTTTTTTGTAATTCAACATCAATTCATTCAAATCCAACTTTTTTTCTAGTCTTCTCGTATTTATTCGGATAAACATTTTATAGATGTTGGTTAATAAGCTGATTGGTCTATAGTTTTCTAGGTGCGCCTTGTCTCCTTTCTTGTGTAGTAAAATTTCTACTGCATTGTTCCCTGTTTTCGGTACGCAATATTATGCTAGACAAAGGTTAAACAAATAAATAGACTAACATGATATGCAAATTATATATAAACAGGCCAGTAAGGCTCAGATGACATTATAGGTGCCCAGTAAAATACCAAACTGCAAATTTAGGTTTGCCACGAGGATCAGTCTTTGCACCATTACTTTTTAATAATATATATACTTCTAATTTACACACCTCCATATCTCAAGCAACTATTATACAGTATGCCGATGATTTTGTTGTTTATACACGTAGCAAACATCTCGACGAATGAATTAATCGTTTGAGTTCAAGCACAAAACTCATTTTAAGATCCATAAGTTATTTAGAGCTACAAATCTCCGCAGAAAAATCTAAAGTTATAATCTTCACGAGGCATAACATGAAACCAATGCAGAAAATTACAATAGATGTTATAGAATTTCCGGTAGATACCAATGTCAAATACTTAGAAATCACATTTCAGAATTAACAGAAAATTGACCTGTAAACTTCATATTGAATAGATAGAGACAAAATGCAATAAAGGGCTAAACTTTTTAAAATCCATTATGTGAACTTGGTGTGGTGCAGAACCTCAAACAGCTCTAATCTTCTATAAAGCTTACATAAGATCAATAATTGATTATGGTTGTACAGTTTATGGAACAGCCAGTAAAACAAATCTACGTAAGCTGGATAGTATACAAAACAAATCACTTTTAAATACAAGTTTTCAACTATGTGTAGTAGTTCTTCTCTATTTGATATGGGGACACCTTCCTTATTCTTAAGTTTATGTATTTCACATTTTTCATTCTTTAGCCGCCTTCTGAGTGTAGCATTTTAAATTTGATTGATTCTTTGAAGTATATTTAAAGTCGCCTCGTATATGAAATCGTCTTAATAAAACGAAGAATGTTTTCTGTTTTTTAGTTCGTATCTTTCGAAAAGTGTTTTCAATCATTCTAACGTCGTAGAGTAATAAATCCATTTAATTGTTGTTTATTTTACTGCGGCGATTTCTTTTCATGTAAATGCGTTTCAAAGGATATCTACGTCGTTCGTTGGTTTTGCTATTTCAGCAGTTCGTTGATTTTCAAGTTAAGCGAACAAATTTTTAATTTCGTCACTATCGGTGGAACCGCTGTCAAGGGCAGTTGGTTTCGTTTGTTTAGTCCGAATTTTCGTCAAATTCGTAATGGTTTTTGGTTATTGTTTTATTTTTGTTATTAGAAATAGTGAAGTTGAAGTTGGACGTGTGGGCAGCAGAACCGACAATTTTGTATAATGGTTTAAGTGGTCAAGACCGGCAAGATGTGGAAATTACTCTCTGTAATATGACAGATTAAGAAAGAGTAGCCACTAAATATTTTGTTAAATATTTACGGGATTTGTGCAGTATACCAGAATATGAATATGGAAAATATAAGAAGCGTATAGAATGTGCCCACAATGTGCCGTTGATTTGGTTCCAACCTCATTTTTATTTGTCTCTGGTAGTCTTTCCAGTCCAGTTTGAAGCAGTCCTTCTGTATAGCAGAGGGTTCCAGTAAATTCTCGTTTAATCCTCACAAGTTTCAGTGCAAAATTTTATATGAATTAAAGGTAACATTTTGTGTATAATTTTCAAATAGACTTTTTTTGTTCAAATAACAATAATTGCTTTCGTTTAAAATTTAAGAATCTGTAATAAAATTATATGTATTAGGGCGTGGTCATAAATGTCACAATTATTCTTTGTCTTAAAATGTTTTGTTGACATATGACAGCTGGCATCTAGCCTTATTATTTTTGACATTAATTTATTTCGTTTTTTTTTAAGAAGGTTAATTTCTTTATGAATAGTTTCATTAAAAGAAAATTCGTTACTTGTAATAATTTTTTCTTTGACACTTATGTCCACTTGTAAACAAAAATAGGACACATGTCAGTTTTTCTTTGTTTCTTTCTATATCTACGTTTGTGGCTATTAATATAGTCTTTATGTATTTGTAACTAATTATATATATTTTGCATAATTTTATATTTTGTAGCTGTTTGTGGTGACACATAAATAAATGTTAAATTTTGTTGTCTTAACATTTTATTTTTTTTTTGAGCTAACCCTTTATTGAGTTTATTTGAAAAAGATATGTTTTTGATTTTGATTTTTTTCTAATTATTTCCCTAGTTACAACTAGTGGTTGTAATAGGCATAATTAGGCACCTCAAGTGGCGCCCTATAATCAAATTTCTTGAGGTGTTTTCTTGTTTATTTTTATTCTGTTTATCCCAAAAGCCCTTTATTTCTTTTTGTTGTAGTTGCCCCATTCTAACCCCATTTTACTTATCCACGACCCCAGCTCTCCTACGAAACCCTGAGTGTCCGTTCGCACAAGTAGCGATTATTTTGCTTGCCTTATCTCCACCCCTTTAGTTTCTTCCCCCAATTTTCTATCCCCTGTATTAATGCCCCCTGTGGTAGGCAAAATATTATCGTTACATGAGTACTTTCAGACTTTGATTCTCTTCTATAGTTGGTTGAACCTTTTTATTCTTAAATTTTCTTCCTTTCTCATAACTTTTGATACTTCTTAATTTATTTTTCTTTGATTTTTTTTCTAGTTTCCATTAGTTGCTTTGTTTTAATGGTAATTTTTATAAAATACATCTTTTGTGTATAAAGAAGCCGACTACCTAGATTGATTCGGTTTCACTACCTATACCGTAAAGTATATGCCCTAATTTTAGTGTTGTCAGGTTTTCTCCTATCGCCTTACTTCACTGACACCAATGATGTCCCATTTTACTTTTGAAATCTTAATTTTTATTTCGGTGACTTTTTCTTCAGATAATAATGTTCCGACATTGTAAATACAGATAAAGAGTGTTAAAGGTTTTTTCGTCTTTCATGTCGTCAGTTTTATGTTCCCCTTCCTTCAGAACCCTTGGAACAGACTGATAACTCTATGTAAGACTTTCGATTTCTCGCTATACTCACCTGGGGTACATCCGTTTTTGTTTTAAAATATGACGTTTTGTTGAAAGGTATTTGCCTTAAAACTCCACGCTGGCAAGACGGGTTGATGAGTTTTTAATTCAGGCGCGCATTGTAAGGACCGACGTTGTTTGAAGCCGCTCGCTCTGGGCCAGACGCTTCTAGGTTTGTAATCTTATACTATCTCTAAAATCAGGTGTTGCCAACTCCGCCATCTTTACCGTACCGAAAATATTCTTCGACGCCTTGAATGCTGTTCTTGACTTCATCCGTGACTCTAGACAAGGCACGCTTAACAGGGGCTAGCTTCCACCGGGCCAAAAAGCTCCTGGGATTTGCGGAGGACAACGATTGATTCAGTTTCCCTGATAGGACTATCCAATAGAATCCAAGGGACTCCAAAGAAGTTCCAAACGACTCGGAATAACCTAATTGGGCTATTGTTTAAGTGGTCACCAAAAATTCACTTTCCGCGATCTTCAGGACCTGTCAATTTAAAAAAAAAAAATTACTTTCTTCCTACCCTGGCCTAGCCGGTTAACTGCTTTTAATATTCGAACAAAGTTGTCTTCTATTTGAGCAGGGAAGATGTATGTTCTCTTGATGTTAAATCTTCGACTTTGAAATTATAATATAAGTGTTTCTACACCGAATTACGTAGAACTACTTTATATGTAAGTATTTCCCACATGTTTTGTAATTAAACAGTTAAAATTTTATCTTATTTTTTTGTCATTATAAAGTGAAAATATACTTTTAGGATTTTTACTGAGGGTCGTCAAACTAGACTAAAAACGTATTGAAGGTGTGTAATCCTTTAAATGTAATATCTATAATAATTAAAAATAAAAAAATTTCATCCGTTCACATGACGTGTAGTAATCATTACAGAAATGTTGTAATACATGTAAATATAAAACTACATATTACAGTATAATGTATACAAGCACCATAATTAACTACACCCTTCCTTTTTGGTTATTGTGGCAAATATGTTATTTGCATAATCAATATTACGTTCTATATTATTACTGCAATAAACACGAATATTTTATTACCATAAAAATTGTTCTGGTAAGTGACACAAAGGGTCTAATAATTAGGGTAATATAAAATTGGCACAATTATAAAGAAATAAAACCTGTATGCTTTAATAGTATATTACATAAGGAGAGTTGTAAAAAGCTTATTACATTGTTACATGAAGGAAAGTTGAAACTTACAGCCATTTATGAATATAACAAACATATTATGTCCGACCCTCAGTCCCCGGCAGTAAGCTGATCCTTGGTCAAGGTAGCGATCAAGAAAGACAGCAAACAGAGGGTGCGAAGAATCCCCGGGTCAGATCAGGCTACCACGGACGACGACAAATGTATATCGCCACGTACAATGTAAGAACACTGTCATCTGAAGAAAAATTACTGGAATTAGAAGAAGAGTTAAAACACATAAAATGGGACGCTATAGGTCTCTGTGAAGTAAGACGTGAAGAAGAAAACTGTATAACTCTTAAATCAGGGCATCAACTTTTCTATATGGGAAACAAAGAAAAAATAGGAGGAGTTGGACTTCTTATACATAAGAGACACACTAAAAATATCCAACAACTTAAAGGTATCAACCCAAGAATAATACTCTGCATACTGAAGCTTAATAAAAAAACCAGCCTTAAAATAATTCAAGCCTATGCACCTACATCTACACACTCGGACGAGGAAGTGGAAACCTTTTATGAAGACCTAGAAAATGCTGTAAAACTAGCGCCTACTACACACAACCTAGTAATGGGTGACTTTAATGCTAAGTTGGGATGTAAACTAGACGGGACCGAAGTAGCAATAGGTCCCTATGGATTCGGACAAAGAAATGAAAGAGGCGAAATGTTTTTGGGTTTCTTGGTACGAAATGGCCTCTTTGCAATGAATAGCTTTTTCAAAAAAAGTCCCCAAAGAAAATGGACCTGGGCAAGTCCAGATGGAGTCACCAAAAATGAAATTGATTTTGTCTTAACCAACAACAAAGACATGATCCATGATGTAACAGTTCTTAATAGCTGTTCAGTGGGAAGTGATCATAGAATGGTAAGAGCGAAGATCGTGCTAAATCTCCAAAAACAAAGATACAAAATGATAACAAAAACACACCCAATAGAATGGAATCCAATCGAAAACACCATGTCCTTCGAAGAGGAAATTCTGAGATGTCTAGAGACAACAAATATAGACGTTATGGATATCGAAACCTTAAATGATAACTTAATAAAAGCTATTAAGAACGCAGAGAAAAAGTGCAATACAAATTCTAGGAGAGATAAGGAGGAAAAGCTCAGTCAAGAAACAAAAAGACTTATGGAGGCACGAAGAGAACTTAAGAACAAAAACGATACGAATGCACGCGTACTACAACAACTTAATAAAGATATTAATAAAGCAGTGAGAAAGGACGTACGACAATATAACACAAAAAAGATTACAACGGTTGTCGAGAAAAATAAAAGTTTAAAGGTGCTGAAGAGATGTCAAGCTCTAGGTAAGAAGAACATTGTTAAGCTCGCAGATCGAAATGGAAAAGTGGTAACAGATAAAGATAAGATAATTAAGGTAGTTGAAGAATTTTACACAGAATTATATAGAGAAAGGGGGAAGAAAGACGGCACCAAGTTGAGAAAAGTCCAGAATGTGGGTTCAGAGGATATCCCAGAAATAACAATCGAAGAAGTCTTAAAGTCATTAAATAGAATGAAAAACAATAAAGCAGCTGGTGATGATCAAATCGTTATTGAGGCAGTTAAAGCAGGAGGAAAGACAGTATTGAAAGCATTGACGCAATTATATAACTTATGCCTTTCAAACGAGGTTACACCATCTCAGTGGAATAAAGCTGTTATAGTAGTCATGCACAAAAAGGGAGATATAACAGAGCTAAAGAACTATAGACCTATTAGCTTGTTATCTCACGTTTATAAGTTGTTTATGAAGATAATAACTAATAGGTTGACATCAAAACTAGACTTCTATCAACCTTGCGAGCAAGCAGGATTTAGAGCTGGATACGGAACAAATGATCATTTGCAAACCATTAAGTCGTTGATTGAAAAAACCATTGAATATAATAGACCCCTGATACTTGTCTTTGTCGACTTTGAAAAAAGCATTTGATACGGTCAATCAAAGTGAAATGCTCCAAGCTCTAACACAATGTAGAATAGATCACCGATACATATCTCTCATCAGATACATCTATCAACATGCTACAGCCTGTGTAAGACTTAATGAAGATACTGGGACTTTTCGTATTGAAAGAGGCGTTCGGCAAGGAGACAACATGTCTCCTAAATTATTTACAACTTTGCTAGAATACGCTTGTAAAACAATAGATTGGAACGAAAAGGGCATCAATGTAGATGGAAAATTTTTAAATAACCTTAAATTTGCAGATGATATCGTTCTTATTGCAGACAGCTTTGATCAGGCACAGATAATGCTCCAAGAACTCCATACTGCCACAAAAAGAGTTGGTCTTAAAATAAATTTTTCAAAAACACAATTTATGACAAATTTAGTCCACAACAAAAACATCTCAGTAGAAGACAAAGATATTGAGCCAGTTGACTCCTATAAATACTTAGGCCATGAGATCAGAATAAGTCGAGACAACCAAACAATCGAGCTGAAAAGAAGAATAAACCTCGCTTGGGCTGCATTTGGAAGGATGAAGGATATTTTTAGGTCTAAGATTCCAATGTGTCTGAAAAGAAAAGTATTTAATCAATGTATTTTGCCAGTGATGACCTACGGCGCAGAAACCCTAACGCTCACAAGAACAACAGTGAGTAAACTACAAGTTGCGGAAAGAGCAATGGAGAGAATTATGTTAGGGATTTCTCTACGTGATAGAATACCCAATGCTACTATACGCAAAAGATCAGGAGTAGCAGACGTTATTGAAAGGATAACAACACTAAAGTGGAACTGGGCAGGTCATGTAGCAAGATCAGTTGATGACCGGTGGACAAAAAGAATTTTGGAATGGAGACCCCGAATACAAGCTTACAGAAATAGAGGTCGACCCCCAACGAGATGGACAGATGACATAAAAAGAGTGACTACAAATTGGATTCAGATGGCGCAAAATCGGACTAAGTGGAAAAGCATGCGAGAGGCCTATGTTCAGCAGTGGACGTTGGAGGCTAGTTGATGATGATGATGATGATGATTATGTCCGGCATTGACCGTTAAGTCCAAATGCTCGCTTAATATCCGTGCTCTCGGAAAATTTTGCGTTACTATAAGAAATTGTTTGTTCATATACTGCAAATATTGTTACGAAATTAACTAATTTTATACAATATTTATTCAGGACAACCAAGAAACTCGCTATATAATTTCTTACTATTAATTTTGGAGACTATGTTGCCAGAGAGAGTGTTGAAAATGAAAATAAAATGGTCCGTGGAGAGCGCAAATTGGAAAAAATAGAGAAAACAATTGAAGATAACTACGTAGTAGGATATACTTAAAAAAAGGTCAAACGAGTTTCTAACGAAGAAGTGACTAGTATGCAGAAGGCATACTAGGTACTAGAAGAATAAAAGAAAAGCAACTATTGTATGTTTTGTTTTTTAATACCATATCGCCAAAAATTACTGTAAATTTGACTTACACCCATGAGTGTAATCGGTATTTCTAATCAAATGTTCATTAGAGTTGCCGGTTACACCCATGGGTGTATTTTTCCTTAATGATCAAGTGTTATGTTGTTTTCAAGATTCACAAGTAATTAACTGGTGGCAATGAATGTGTTAATACAATTTTTAAAGTGATAATTGTAAAAATTAGACATTATATTAATGTGAAATTATTATAAAATAAGAAGTGTGTAGAATAAAAATTAAAGCCCGATTTCATAATGTCAACAAAAACTAATGTTCACTTTAGATTAAAGTACCATTTAGTGTCACAGCCAGTGTCCTAGTACCTATAGCTCGTTCTTTTTGCAACTTATTTTTTAATTAGAAAATAGCTATAACGTTCAAGCAATAATTAACTATTTTATTAACACACAATAATTGTCTATATCGATTTTAACTTAATTTGAAATAAAAAAAAGGTCTAAATATACTTGGATTAATATTCCATTTACATAAGCAATATCATCAGAGGGTCTACTGTCGTTGAATATAAATCGTCACAAAAAGTGTATTTTTTCCTTTTAAATTAAAGAGCTTTCAGCTCTTTCATGTTAAAGAGTCCAATTAAAACTTACCAATAGCAGCTTCTTAATTAACAAAATGTAGTATACTATACTGAAAGGAAACGATAAAGAATTCTATAAAAAGTTTGATTAAATTAACAAAAGGTTAAATTTAAAGATGAAAACAATTAGCCTCAAAATAAGATTTTTGCAGCTTGAAAAACTTTTTTATTTTTTTTTTAATTCTGTAAATAATTTATGTATATTGGAAATTAACCACAATCCAAAGACTGGAAATAGTTCAATAGTCTTTGTAAGTCTAAGTACACATTCGGCATTTTTATAGGTTTAGAAATTAAAAAAACTATTTTGCAGAATTATATAACTTTGCGGTAAAAATCTCAGGAATTCCTTTTTTATTTTTGCGAATTGTGTCCGTAACAGTTAGTTTGTGTTTTTTAGCAAATCTAGGGCTAAAGGAATCGACGTTAACCAATTATCGAAAGTTACGTTTTTTTCAGTTCCAGAAATTGGTTTAATTAATCTTTTCACTTCTGAAGAGGCACTATTGACAACTTTATAGGGCCCATCTGGTTGAGTCCCAACATACATCTGGAATGAATGAACGAATCAAATTCGGTATATGTTGTCGAAATCCACACTTCCCGTTAAATTGACTAAAGCATTTGATTAACTGTCACAAATTCATTTAAAGCATAATTGGTTTTCCATCGCTTAACAAATCCATAAAAAATTCCCTGGAGATATCTTATCGTACTGTTTCCGTTTCTCTCTATCATCAAGATCGTCAAAGCGAAGCGCTCGCAATAAAAATTAAAATCGATTAAAATAAGTAAAGAAATAATAAATAAGACTTACTCACAATCAATTTAATTTAACTATCCAGACGACCGGTTTCGCTTTCTACAATATGCAAAGCATCTTCAGGTCTCGATACAAAGTTAAATAAATGCTGAAATAATAATAAACCCATATTAGGGTGTTGTCTAATAAAGATAAACAAAGTAGATGATATAAATTACAGTAATTATGCCAATATTACATGTCTGTGGTTTTCAAAATGAATAAAAAGGAATAAAAAAGTATAAAAAGTTTTAACAGACAAGGTAAGACCCACAAATTGTTATAAAATAGTCTATTAAATTGTAATAAATTAATAAATGAGCAAATAAATATAACATTACTTACATGCCGGTACTCTATTAATTGATGGATGGTAGAACATGGTTGAAACTATCATGTATTGTTGAATGGAGAACTTAAGTCTGCTATTGTAGTTGTTTGACAATAAGCGGGAAGTTCTTGAGGAGATTGATTTGATCCAATGAAGTAGAGATAGGTGTAATGTGATTGTTTGTTAGATGAAAGTGATGTTCTATACCATTGAATTATTTAAAAGTTATTTATACTTATTCAAGAGATATATTTATAAAGTGTGTGCTATTTCCATCCATCCAATGGCACTACAGCCCAAGCCGGGCCTTGGCCTCCTTCATTAAACCTCTCCAAACATCTCTATTTACTGCTGTTCTTTTCCATGAACGCGTTTTTAGGAGATTTTTGGCATCCTCATCTACCTCGTCTTCCCATCTCTTTTTTGGTCTTCCAACAGGTCTTTTTCCTTGCATTCTTGCGTTTAGTAATTTTCTGGGGATTCTGTTCTCATGCATGCGGGCCACATGCCCTGCCCATCGTAATCTCTGCAGTCTAGTGTATTGTGCTAGTGTTGGTTCAGTGTATTGTTCGTATATTTCGTTATTATATCTAATTCGCCAGTTGTTATTTTCCTTTATTGGACCCAGTATTCTACGCAATATTTTTCTTTCGAACACGTCTAATGCATTGGTAGATTTCTGTGTTATAACCCATGTTTCACACCCATAACTTACTATGGGTCGGATTATTGTTTTATATACCCGGAGTTTTGTTTTCCGGTGTACGTCTCGCGATTTGAATATGTGGCCCATCGCGAAATAGGCTTTGTTTGCCAGCATAAGCCTTCTATTTATTTCCGGTTCTTCTTCATTATTTTCGACCAGATCCATTCCTAAATACGTGAATCTATTCACGTATTCTATATCGTCTATAAATTGTTGTTGTTGCGCCTGTCTATTTGATCTGGTTTGTATGAGTAGTTTTGTTTTATTTGTATTTATTGTTAGCCCTACAACTTCTGAACTCTGTTTCAACTGAACGTAGGTTTCTTCTGCCGCAGTCTTTGTTCTGCTCATTATGTTTATGTCATCTGCGTATGCTGCTAATTGGGTAGATTTGTTTGTAAGTATGTTATTTCTGCTCACCGTCAACCGTCTAATTACATATTCAAGAACAAGATTAAAAAGTGTTGGAGCCAGTCCGTCACCTTGTTTCAGTCCTTGCGTTGTCATAAACGCATCAGTGATCTGTCCTTGAATACATACATGTGCTTCTGTTTCTGTCATTGTCATTTGCACTAGTCTTATTAATTTTGATGGTATGCCAAATTCTTGTAATATATTAGGTAGTATTGTTCTATCTATTGAATCATAGGCTTGCTTGAAATCTACAAAGAGATTGTAGACGTCTATGTCATATTCCCATGCTTTGGCTAGTATTTGTTTAACTGTAAATAGTTGGTCAATAGTAGATCTATTTTGCCTGAACCCTGCTTGATATTCCCCGATAATTTTTTCAGTGAGGGGTTGAAGTCTTCGATTAAGAATGTTTGTGAGTATTTTGTATCCCGAACAAAGTAAAGAGATGCCTCTATAATTCTGGCATAACAGTTTGTCTCCTTTTTTATGAATAGGGCAGATTATACTTTTCTTCCATTGTTGTGGGATTTTTTCTTCTCTCCATATTTCTTGTATAAGCTGGTACATCTGTTCTGTCAAATTTGTTCCTCCCTGCTTGAACAGTTCTGCCGGTATCTTATCTATTCCCGGCACTTTATGGCTTTTTTGCATTTGGATTGCTGTTCGAACCTCCTCTAGCGTTGGAGGTCTAGCCAATTCATTATCTTCTCCATCTTCCCACAGCTCCTGTTGTTGACCTTCCTGTTCTACCTGCTGCTGCCGCTGTTGTAGTGGTGTTTGTGCCCTCTCGTTTAATAATTCCTTAAAATACATCATCCAGGTTCTCTTAATTTCGTCCATATTGCTAACTATTTCCCCATTCTTATTTTTGCATAGGCTAGTCTTCGGTTTGTAACCCTGTCTTAAATGTTTGATAAGTTGGTATGCACTGCGTGTTTCGTTTTCCTTGAACGCCCTCTCTATGTTTAGTATCCAGTTGTTTTCGTACCGTCTCTTTTTCTGTCTGCATAGTTTATCAGATCTTCGTCTTTTATTCTCAAATTCTGTCCTCCTCTCGCTAGTTCGTCTGAGTATGAAATTCTTATGTGCTTCATTTCTTTCGTGAATAGCTTGTTTGCATTCTTCATCGAACCACTGTTCTTCTCTCCGTTGAGTGTTTGTTCCAAGAACTTGTGCCGTGTTTAGTATGTGTGCTATTTATTGAGATTTTATTTTATGAAGGTGAAGGTTTTATGAAAATGAATAAGATTAGATGTACAAATTGTGTGGGTGTGCAATTCTTTTAACTTGTAATTATCAAAGCCAAAAGTTCTATTGGCATAAATGGTAAATTATTGCAAAGTCAAGTATATAAAATTATTTTATATATATTTTATTTTCTGTATATTAGAATATTATTTTAAAATACGGTAAATTAAAATCAAAAATCGACGTCTTTCAGGATTAATGCTCTGTTTAGCTTAAAAAGAACTTGTTCCATACTTTGCGGACATAGTGTATAACAATGATGTATGATTTTATAATAGAATTGTTAAAATTATTATATTATTAAAAATTATAATAGTTAGCTAATAACAGCTAATTAAAATATGTTTTAACATCTCAATATAAATTCCATGGATATAAAGTGAGGTTAATTGTATAAAATTTATTTTGCTCGAATTGTTTGACGTATGCAACAAAAGACGTTTTGATTACACTACCTTATTTTATGATCAATATCAAAGCTTTTACCATAAAAGCCGTATAAATGTTAAACACTATAATCTTTATTCATATATAATATGATATTAAAGCTTATTCTCAAAATTTCAGTAATAAAATAGTAGTTTAATTATATTATAATATTTGTTTGCTAAACAAACATATATTATGTAGTTTCAAACTAATAATCAGAAACAGAAAAGCTCATCAGAAAGTTTAGATTAATATTATAAAACTAAAAGTAAAACATTAGAATATTTCAAATATAATTTTCAAAATTTATTAATACTAATAAAATGGTTTTGCATCGTGTCCAAAATTTTAGTTTTAACGTCTAGACGAGTTTTATAATTTTTATAATAGGTATAAATATACAAACAGGTTAACACAAAAAGAAAAGTTCTCAAGCCACAAGAGAACCAAGTCAAGGCCCTTAACGGAATTCTTTTAAACGAGAGAGTGGAAGTACTAGAAAGATGGCAGGAACATTTTAGTACGCTACTTAATGGAGAAAGTAGAGCTAAAGGTAGATATGATATAGAAATAGAACAGGAGGATACTAAACTACCAACTTTGGAAGAAATAAACAAAGCAATTCAGTTTCTAGCCAGAAACAAGTCACCCGGAGCAGACAACCTACCCGCAGAAATATTTAAATGTGGCGGTCAAGCATTTGTAACCCTCCTACACAAACTACTAATACAAGTATGGCAAGAACGCGCGTTACCAGAAGATTGGAATACGGGAATTATATGCCCCATACATAAAAAAGGAAAGGTTCTTGAATGTTCCAACTTTAGAGGGATTTCCCTTTTTAATACAGCATACAAAATTGTGTCCCTGATACTTAACGAACGACTGGCACGGTATACCGACAGTATAATAGGATCCTACCAAAGAGGCTTTTTAAAAAACAAATCCACCATTGATCACATATCACCCATCAGATAAATATTAGAAAAAACGACGGAGTACGACATAGACTGCCATTACATGTTCGTAGACTTTAAGACAGTGTACGATATTATTGACAGGTCTCAATTATATTCGGTGATGATCGAATTAGGAATACCAAAAGGATTGGTAGAATTAATTAAAATGACAATAATAAAAGTCGAATGTAAAGTGCGCGTACAAGGAGATGTTTCAAAACCATTTAAAATGCACGCTGTTCAACCCAGCGTTAGAAAAAGTTATGAGAGATTCGGGAATAAACTTAGGTACGATATATACTCGTAGTATACAAATAATGGCATACGCTGATGATATCGTCATAATTGGAACAACCCAAAATGAAGCCGTGGAGGCTTTCAAACGTATCAAAAATGACGCAGAAAACATCGGACTTCTGATTAACATCCAGAAAACTAAATATATGCCGGCCATATCAAGAATTCAACAAAATAACTTAGAGGTGCAACACGAAACGATAGAAATGGTAGAAGAATTCTGCTACTTAGGATCACTGGTAGACTACAAAAATAACACATCCAACGAGATAAAAAAAAGAATATGCGTGGCTAACCGCTGTTATTTTGGCCTGAGCCCTCAACTAAGAGCGAGAAGTATGTCAATAGCAACAAAGTGCAAACTTTATAAAACAATAATACGCCCAGTGCTCACATACGGATCGGAAACATGGGCAATGACGATCCAAGATGAAGAATTACTACGAGTCTTTGAAAGAAAAGTATTGAGGACCATATATGGCGGAGTAAACGAACAGGGTCTGTAGAGAAGGCGATATAACTTTGAACTCTATAGACTTTTTGGTGATGCAGATATTGTGAAGACCATCAAAATAAACCGCCTAAGGTGGGTGAGCCACGTTATGCGGATGGATGAGAGTGATCCCACTAAAATAACTATGCTAAACAGGCCGGTCGGAAGAAGAAGAAGGGGCGACCTAAACTCAGATATCTGGACGATGTACAGGAAGATCTGAGGGTGATTGGAGTGAGGGGCTGGAGAAGACAGACACTCGATAGGGAAGGATCAAAGAATGTTTTGAAGCAGGCCAAGGCTCACGAAGGGCTGTAGCGCCAACTGATGATGATAAACATTCTATTTTATTATTGTCTGAGATTTAAGTGATAGTAGTGGATGACACCAGACATTCTAGAACTAATGGATGAAAGTCGTTAAATGAAGAATAATGCAGAAAAATACAAAGAGGTTGATAAGAACATAAAGCAAAGAATAAGAAATGCCAAAGAATCATGGATTACAGAACAATGTGTAGAAATGGAAAACTATGAAAGAAAGTATGACACGTTCAATATACATAAAAAAGTAAGAGAAATTACAGGAACCCAAAGAAGACGTCAAATAAGTTTGCCTAAGAACAAAGATGGAAAAATTATTATAGATTTAACAGAGAAAATTAATAGATGGAGTGAATACATTAGACAGAGAGACATTACTTCAAAATATAATGCAGGGAAAAATAGAAGGAAAACGGAATCCAGGCCGTAGAAGAATGTCATGGTTGCGGAATTTGAGAGAGTGGTTTGGCTGCACCACTAATGAACTCTTTAGGTCAGCCGTAAACAAGCTCAGAATAGATGATTTCCAATCTCCGATAGGAGTGGCACAAAAAGAAGAAGAAGAACGAGATAGTGCCAGGAATTACGCAAATAGTCAACGATAATTACTTACTGAAAATTACGGAGAAATTATGACTAAGACGTATACATTCCATAATAGTCCATGTTTCTATCGATAGAGAATTCCATGTTAAGAAAATAACATTGAGGAGATAGGGACATGTATTTCTTATGGACATAGAAGCGCGGTGATGCCATAACAAACACAAGCACCTTTCAGGGTTGTATTATTTGTATTTTTGTTTCCACAGATATTAGTTAAAATTAATGTTTTTTAACGTATTCGTCCAAAAGTAGGACCCGTTCGAAACAAGAGATGAAAAGTAGGGAAAATGATTTTAATTAAATAAATAGTATTTACAAAAGATAATTTTATTTTATATTATTTTAATTATAGTAATGACAGTTCATTTTTTTTTTTTTTTTTTGGTGAGAATACCATATGCCATTAATTATGGAAAATATTGCTTAGTTAAATTATGCATTTTGCCAGCTATTAAAGATAAATAATTAAACAGGCGGCTTTGTGTAGCGCGGTTGTCCAGTCAGCGATTTTATGTCGTTCTCTGACTTCTTCTTCTTCAAGTTCCACTCCTATCGGAGATTGGAAATCATTCTGGCAATTATAATTTTATTGGTTACTCGCCTGAATAGTTCAATTGAACTGCATCCAAACCACTCACGGAGATTGCGTAGCCACGAGATTTTACGTCTTCCTACGCTTCTTCTACCTTTGATTTTACCCTGCATTATATTCCTTAGTAGTTCGTACTTTTCACCTCTCATGATGTGCCCCAAGTATTCCAATTTCCTGATCTTTATGGAATTTAAAACTTCGCATTGTTTTCCTAGTTGTTCGAGAACTTGTTCGTTTGTTTTGCGATCCATCCATGATATTTTCAAAATGCGTCGGTAACACCACATTTCGAATGCTTCTAGGTTTTTAATGTTGGATTTTTTAAGTGTCCAAGCTTCAACTCCATACAAAAGGGTAGAGAAAATATAACATCGAAGCATTCTTATCCGGAGCGATATATTGATATCGCGATTACAAAAAAGTTTTCTCATTCTATTAAAAGTTGACCGCGCAATTTCAATGCGGCATCTTATTTCTTTTGTCTGATCAGTATCTTCTGTGATCCATGCTCCAAGGTATTTGTACGAAGATATTTGTTCAATTTCTGTATTATCTAGTACTAGCTTAACTTTGATGTTTTGTGCTTTTGTAAATACCATGAACTTGGTTTTCTTCAAATTGATTTTTAGTCCATAATCGTTGCAATATATATTTAGTTGTTCAGCAAGGTGTTGCAGTTCTTCTAGTGTTCCTGCCAAAAGGACGGTGTCGTCAGCATATCTTATGTTATTAAGTGGCTCACCGTTTATTATAAGGCCCTCACTGATCTCGGCAAGCGCTAATTCTGAGATGGCTTCACTGTATAAATTGAATAACAAGGGTGATAAAATACACCCTTGGCGGACCCCACGGCGAATCTGGATATCCTTGGTCAGTTCGTTTTCAACTTTCACTTTTGCTGTTTGATTCCAATAGAGGTTACAGATGATTCTAATGTCTCTACTGTCTATGTTTTTATTTAATAAAATTTCTTTAAGTCGATTATGCTGCACTCTGTCAAATGCCTTCTCAAAATCAATGAAACAGGCATATACTTCCTGATTAATATCTAAGCATCTCTGCGAAAGAACACTTACTGCAAACAGTGCATCTCGTGTTCCCAGACCTTTCCTAAATCCCATTTGTGTATTACTTATGCCTTCATCTAATTTCTTATGTATTCTATTGTGAATTACTTTTAAAAACAATTTCAAGACATGACTCATTAAGGCTATGGTGCGATGTTCATTGCACTCCTTTGCATTGGCTTTTTTGGGAAGCAGTATGAATGTTGATTGGAGCCATTCTTTAGGTATTATACCTGTTCTATATATGGTATTGAATAGATCCAAAAGAAGATCAATAGATTCAGTATTCACAATTTTAAGTAATTCGATAGGAACTTCATCAGGCCCGGGAGATTTACCATCTTTAGCTTGTTTCATTGCATATTCAATTTCTTCTCGTATAATGTCAGGCCCAGTATCATCCTTAAATTCTTTTGGTGCTTCTGTTCTTTCTTTGTCTTCAAATAGTTGTGCTATATATTGTGTCCATCTCTGCATTTTTTGGTTTATATCTGTTATAAGTGCACCCCTTTCATCTCTTAGTTGCCTAGTTTGAAGTGTTTTTCTCATTCCTGTTAATTCTCTAATTCTTTTATGCATGTTAAAAAAGTCATATTTTTTCTCAATTTCTTCTAGTTCTTGGCACTGCTCATGTAACATTCTCTCCTTAGCTTCTTTTATTCTCTTTTTTATTAATCGATCAGTTTCATTATATTTAATTGGATTTTTTGTTTTGAATGATTTTCTTTCATTCATTAATAGTAGTATTTCTTCAGTCATCCAATCTTTATGTTTTCTATTCTTTGGTTTTAAGTTTTCATTTGCTGTTTTAATTATTGCTGCTTTTATATTTTCCCATTTCTGATCAATGTTATAGCTACTTTTATTCAGTTCTTGGGCATTACGTATATTTTCAGTAAGAGTTTTTACAGTTTGTTCCTTTGTTTGTGGTTCCCTTAATCTCTTAATATCAATTCTACTTTGTGTGGGTTTTTTAACCAGTTTTAATTTGGTTCGTAATGTGACTACTATGGGGTTATGGTCTGAACCGATATCTGCTCCAGGGTAAGTTTTGGCAGACAGTATAGAATTACGAAATCTTTGTCTAATAAAGACAAAGTCAATTTGATTTCGGATTATTCTATTCGTTGTATCACCGGGAGATTTCCATGTATACAACCTTCTTTTTGGTAGCTTTAAAAGTGTATTAGCTATTACAATTTCTTCCGTCTGACAAAATTGTATCAAACGGTCACCACGTTCATTTCTATTTCCAACTGACGTTCTCTGACTACATAATGATAATAAGGCTTTGTGGTTCTTTAGTAGTTAACTGACATTATTAACTGACATTAATTATCATCTAAATTTAAGAAGTGGTAAACGTGTTTAACCGATAAACTAAGTGCCATGACGGGAACAAGAAATCGTACCAACAGTAGAGTAAATAGCTGAAAATTCGCTTACGATGCAGTAGTTTATACGCGGCTACGTGCCATCGTGCATAGTTTTTTCTTTAACAATTTACCGCTGACAAAGTTTTTGCAGTGGTTAAAAAAGACAAAGATTAAGCAAACATGTCACGCACAACAATATGGAGAATACTCCATCAGATAAATTTTGTTTTTTGCAAACGACGAGTACAGTCAAGCATGATTGAACGGCCCGATGTTCCAAAATGGAGGCATCAGTATTTGCGTGAGATAAAAAAATTTCATGTTCAAGAATATACCGTCGGTTATTTGAACGAAACTTGGGTGAATGTTGGACATAGTGTTTCCAAAGA
Source organism: Diabrotica balteata (assembly GCA_918026665.1). NCBI lineage: Eukaryota > Metazoa > Arthropoda > Insecta > Coleoptera > Chrysomelidae > Diabrotica > Diabrotica balteata. The sequence goes on from OU898280.1 coordinate 159,368,949, forward strand.
ATGGAAGGACCTCTCCGTGACTTCAACCAGGAATGCGTTTGTTAAGGGGTTGTCAACAGGCCTAAAACAGCCCACCCAACGAGGCCCCCGATTTGTTATAGTGCATGCAGGTAGCGAATTGGGCTTTGTAGAAGATGCTGCTTTTTGGTTTTTAGCTAAAAAAACTCAGTGTACTATCATGATAAAGTGGATGGTTCTATATTTAAACAATGGTTTAAGAAAAAGCTGTTTTCTAATCTTCCAGAGAAAACTGTTGTGGTGATGGACAACGCTTAGTACCATTCGAGGAGAGAAGGAGTAATTCTGACACAAACCGTCAATAACGATCCAATTAAGACATATATATATATATATATATATATATATATATATATATATATATATATATATATATATAATGGCTATACAACCCCAACGTGGGGTTAAACCGCAAATGCTTTCTAGATCCTATTTCTTAAGTGGATCAGTCTTTTTTTTTGTTTATCTTATCTTCTTGACAATATCTCTCCATTTTTTCCTGTCTCTAGTTCTTCCTCTCCATTCACTGACCCCTGCCCTTTGGAGGTCTTCTGGCTGGATTCCATTCTATCATTGCGTATGTCACTGCCTCATCGCCTGCTCGCCAGATGTGACCTAACCATCTAACTCTGCATTGCTTTATTTTAGTTACAATGTCTTCCTCAATTAAGACATGGTTGTTGAAAAAAGATATGTTGTTTGAAAGATTTTGTAAAACCAGAGCACATGGAAATCGTAAACAGATATAAAGAAAAATCCATAAAATATAAAATCAACGAGATGTGCAAAGAGAAAAATGTTGACATTCTGAAATTACCTCCATACCATTGTGAGTTAAATCCAATTGAAATGGTATGGAGTCAAGTCAAAAGACATCTTGCCTCACATAACACGAGAGTTTAGGTCTTTGGCTATAAACAGCCAAAATACGCTGGTTTTTATTTTGCCCTCCGCAGTTATCGGACTATAGAACCAATTTTCGCTTTGTAATATTAAGCTGATGTGTAACGTAATCATACTAACAACTACCGATTTCGTTACAACCTCGTTTTCCAGTTGTTTTATCCCACAGTTATATAAAAAATCTTTCTCTTTATCTTTTAAATATATTTGAAGATTAATACAAGTAAACTGAAGACTCTACTACATCTGCGTATGAGTGAATGCTGGAATATATATCTGCTTTTGTAAATCGTAAGACAGCACACATACACCAGACTGAGAACTTTTGCAATTTACTATGTTTTGGGACACTATTTCTTGAGTACTCTCTGCTTTACATTGATGTAAGTCTTGCTTTATTTTGAATTCATTTTTTCCACGGGAGTCTTACTAGCAGCTATAGAAATTGTGTACTGGTTGCAAGTAGAACAGGTGTCCACTCTTGCGGCTCTGAAGGCTAAACGAAACTCTTTGTTAAAAATTTCATTAAACTATTGTCGGGATACTGGGGGCTTTATTCTATCAAATCGTCAAGGGAGGCAATATATAGCTTCCAATCTTTAGACAGATATCTTCGTTTTGTAACTTTTTCTCGACTGTAATGGCTTTCTCTGTTAGGAATTGGCGCAATAAAATCAATAATTTTTTGTTTCCATAGAGCAGTGGTTCTCAACCGGTGTTCCGCGGAACACTAGTGTTCCGCGAATTCCTTCCAAGTGTTCCCCGAAATACTCGCAATCCTACCATACAATTTTGCTAAATTACTCTTTTCAAATAAATATTTTCAAATTTTAAAATAGCCACTTACGTACATTTTAATTTAATAAAATTCTACAGCGTAAATGTTCATTTGCCCAACGTGACAACACCTCGTCGGCACAGTGCACACGTTGGATTTTATAAGCGCTGAGAGCTGAGCTCCGCAGTGGCCACAGCCAATTTGAGTCACCCACGCCACAGTCTGCAACTGAATGTTGAATTTGTTACATTTTACAAACGTAATACGTGAAAATCGCTGTGTCAGTTTTTTTATGATAACGTTTACGTACGTACGTACGTAGAGACGAATAAATTAAAATGGATAAGTTCCTCAAACTTAAAAGAAAAACTACTGTGGAACAACTCATAATTAATGATGATGAAGCGAGCACCAGTGGAGATACTGTAACTTTACGAAGTGGGGTTGATGACAAATCGAAGCGCAGCAAAAAAATGTTGAACCAGCAATATTTGGATGAATATTTGGATTATGGCTTCATTTGGACTGGGGAAGAAAACTGTCCAATTCCGAAGTGTATTGTTTGTGGACAGACACTCGCTAATAGCGCAATGGCTCCGGCTAAATTAAAACGCCATTTTACTACCAAACACGCTAGTGTAGCTTCAAAAAATAAAGATTATTTCAAGCGACTTTTAGGGACACAAGCTAAACAAGCGAAACAATTTGAAAGTCGCTAACAATTTCCGACAAAGCACAAATAGCTTCACATAAGGTCGCCGAATTAATTGCTTTAAAACAGAAACCAAACACTGTTGCAGAATCTCTTATATTACCAGCATGTTGTGAGATGGTCAAAATTATGTTTGGCAACGATGCACAAAACGAAATACGGAAAATTCCTATGTCGGATGATACAATAAGAAGGAGGATTGTTGATTTATCTGCAGATATTAAGGAAAAAGTTACAAATAAACTTTACAAAAAAAAACTTCGCATTGCAGGTGGACGAATCCACTGATATTAGTGGCAAAGCTTATTTATTAGGATTTATTCGATTTGTCGACGAAGGTGAAATAGTCAATCAGTTTTTATGCTGCAGAGAACTTACAGCACGTACAACAGGTCAGGATGTATTTGATTCCATAACGTCATATTTAGAGAAAAAAAAATATATCATGGGACTTTTGCGTAGGAATTTGTACGGATGGTGCCCCTTCCATGGTAGGCTCCATAAAAGGTTTTTGTACCCTTGCAAAAAAGCGAAATGAAAATATCATATCTACGCACTGTCTCTTGCATAGAGAATCTCTAATTTCAAAAACGCTACCAGCTACTTTGAAATCTGTATTAGACCAAGTGGTTAATGTCGTGAATTACATCAAATCAAGACCACAAAAAATCCGTCTTTTTAAACAACTCTGCATCTCAATGGAATCAAAGTATGAATGTTTGTTGCTGCTTACCGAAGTTAAATGGTTGTCAAGGGGCAAAGTAATGTCGAATTTATGAACTTAGAACGGAGCTGTTAACTTTTTTCCAAGAAGAAGGTAATGACACATTTACCACATATTTTGAGATGCATGGTGCACTAAAGTGGCATACTTAGCCGATATTTTTAATTATTTAAATGGCGTTAACTTAAGTATGCAAGGCAAAAATGAAAATATTTTAACATCCACGGACAAGCTGTCAGCTTTCCATAAAAAATTGTCATTTTGGAAGAAGCGCATTTTAGAGACAAATAAAATGTTTCCACTGCTTCAGGATAAAGGTGATGAAGATAAAGAACAAGAAATCACGCATATACTTACAGAACACTTATCACTATTAGAGGAGACAATTGCCAGGTATTTTCCATCTCAGAACGTAGAAAAATATGACTGGATAAGAAGTCCTTTTAGCACAAGTAATACAGCCAATTTCCAGTTTTCTCTGAACCAAGAAGAAGAATTTATTTCGTTGCCATCTGATCGTACTCTGAAAATTAAGTTTTCAGAAGTGAATGTTCAGGAATTTTGGATCTTGGTAAAAGAGGAATATCCACTTCTTGCCAAAAAAGCGATTAGTATTTTAATACAGTTTTTAACGTCCTATTTATGTGAATTTGGGTTCTCATCTTTAACAAACATTAAAAATAAGAAACGGGAAAGGCTGCTAAACTTAGAACAAGAAATGAGAGTAGCTCTTTCCCACAGCAGGCCTGATATTGAGCAAATTTTCAAACGACACCAGGCACAAGTGTCTCACTAATTTAAAGTATTTACTCATATGATGTATTTTGAGAATTACGCTTTTGTTAATTTTAAAACTGTTTTTTGTTTTCATATTTTAAGTAAAATTTTACAAATTTGAGTACGTATAATAAAGTTTATTACAGAATTCTTGTGCTAATCCTAATTTGTTTATCAATATATGCATGTTATTGCTTTGGTGTTCAGCAATTTTTTTCGGTAATTAAAAGTGCTCTGTCGCCACAAAGAGGTTGAGAACCACTGCCATAGAGTTTTGTTTAACCTTATAAATAGTATGCTTTGAAATGTTTTTAATATATAAAATAAGAATAACTCACTCTTGTATTCCGTAACGTAGTTGCACTGTATACAGTCACTTAGCGCTTTAAGTTTATTTCGAAATAGATTATTTAAGAATAGACAATTTTTTGGTACTGAAATGTAAACTCAATTTTTATTACCGTGTTCAGGACCTGTCCAAATATTTTTTTTTTAAGTAAAAGGTGAAATGAAATGACATAACACAAAATGTATTGTGCACAAAAGCTAAGAATTTTCCTAAAGTGTTGAGCGCTTTTATCAAATTTATATAACCTCCACAGCGCTCTTCGTCAATTGCCTGGTATTTTATTTCCGGCTTTAAAATATAATTTAAGAGACAATATAAAAATGCGATGGATGAAAAGATTTTTTCAGTTATAAAAGTATCTGTCATCTTTCGTATCAGTGATTTTATTTTATATTAACTAAACGACCATATAGCCATAACTCTGTTAACGACAATTCTTTCATTTTATAACAAAGAAAAATAAAAAGATTTCAGAAACATTTTTATTCCTATTTTCTTAGTAACTTCTATTTCCAGTCTGACATTTGGAGTTATTTTTTATGTTTCTGAATACGTGTTTTATATTAATATTCGTTTTTAAGCAGCTGTATTATTTCCTTTAATTAACCTTCTGCGTTCCATTAAGTGGAGGATTTCCGAAGTATCCAAAGATACTATAAATTTAATTTGGATTCCTTTAAAAACTTTCTTACTTTTGAATAAACAAGCCGAGTGTATTGATTTATATTCTTAAAAGATCTAAATTCATACTAAACCCTCAAAAAAGTATAAATCGAAAATCATTAAACGTGAATTGCCTTCAAAATTACCTTCGTTTTTTCAATATGTCCTCTGGCATTCCTTCTTTTCTTTCTGCAAAACTTACAACAGATAACGACCCAATTCAATTTTACTTTTGTAGCACAATGCGACAGCCTTAATGGCCCTTTTATTACCAAAACACGCACTTAACTCATAGTTAAAGAAAACAGCTATGTTATTAGCGTGATATATTTTTATCAGACAATGTTTAGTATCTAAATATTGTTCCTAATGTGTGAACACGTAATAATATGTAACAGTTTGTATTGTCTCAAAACTCTTTGCACAAGAAAATAATATATGTTTTGATAATATAATATTGATTTTGATAATATAATATAATATAATATAATATTGATAATATAAAACATAAATAATTTTGTTTTGAATAATTGATGGATTCGACCGTTACTTGATGGAAATTCATTTTATGTAACAATAAAACACTGAAAACTTTGTTTTCAAACATCCACAAAATTTATTTTAAATCTTATCACTACAGCAGTTTCGGCTGATAGCCTTTCTCAAGTGATCTATTTTTGGCTTGGGTTTACAAATTTATAGTCTCTAATAAAATAGGTTGAGGAGGGGAAAACTGTTTGTCTCAAGTTGGTTATTCAGAATTATATCTGTGTTTTTTAATTTGATGATTTCCATAGATTTTAACAAAGATAGCTTAAGGCCTTTATTTTGAATGTGAAGAATTTTAAATTTGTCATTAAAAGAATGATTATGATCTAGAAGGTGAAGTGCGTATGTCGAATCTGTTTTTCTATTCTTGAAAGCCCTTTTATGTTCTGCTATTTGTTTATCAAAGTTTCTACCAGTTTGACCGATGTAAGTTTTTAGGCAGTCGCCACATTGAAGTTTGTACACACCACTATTTAAGTGTTTTTTATTTTGGCTCTTGTTATTTTTAATATATTTGCCTAGGTTGTTATTTGTTCGGAAAGCTGGTGTTATTCCTTTCTTTTTTATGTGTTTGGCAATTTTTGTTGTTATTTTGCCTGTGTATGTAATCGAGCAGAAGGTACTGGGTTTTTTCTCTAGTGGTGGAAATACTAATTTCAGGGCTTTCTTGTGTAGTTTTTGATTTAACATTTTATTAATTGTTTGTTCGTTGTATCCGTTGTTTACTGCTATTTGCTTAATTATATTTAATTCTGTCTCAAAGTTGTCTTTTGACATCGGAATTTCTGTTAATCTATGTAACATACTATGATAAGCTTCCAGTTTATGTTGTGTTGGATGGGATGATGAATTGTGTATAGTCGTGTCAGTATGGGTAGGTTTATGAAATATGGAGAAGTCATGTTTACCTAAAAATAAACCAACGTTTGATTATACAAAATTAGGAAAAAAGGAAATACATCAAAAAGTGATCCTACAAGTCAACTTAAGTCTAACAGAAGTAGGAGAAGAAATATTAACATCAGAAGAAATCAATGAAAAGGGGAACAATATTCAGAATTACTTATTAAAGACCGCAGAAGAAAATTTAAAGCTTGAAAAAACACATCAAGAACAGAAGTGGATGACTTCAGAAGTTCTACCATTTTGTTACCATTTCCATTTTCTTCGGGCTTATCAGTGACATAAGATTTAGGGATTTGGGATTTAGGGTAGGCGGTACCAATAATATTACAAACATCATAAATGCTCATATGTGTGGCAAAATGATTTAGCATCCAGTCATCAACTCCTTGGTTATAATAGCTTTTAAATGGAAAGGAGCAGCTCACGTCGAGAGGTTGTATTTTAGAATTAATAGACTTAATAGAACTGGGAATTCTTTACTGCATCGCACGTGTTTGATAAAGTGCTTTATACACTTCAAAAACATACCTCCCGTTATCCAACCAGAGGTAAACGCTGCACCGGCTAATTACAGAGGAGCCCCAGTAAGCATGAAATGCTTAAATATTTTCCTCGGCAATACAAAGCATGGAGCCACAAAAGTCCCATTAGGGCATATTGCAGTGCACATTGTTATTAATGTACCTCTTTGCGCCACATCACAATTGTATATCTGGTTCGACTGGATATTATGTTTCGTTATCACACATCTCAAGTTTGTAAAAAATGTAGTCACATTATGCTTGTTAAAGCTGGTAGCCTGCCAAGGCTAATTGCTTCTGGTTTTCGAAGCTATAACATAGGGTGTCGTTTCCTTACATAATTCAACCATTCGACTCCAGCTCGTTTTTTCTTGTGCCAAGTTCAAGGCACCGTTTTATTTTTAGTAATGGCATACTTATATATAATATAACAAGCGAGTCTTCTACATCTGGCACCGCTTCTCGCATCCTAATTTCCAGCGTTTTCTGTCGAAGCAATCTTCAATTGTTAGATCTCTGACGGTCATTGCATCGTCGACATCGTCTCTCCAGGATCGTCTTGGTCTACCTCGTTTTCTTCCAGTTGGTGGCATACTTTATATAATACTTAATTGGCATAAACTAATTCACCAGAATGTGCTAATGTTAAGCCGTAGCACATTTCACAAGCCTGAAATATGTACTCGCACAATAGCAGTTCCTCTCTACTTGTAAATATTGTTTTGAAACCATGGGTTCGTCCATGTTCAAAATCATTTGTTTTGTCTTCATTAGCTTCATTAGCCTATTTAAACTTCTTCACTTCGCGCTGTAGAACCGACTTGTTTGCACCATATTTTTTGGACGCACTCATCAATGACATTTGATTTTTTACATCTTCATTTTTTACATCTTCTACTGCTCTATGATTCTCTAGGCTTTTTTTGAAACCTGCTGACAGTTGGGATCTTGGATGTCTCGGCATATTTAATTCTGTAAAGAATGAAAATGTTTAGCATGTTTTAGTATATTCCAGTATGGACCACTTTTTTATTCCCACTATGGACCATGACACATCAAAATACAAATAACCAAAGTGGTAGAGTTAGGTTGAAACAGAATAAGATAATATTGAGGTTATGTATGTTTTAGATATCCATACCAAATTCACGTTAAATAGGATACATTTCGGCGAATTATTCGAAACAATCTGAACACGAAGATAAAAATTTTCAGCTGATCACTCACCTAAATTTCCAAAATATCGAAACGCATAGTACTAATTCAAAAACTAAAACGAGATTCAGAGGCGGCACTTTTATGATAGCACAAACACTGAAATAAAACTCTACCGTGACGATAAAATAGTCAGGAGAGTGAAATTCCCACTAAGGACCAGTTTACCCTAATTAAATTGTAAATATATATTAATAAGATCCCCAAATTTTAAATAAAATTAAAATCAAAAGATCATTAAAAAAATTGAGAACACCCTGTATATAGAAATAGTTTAGTTGTAAAATCATTAACCATATACCGGAAACAACGTGAGTGGTTTCTGAATATGTGAATAAGTGATCTAGAAAGTTTTCTCCGATAAAAAGACAATACGGTTTGGACATGACCAAGTAGTTTTAATACCCAACTATTTAAAATTTGCGGTTTAATAGATTAGAAAGTAATAAGTAAGGATTATTGATTAATGGGTTTTCTCCTTTACAAAAGTTTCAAAAATTCAAGGTCGTTTGCCGGAAAGTACTTTAACTTCAGGTAATTTTTGAAAAAACCAAAAATTTAATGGACTAAGAAACCGATGATGCGTTTGATGAGAGGGGAGGTTTATTTGGATTGGTTTGAGATGGATAAAGAAGAAGGGGGTGAAAAGCTTGCCGGGAATGAAATGAGGTAAAAGATGGACATTGTGAGTTAAACATCGAAAGAGACCGGTTCCGGTGAAAACATTTTTTTTTTTGAGAATTTATAAGAAGTAGTGCTTATTGTTTGTGTGGAAAATTAGGCAGCCATTGTGGTAAACAGAGACGAGTTGCAGTACAAATAGAGGCATTACTGTAAGTACAAACATATATTTTCGTTGTGTTTGAGAGGAAGCAGTTTGTTTGTCTTGGAGTTTGGAGCTTGTGGTAAAGACATAACGACATTTTCACATACTGTTTGCCTTTTTCTTTTATTATCAAAAGAAACAGTAGGCGGAATAGCGAGCAGGGAAATTTGTAGGATCCGGGAAGTACATTGCGATCTGGTCAGGGCACAATCCAAGCAGAATCAAGGCAAGATAGTCTGTTTGAATCACGACCTTTTATCAACATTCATGTCAATTGTTTGTAATTTGCAATATTTTTATAGTTAAGACAAGAAGTCGAGGAACCAATAATTTTTTCTAAAATTTTTATATTAAGAGATATTTGATTTAGAAATATGTGTATTTAATTTTTATTGAGCATTAAGGGATGTGTGATTTGATGGATGATTGATTATTTTTTATTCTATTTATAGTGTATGGTGTAAGATTTATCCTCAACGGAGTTTTAAATTAATTGGATATATTTTAAAATAAAGGACAATTGTTTTATGATCAGAATTAATTGTCTATTATTTCTTTTTGGTTTGGTTGATCTTTCTTAAATGGAACTATAGTGTATTTTTATGTATGAGAGAGTAATAAAACAATAAATTATGTATGCAAATCCCTAAACTGTTGATACGGGTGACTCAATGAAAAACAGATATTTGTCAACAAGTTTACAGAAGTATATAGGAAAACAATTTTAAATTGAGTATGACCACCAGGTATAAAGGTTGGAGCAGAATAGAATACAATACTTGTGAGGGTTACTAATCCCTAAATAAGGTTGCCAGTGTCGGAGTGATGGAGGTTAACAGGTACTAATGAATTTGCAAGAAATGTAAGATGTTTATTTTATTGGTTATATATAACCAATAAAAGTTTAATAAGTACCTACCTATTTGCAAAATAAAGTTTAATTCTTTAGATAAAATAAAACGTTTTATTTTATCTGAAATGAGTGCATTCCACGAAGTAAGGGTTTCAACAATCAAACATTTAATTCTTTAATTCCAGGAATCTACGACAGTAATTGACTAGATAATTACCTTCTAAACTTATTCCACAGAAAATGTGATAGTGGGTTTTTCCATTTTGTAGGAAGGTCCAAGTGGCGTATTCAAAATTCTTAACAGTTCACTAAAAGTAGGTACTTCAGTTGCAAGGTGCAGTTTATTGTGTATACTAGTGTTATGGAAAATTTGGAAGTGCCGTGTAAACGCCGAAAAATTGGTCCTTTAACAGTTAATGAAAAAACATTAATATTTAATTGTTTTAAATCATTTACAGACAAACGTTTATGTGAAAGTGTTGATGAGACCGTTGAGTTAGTTAGCAGTACACTTGGTGTTGGGAAATCTACGATTTACAGAGTTATTAAAGAAGAGAAATGTGGTAGTTTTCAAATGCCACGTAATGCTCCAGGGAAACCAAAATTTCAAATAGAATATCATTTTAAAGAAGGACTTCGACGGAAAGTGCATGAATTCTTCTTTAGACAAGAATTTCCAACATTGGATAAAGTTCTTGTCTCAGTTCGAGATGATAAGGATTACCCAGAAATGAGTCGAAGTACGTTATGGAAACTTTTAAAAGAAATAGGCTTCCGCTGGAAAAAGAATCCCAGAAAGTCTATTTTATTAGAAAGAAGCGATATTGTCATATGGAGAAGACATTTTCTAAGAACCATAAAGGAAATGAGAAACCAAAAAAGAAAAATATTTTATCTTGATGAAACATGGATCAACGAGGGTCCTACACCAAATAAATTTTGGCAGGATGAAACTGTTACAAGTCAAAGGCACGCTTTTGTAAATAACTTATCTACTGGTTTAAACCCACCATCAGGAAAGGGACGCAGGCTGATAATAGTACACATTGGCAGTTCAGACGGTTTTGTTGAAGGTGGTTTATTAACTTTTGAATCAACTCGTACCGGTGACTACCATGAAGACATGAACGCTGATGTCTTTCAAGAATGGTTCGAACAAATGATAGATCTTCTTCCTAAGAACTGTGTAATAGTAATGGATAATGCAAGTTATCACTCCAGACTTATAGAAGGACTGCCCACAACCAAGTGGTTAAAAAAAGACTTGCAGAATAGGCTGAGTTCAAAAAATATTACGTACCATCCCGGATCTATAAGAAAGGAACTTTATTCGTTGTGTGCCCTTCATAAAGAAAAATTTAAAAAATACGAAATTGATGAAATTGCCAAAAATCGTGGGATGACAGTACTTAGTTCCCCACCATATCATTGTGAATTAAACCCGATTGAACTGGTATGGGTACAGATAAAGAGTGAAGTTTCAAGAAAAAATACCACTTTTAAAATTCATGATGTTAAACAGTTGATTTTGGAGGCCGTAAATAATGTAAAACCTGAAAACTGGGAAAAGGCAGTAAATCACACTATTAAAGAAGAGGAAAAAATGTGGAAGCTGGACAATATTACTGATAAAATGATCGAGCCAGTGGTAGGTCAGGGCCAGTGATATTTTTATTCATCTATTTAACATACCTTAGACGGTTTTAAAAACTCTTTTTCTCTTTTGTAATTTTTAAAAATTAAAAAAAATGTGAATTTTTTAAAACCCTTTTTAATGTAGGCCAGTCAGTTCTAATATAGTGTGTGATAAAAGAGGTCACTTTTGTTTACATACACATAACACTTTATAACACTGAAATAATTCATTTATTTTTTACAATTATTCAAAGTAATTTTTCAATTAATCTTGAGCACGCCCATGGAGTGGTCGGAGATACCAGTTAAAATTATGCTAATTACTCTCTCGTTCATAAAAATAAACTATAGCAGAAGATACTTTGAAGCCACGTTTTAATTAAAAAAAAAAGATACAAATTATTTTTAGCCCTAAGATATTCTTTGCTTTTGATTTGTTTGATAAAGATAAATTTATTACATTTCAGACTATATAAGTAGATTTGCAATTATAAGCAAATCACAACAATATATATTAAGTATAGTAAATAATTTACTGTGCTTTTGATTTAATTATATAACTAACTATTTAATGCCCAATTAAAACCCACATAAAATTATATTTATGTTTTTAACGTGAAAGCGTGTTTAATTAAACTAATTAAGTTTGTATAACACGCATTTTCTGTCATGAAAATAACGTGTAGATATTTACGGAAGAACCATTTGTGCGCATCACTCATATTAAATTAAATTTAAGTTTGTTTAATACTTTATTAAATTGCGTGTACATTGCATTACAAAGTTAAATGCACAAACATATTTTTGGGAAGTAGGGTATAATAAACATATTTTATGCCAAACACGAGGATACCAAGTAATATAAAATAATCAATCTTTTTAAACTTCAGTCAAAATCCGAATATTGAGTTGTAATACAATTGATTACTTTATCTATTATGAATATGAATATAGATCGTAAACTTGTAGAATTTATTATAAAATGGAAAAGATCTAAGGGAAAACAGTTTTTTCTGGTCAATGAGGAAATATCCATGATTTTTATATGTATTTTATTAATAATTTAGATCTCTGTAACCTAGAGAAAAATATAAATATACTTAAAGATACTGAAGTAGTTTTCAAAGTATAAAGTTTGAAAGAATTTGAGCCATTCAAACGTTGTCATTTAGTACGCTTTAGGTGACATAGTTGGTCACCCGTGTTTGTTTACTAATATATAATATGTTTATAGTGTTATTTTATCATACTTACAATATGTTCAGTTTTTAAATAACGGAATATGCGAAAAACCTTCTTACAAGTAATGTATGGCAGCCCAGTGCAAAAGCACTATTAGTAGTACACAAATAAATTATTTTTTCGTATTTAAGACCTAGAATACTAACGTTTCTTTAACATACGTAAATGCTATTTATACGTAAATTTTAAGTACTCACTGATTTAGGTCTAGTATTTTCTTTTTATTTCATATCTAATTAAAACAAAATGGTTTAATTTTAACAAAAATTTATTTAGGAACGATAAAAATAAAAAACTATACTAAATAAAACTAAAACTAAATAAAAAAATATTTAACTTAATTTATAAAACTGGCTGCTATCCTCAACAGTGGTTACGCTCTACCTTTATTCCCCTGCCCAAGAAAGTCAATGCAAAAAGATGTGAAGATTACAGACTCATTAGCCTGATAAGTCACACTTTAAAGATATTTTTAAAAATACTACATCAAAGATTATACAAAAAATGTGAATGGAATATCAGTGACTCCCAGTTCAGGTTTAGGCAAGGTTCAGGAACACGAGAAGCAATAGTAGCAACATAGGTGCTGGCCCAAAATTGTTACGATCAGAGGAAGGATGTGTTCCTATGATTTTTGGATTACCAAAAAGCGTTTGATCGTGTCAACACCATAAGTTGTAAAAATAATAATATGAGGCGACTCTGCTGTCACCGCTGTATATTAATAGGAATGGGAGCGTTATGTGAAGGTATAGAAAACGCTGTCACCAAATGTAATACACAATAGATCCTCAAGGGATGCTAACCCTGCGAGCGGCTGCAAGGAATACTGGTCACACTGGTCTGGAGGGCTGGCTCGTCTTCGTGGATTTACGAGAAGATAAGGGATTTCGGGATAGGGGTAAGGACTCCTAGGTCTCAGGTCCTGTAAAGAGCAGAGGTTATGGGCTTACTTTTGAAGCCGGAGATATGCATACGCAGAATCTCGTGTTCTCCTAGTCTCTAGTGAGTCGGACGAAAGGAACATTAAAAAAAACCAATTTAGAGTCAACAATATATTGAATCTACCCTGAAGTTACAAATACAATCGTTAACACGTTATTCTGCGCGTCGGGAGACGATGAAGCAAGATAGTGAAGAGTTGACAGTTGTACTAATATAATTACTCAGGTTAGTATAAAGAAATCTGTTACCTTATGTGTGTATTAGGGCTTTCAACCACGACACGTTCAGTCCTCTGGAACTCGGTCAGTTGAGGGTCTCCTCCTGTGTTACGAACTTACGAGCTGCCACAATAACCGGACTACACGCGATACTAGGCCGGATGATACGCGCTCCCCGGAGAATCACCGACTGCCTCGTACTGATCGCGTACTGGACGCTATCGCGTCCAGCCATGGTGCCCAGCTATCACTGACTGCCCATTACCAACTGCCGATTACTAACTGCCTTGGCTGACCAAGTTTTCTAGTTTTTATCGAGCTCATATTTTCAATGCCGGTTATAGTACCAAGGTCGTGGTTTCGCTGAGTTGTAGTTTTGGCGTTATTACTCCTATTTGGGTCACGGGTGTTGTTATTTTTTACAACAATAGTTTCTGTTTGACGTGCTTTTTATACGTTTAAACAATTATCAAACAATGCAATAACTAGGTCAATTTCTTTGTGTGATTTAAAATGCAAATTTTACTGTAATAATTATCCCTTATTTGATTTGGAATATATAATAATTATCTCGAATAATTATTATCTTTTCTATGCTACTTAGTCCTTTATTTCAACTTCTCACTCACTTGCTACGCTCACATTACAAAGTTAATGCAGATCCTCAAGAAAGTTGATATAGACCAAAAAGACATAAAATGCATTGAAAACTTGTACTGGCATCAAACGGCACAGTTAAAAATAGACAATTCTGTATCCAAACTCATACATATAAGAAGGGGCGTTCGACAGGGATGCGTGTTTTCCCCTCTTTTATTTAACATTTATTCGGAAGCCATATTTCAAGAGTCTTTGGAGGATGCAAAGATGGGAATCAAAGTGAATGGAGTATTGATCAACAACATACGGTATGCTGATGATGAAGTCTTAATTTTTGACAACATAGTCGATCTTCAACAACATAATCGGAAAATACAGTAAGCGAATGGGATTAGAAATTAATACCAAATAAACCAAATTTATGATCATCTCCAGAAACTTGGAGGTACTTGAAAACTCCACCATAACACTGAATACTAAGTCCATTGAAAGAGTGAGTAAATTGAAATACCTGGGATCGTGGCTTTTTGAAGACTACGCATCGGACAGTGAAGTAAAATTGTACGCATTGAGCATGCTCGACAAGCTTTCGTAAAATTCAAGAAGGTACTAACTTCTTCAGAGTTCGATCTTCAACTGAGACTAAAGTTTACTAAGTGCTACGTGTGGTCAGTGCTGCTATATGGCGTAGAGGGATGGACACTCAAAACGAGGGATATAAACAGATTCGAAGCTTTCGAAATGTGGCTCTATCGCCGTATCCTAAAAATACCATGGACAGCGAAAATCACAAATATACATGTCCTTAAAAGAATAAACCAAGAACGCCAACTTTTCGAAAACATCAAGAAAAGGAAAACGGCGTATCTAGGTCACATCATGCGAAATAAAAAATACCAGTTCCTCCAACTTAGAATCGAGGGTAAAATTGAGGGCAAGAGAGCAATGGGACGCAAGAAAATGTCCTGGCTCCGAAACATAAGGCAATGGACAGGGATTAACGACATACAATCTCTGATACATATTGCAAGAAATAGAGAATTAATGGAAAATGTGATCGCTAACATCCATTAGTAGATTTGCATCTGAAGAAGAAGAAGAAGTAATGTTTTGGGGAGGTATTAGGATGGGATAAAAACACCTTTGCATCCCTTACGGTACAGTTTAATAATTAATGAGTCTCCGTTATGTCGATTTTGTACTAGAACCCATAGTTAGGCTGTAGCGAGGTGCAGTGGGAAATATTTTTATTTTCATGCATAATAATGCTCCTCCACATAGCAGCAGAGTTGCCACAGACTTTCTGGAAACTAAAGATGTTACTGTTCTGAGCTTGCCTGCCTGCTCAGCTGATAATAATCCCATTGAGAATGTGTGGAACCTCATTAAAAGAAGGATTAGAGCTCAAAGGGATAATCTAGGTAATGCATATCAGCTCATTTAAGCCGCTCTAGAAGACTAGGCAAACTTACCTCAAGAACAAGTTGATGATTTGATTAGAAGGATTTTCCGTCAGACTAAAGCTTGTATTAGAGCTAAAGGTGGCAACACTGACTATTAAAATTAACAACAAGATTGTATCTTTCTTTTGTCAACAATTGCAATGTTTTTATTTATTCGTATTTTTTGCGTTTGTGTTAACTTCAAGCATTTGTAACATTTTTTTATTGTTTTTTTTTTGATAGCAATGAAAATGATTAAGTATAAAATGTAGTTCATTTTCCATTTAAAAAAAATTAGTAATGCTTTGCAAAATCGAAAATACTGGGTAATTCCATATAAGTTTAATTGTGTGTATATATCTTCTTTATTATTGAATTGTGGGAAAACTTTTTAGTAAATATAGGGCGAACATTGGCATTATTGATCTAGAATCTAGAGTAATTATTCTGGTAAATATTTCCACCAGGCGATATTGTATTTCCTCCTCTTCTGAATACATTATACATCTATATTTATTTAGCATTAGTTTTTTTATTTCAGTATTACTTCCAACTTACGTCTAAACTAAATTGTATTATAATATATTTCTGCTTCCACGTAAAGTGCTTTTACCATTTTAAATCATAAATGCATAAAGTGCCTTGATCATTTTGCAGAGTAATTACTAGATTACTTTGTTATTCTAATGGATTATTCGCTGTATTATTTAAAGTTAGGGGTTATGGAAACATCAAAGTAGACTTAGTTACTATTTTATATGAGTTAATTGCATAACTTTTGCAAATAATTTAACTTTTAAGCGAAATTGTGGTTTGCTTCAATAAGTTGTTTATGTATATATATAATAAAGTTTTATTTTGAGGTTGCAGTCATTAATAGGGCAGGATAAGTGAAACTCTTTGTTCTGTTATCTAGCTTTCGCAAAATTTATTTGCTTCTTCAGGATATGCTAAAATATGGTATCAGTAAATACAATGAAATTAGAATTAAAAAACATTGTATAAAACTAATATAAAAACTTACAACATGAGGTTAATCCATTAAATTTTTAAATTGACAAAACATTAAAACTTAACTTATTCAAATTATATATTTATGTAAGTACAATATTTTTATTTTATTTATTTTTGTATATATTCATTATGACATTGATTATTATATTGATGTTTGATTTATGTAAATTTAATATACTCGTCTATTTCGTGTTTTGTGTTCTGATTTAAGTTTATCTTAAACAATAATTTATCTATCTATCTAATCAGCCATAAACACTCACTCTTGGGCATCGGCCTCCCCTGTTAATCTCCATTGGTCTTAATTTTGGACGATCTGCATCCGGTCCTTTCCTGCCGTTCTCTTAAGATCGACAGTTCATCTCATCTGTGGTCTTCTTCTTTTTCTTTTGATAGCAGCTTTGATAGGTGATGAAGGATATGGTATTTCACCATGATTGTTGACACCTTTTAAAAATCCAACCACACCTATTCAACAAAATTATAATACAATTCATGCGAAGAAACGTTATGTCATCGAGCGCTGTTTTGGTCAGTTGAAAAGTCGTTTTCCAATGTTACAGTACACTTTTCGCCTAAAAACTGAAAACAGTCCAAAACATATTGTAAGTGCATTTGTACTTCACAACATATCTAAACATCTGCAGGATCAGTACCATTATTTTGATCCAGTTTAAATTAGACCAAGATTTTTAGTTTAAAAGAACAAGAAATTTGAGCTTCCTGCTGCTGCAATTTGTTTTCATAAGCAGGTCTTCTGTAGTTCAATCAGCGACTCCTTCTTTGCACTAACATCTTTGGAAGATCTGCCTGTTAGTTTTTGGCAACCAGAATTGGCAATATCCTCTGTTACACCGGCCTGACAAGCACCTGGTACCCTGTGCACGACTGGATTTTTTTCAATGTTCCATAACTCATAGAATTTTCTTTGCCAGTCAATTAGTCCGATTTTTTGTTACCAGTTTTTTTTACGTCAACAATTTTTTTAATCTTTGTTTTCATGTTGTTGAATTTCTTCAGGTTTTTTTCGATAATTTCAATAAAGGCAGCAGTTAATTTATTCGATACAGCTTTCTTATCATGATTAATTTTTGGGATCATTCTTTTATCAAATAAAGTTTGATAATTTTCAATAAGATTAACAAACAATACTTGTTCATTTTTGTCCTCGCATATTTCTTTTGCCGCTTCGGAATCTGAACCATTTATTTTTACTTACTATTCACTTATTCTAATAATAATTATTCACAAAACACAAGCATATGAAAAACCACATGAAAAACTAGTTCTGATACGCACAAGGGTACTACGGCTGGCGTTACGTTTAGTAGTAGATCCTTCCGGTCAGTAGCAAGTACTTCGGTTGTGTCTTTTCAATAAAGCATCTCCATAGTTAAGTTGTACTGATATCGTACTCCTAGTTTTTAATATAAACAAGTGGTTTTATTAAATAGTTTTTTAAAATTAAAGTGTTTATCTACTAGATACTACTACGTAAGTTATCTATACGTAATTATTATTTTATTAGTGTGAAAAGAAAACTTTTATTAGTGTATAATAAATATATACTACCCTACAATCATTTTGTGAGGTTAGCTGTTATAAGTACCTTATAGTAGCATGCAGTTAGTTTTTCACTTACCAGAGTCGGAGTAAGGCCTTCGCCGCCACAGCTTAAAATAACTTCACAGAATTTAAACACACCTTCCGATCTAATCAGTCCAGTAAATCAACGTTCGAATATCAAAAACA
This sequence comes from Diabrotica balteata, assembly GCA_918026665.1. NCBI lineage: Eukaryota > Metazoa > Arthropoda > Insecta > Coleoptera > Chrysomelidae > Diabrotica > Diabrotica balteata. The sequence goes on from OU898280.1 coordinate 159,387,591, forward strand.
GATATGCATAAGCCGCTTTATACTCTTTTCCGAGTAAGACCCAAGCAATTGTATTTAGTTGCATCGATAATGCTAAACTGCAGGATTATCTCAATCCTTTGGGCACAATCATCAACCCAAAAAATATTATTTTTTCATCAAGATTATCTCATAATGTCCCGTGTGGGATGCGGGCCACTAAGAAGAATACACCCACAGGATCTCCTACTGGTCGTAAGAGGCGACTGCAGGAGCAGCTGACCGCTGTCCCTACCCAACAATCCATCTCGTTCTTTACCCATCTATTTACCTAGAACCTATCTCACCCACACCCCGAGTGTTGGATGAGTCCTCTTAACCGTGTTTGAGTGGAAGAGGCCCATTTTACGCGGGGGGTGTGTGTGGCATATACATGCCGCGCACCCTACACACAAACTGCGTAACTTGCGCCTTTCCCCATTCACACACTCCTAAGTTTCCTCACTCGCCAACCCGCCTGACAAGCGTGGCGTTTAAATGTCAAAAAAACCCTCTTCAACAAACATGTCGAATCACAAAACAAACGGAAAATTACCCCAGGTGGGTAGAGATAACATCTCGAAGTCCCACACCGACAAACCGGTCTGCCTCAAGGATTCTGGGGGAGGCAAACATTCGACTAAACTAAACGTAGGAACATATAACATCAGATCCATGAATGATGATACTAAACTTCACGAATTAGAAGAAGAACTAAATAATATACAATGGGATGTCATTGGTCTGTCAGAGATAAGAAGAAAAGGTGAACAAAAAATACTATTAAACTCAAAAAACATGCTGTACTATAAAGGCAATGAAGATAACTCTAACAACGGAGTTGGTTTTATAATAAACAAGAAAGTCGTCAGATACATACAATCCACCAAGGGTATATCAGACAGAGTAGCCTACATTATGCTTAAATTAAAAAGAACGTCTTTGAAAATTATACAGGTATACGCGCCAACAAGTTCATATACAGATGAAGATATTGAAAACTTCTACGAAGAACTAACACTCGCTATGGAAGAAAAGAAAACTAAATTGACGCTAATAATTGGAGACTTCAATGCCAAATTAGGGGGAAGAATAGATGGAGAAGAACATAGAATTGGAAAGTATGGATATGGCGAAAGAAATAATAGAGGACACACATTAATGAACTACTTGGAGGAGAGACAACTTTTTGCTATGAACTCGTTTTTTAACAAAAAACCACAAAGAAAATGGACATGGATAAGTCCCAACGGTAATACAAAAAACGAAATAGATTACATCCTTACAACAGAAAAAACCATCATCAAAGATGTTACAGTACTGAACCGCTTCTCAACCGGTAGCGATCATAGACTTGTCAGAGCCAAACTCAGGATTAATAGCCAATTCGAAACAAAAAAGAAAATAGAAAATGTATCGAAACTAGATATGGAAAAACTTAAGCAATCAAAAGACGAATATAAACAAAAAATAAAGGAAGGTATACCGGTCACTAGAGATTTGGAAAACAAAAATATCGATGAAATAAATCAGATATTAACCGATACATTAGCAAAGGCGGGAAAAGAGGTAGCACAAACAAGAATAAAAAAGGAAAACTATGTATCCCAGGAAACAAAAAATCTTATGAGTAAAAGAAAAACATTACTGGAACAAGATAAGAGAAACACAGTAGATTACAAAGAGGTAAACAAAGCTATCAGAAGGAATATCAAAGATTATAAAAGGAGAGTACAGGAAGAAAAAATAGAAAAAGCAATTGAACAAAATAAAAACATGAAGTGCTTAAAACCACAGCTTGGAACCATACAAATTAATAGTATAAAGAACAAAGAAGGTACAGAGACCAATAATGTAGAAGAAATTATACAGATAACACAAGAATATTATAAAAACCTCTACAATACAAAACAGAAACCAACCCAAGAAATCCTTAAGCAACTACAAATAAAAATAAAAAATGTTAATTCCGACTTACAACCAGAGATCAGTAAGAACGAGATAAGAAGAGCACTCAAAGAGATGAAGAACAATAAATCGCCAGGAAAAGACGGGGTGACTGTAGAAATGCTAAAACATGGTGGGAAAACAACTAGAGAAGTTTTGTACATACTTATGAATAAAATTTTAATGACAAAACAAATACCCAACAGTTGGAACGAAGCAATAACACTGCTACTATTTAAGAAAGGAGATAAAAAGGATCTAAAGAATTACAGACCCATAACTTTATTAAATGTGATGTACAAACTATTAACCAAAATATTAACAAATAGATTAACAACTAAATTAGATGGATACCAGGCAAGAGAACAAGCCGGATTTAGAAAGAGCTTCAGTACAAGTGACCACCTTTTAACGATGAAGATTTTAATCGAAAAAACTAACGAATATCATATCCCGCTGTACATGGCATTTATTGACTTTGAGAAGGCATTTGATAGTGTGGAACACTGGGCAGTACAGAATTCCCTACAAAACAGCAGAATAGACTACCGATATACCGACTTAATTACAAATATATACAACAAGGCAACAACAACTATTAAGCTAATGAAACAAACGGAGCCTATTAAAATAAACCGAGGAGTAAGACAAGGAGATACCATATCGCCCAAGTTATTTAACCAAGCGCTAGAAGATGTTTTTAAACGACTACACTGGGATGACTTGGGAATTAATATAAACGGGCAAAATCTGAATCATTTACGATATGCTGATGATATTGTATTAATAACAGAAAAAAGTGAAGAATTGCAAAGAATGATGGAAGAACTAGATAGAGAATCGACAAAAATTGGACTCAAGATGAATTATAGTAAAACAAAAACCATGACTAATCAACCAGAAGAACTTATGATTACAGTGGCACAAACAAAAATAGAACAAGTAAAAGAGTATATATATCTAGGCCAAATCACTAAATTAAATAAAGAAAATCAGACCGAAGAAATAAAGAGAAGAATAAGATTGGCCTGGGCATCATTCGGAAAACTGTCTTATATTCTAAAGAATTCAAAATACCCCCAATACTTAAAAACGAGAGTCTTCAATCAATGTATACTCCCTGTCCTCACATATGGCTCTCAGACATGGACGTTTACAAAGGAAAATATGGATAAAATAGCAAAGACAGAAAGATCCATGGAAAGACAAATGCTGAACATTAAACTATCAGACAAAAAAAGAAACGAATGGATCCGTAATAAAACAAAAGTGAAAGATGTCTCAACCCAAGTAGCAAAGCTTAAATGGAAGTTCGCCGGACACACCCTAAGGCAGAAAGATGAAAGATGGACTAAAACAATTATACATTGGAGACCATGGAATCACAAACGTAAAAGGGGAAGGCCACAAATGCGATGGTCAGATGACCTGAAGAAACACGCCGGGTCAAAATGGATGCAAATTGCCCAAGATAGAGAGGCATGGAAGAAGGAGGAGGAGGCCTATATCCAAGGATGGATTTTAAGGGCTGTATAGATAGATATCTCATAATAGAATCTGCATGTATTTGACAAACAAAACCGTAGTAGATAACTTCATGATACAACATGGCTCTATAGAAGTACTCGGCGAAGTTGTAACAGCACGAAGACTTGTCTCTCTAGCAGAAAGACTAGTCTTGTCTAAAGTCTGCCCATCAATTCCTCATCAATTATTAGTTAAAGAATTACAGAATATTGGTTTACTTAAAGCTTATTTACCCAATATCATTTCTGAAAATTAGCTTGACTCTCCCCGAATATAGTCACATATTTTATCTTTCGGAGGCAAGTTTATATAAGCCCTATAACATCACCAATTCTAGATTCTATTCTATTGTTTATTGTCTATATTCATATTTTTGTCACAAGGTACACCTACCTGCTTTATTTGCAAAAATACAGGACATATATCATCCCAATGCAATAACAGTTCAGTAACGGAATCAACTGATATTGAATCAAACAATAGTGTACCAAATCAAACAGCTTTAACAAGTATACTACACAAGGTACCAAACACCCAGCAGTCATCAAGTTATCCATTATCAAATCCAAGCATATCACCTACACCTATAAATCCCCATGACAAAGAAATTACTAACGCTCCTACTCATAACAACACTTTCAATCAACCTCATTTAGTAGCAATACCGTTTTTACAAACTTCGGAAGCAATATCCTCCAATCTATCAGCTCCTTTTTCGTTAGATACAACTGCAGAAAATTCTAATAAAACTGATACATCAAGACACAAGTTCTTCCATATAACGCAGTATTGGTGAGATCGTCACGCTTCCTTCACACTCAGTAATTTCATCAGAAAATCTGTTTGCAAAACCCAAACCTTCTAAACAAAAAAGCCGCGCTCATCTAAAGTCCCATCTACACGGGAAACTCTTGAAAATTTCATTGATAATCATATCCCACCATTCGTTTTAAAGTACCACCAATTGTCCTTACTGATTGATAATGTTCAAGGCTCCTCCGACACTATTAGCGTCGTCAAAGAATTTACAATTGATATGGATAGTTTACTCCATCTTTTACAAAGCATTTTACTATCAATATGCAAATGATAGATCTACAAAAAGCAAGTTTACAAAACTTCAAAAGAAACTACACAATCATTTAGAGAAAGAGATTTCTGACTTAGATAGTGACTATTCTGTAGACAATTGTTCAGTATCATCTAACTCCGAATCTGTTAACAACATTCAACTCGATACTTCAATGGAACATTGATGGATTTTTTCATCGTCTTCCTATGCTACAGCTTCTTTTCATCTAAATATTCTCGAGATATTATTATTTCTTATAAACATGGAAGAAGCGTCCAATTTTTATGGGTTCCCTCACACGTCGGAATAACAGGAAATAAAGTAGCTGACAGGACTGCACGAGAGGCAAGTTTAACTGATTTGTCAAAGCCGATAGACAAGTGTGTTTCCAGTGACTTAGAAGCTTATTTTAAAAATAAAGTGTGGTGTTTGTGGCAAAATGAGTGGTCTCAAACTAATTCCAATCTAAATAAAATCAAAAATAATGTGTCTCAGTGGTTTCCATCGTCGCTTAATAGACGAGAACAAATTGCGGTTGCGCGTTTACTCCTAGGACATACCAGATTAACGTACTCCTACCTTTTCACAAAGAAAAATCCACCTATATGTGATCAGTGTAACGTCCGATTAACAGTCGAACATTTTTTAACAATTATTAGTAAATATGACCAAGAAAGACAGCGCTCAGATCCAAACGCTCTACTACAGGCTCTAGGTCAAAACTATTCCTGTAACAATATAGTGAATTATCTTAGATCCATAAACATTTTGTACAATCTGTAGGTGTTTAACTTTGTTTTTTATTTTTTGTTCCGTCGCTAATAACCTTTTGGTGGATGCGACATCTTTTTCCAATAAAAAAAAAATAAAACATCTCCTTTAATGTAAAAGAAAATGCTACAAACTAGGTACTATTTGCTGAAGTAATAGCACCTACTACGTTTTATGAATTCCACTCAATGTATTAGTAACTAAATACAGCGGAAATTATAAAAAAAATATATTTGCATTGATTTTCGTTAAGTAAATATCACTTCATTCTACAATTTGATGTGTTGACTTTAATCAAACTCAAGATTTCTTTATTTGTCTGCTATTTTAAAAGTTAAAAAATTGTTTACTAAAGTAATAGATGAATTGTAATATAAGAATCCCCATTGTACTTCTATTGACAAAGAAAATTGGTTTTTATTTCTCGTTTGTATTTAAGTGGGCTTCTTTTGAGGGCTCGTTTGTATATTTTTCTTGGCAAAATTGCCTTTTTAAAAAGACACGAAATTGTTTATTTCAGAATAAAGGAAGAAATATAATCAGGAAGTTTTTTAATAAAATCGTTTTAATAGACTCTTTAAAGGTCACATTGAAAGTCATCAACTTGTAATTAAAAAAATATTTTATCCTAAATTTTGCTGCCATTGGATTTTTATTAACTGGATATTGTTTCGGTGCTGATATTTTCCCTATATTGTTTAGGGATAGCTGTTGGCGTCTAATATAGAGGTGGTTCTCTCGCTAAAACTTGTAAGCTACTAATAGAGCTAGTTCTGAAGGCACCCAGTGCTAATCTCAAAGCTTTAGATTGTATAACAGTGAACGACTCAAATATAGCATACCCAACTCCCTAAGAGATGCCCTAGAAGAAAATACAGATAACCGAAAAATATTTTCCTATCTTAAAGACTGTCAACTTCTTCAAAAGATCTAAAACGTACATTTTAACACACATACATATTATTATTATTATAATTATTATTGTAAACTAATGTATATTCACATATTGTATCAACTGTCACATATGATTGGCTATATGTTGGCTGGTATATTGTATCAACTGTGGCTAAAGAAAAATAGATGGAGGGTAAATGTAAAGAATTAGAACAGTTGAATAAAAAACATGATATGTTTAATTTGTTTAAAAAAGTTAGAGAAGTAGCTGGTCTTCATCATAAGAAAACTCCACATACTATAACCGATTCGTCGGGAAAAATGATAATAGACGAACATGAAATTCGAACAACCTGGTGTAATTTATATAAGTGAACTGTATAATGATGATAGACCCGAAGAACCGGAGACTTTAGTTGAAGGTGAAGGACCAGAAATACTAAAATCAGAAATACTGCATGCTATAAAGTTAGCAAAGAACAAGAAAGCCGTTGGCACTGATAACATAGCGATAGAGATGTTAAAGCTTATAAATGAGGAGAACATTGGAATACTGGTCAAACTTTTCAATGATGTTTATTCGACTCGTGATATCCCTGAAGATTGGTTAAAGTCCGAATTCATAACACTACCAAAAAAAACAACGTCCGAAAAACTGTAGCGATTATAGAATGATAAGCCTTATGAGCCACACTTTGAAAATATTTCTACGCATCATCCACAGTAGAATCAGAGATAAATGTGAAGAAGATCAGGATGAAACACAATTTGGCTTCAGAAATGGACTGGGAACTCGGGACGCCCTCTTTGCACTAAATGAATTACTGCAGAAATGTCGAGATCAAAGGAAAGACGTCTGTGCTGTATTTATTGACTATGAAAAGGCCTTTGATCGAGTACAGCATCACAAATTAATTACAATATTAAAAGATAAAGGAGTTGATAGTCAAGACATACGATTCATAGAAAAGTTATACTGGCGTCAAACAGCGACAGCTTGCATAAACGGAAAATCAACAGAAATATGTAAAATACAAAGAGGTGTCAGACAGGGTTGTATACTATCCCCACTGTTATTTAATTTATATTCAGATAGAATATTTAAAGAAGCGCTGCATAATTTGGAATGGGGCGTGAAAGTTAATGGAATTCTGATAAATACAATCAGATATGCAGACGATACAGTTATTTTAAGTGATGACATGAATGGATTACAATGCCTTTTAAATGCCATTGATACAGTGGGAAGAGAGTTTGGCCTAAACATAAACTGTGCAAAAACAAAACACATGGTGTTTAGCCGTTTAGCACATCAAGATGCACGATTATATGTTGATGGTCATATAATTCAAAGAGTGTCCAGTTTTAAATATCTTGGTTGCCATATTACTGAACAACTAGATCCAGATCAAGAGATAAAATGCAGAATCGAGATAGCCCGCACGACATTTTTAAAAATGAGGTCATTCTTCTGTAATGATAACTTGCAACTTCAACTTCGAAAGCGCATGGTTAAATGCTACATTTGGTCAGTCCTCTTATACGGTGTCGAAGCATGGACATTAAAAATATCCACCATTAATCGTCTGGAGGCCTTTGAAATGTGGCTGCACAGACGTATACTAAAAATTCCATGGACGGCTATGCTGACAAATGTGGCAGTCCTTGAGAGAGCAAATGCTGCTCGCGAGCTGCTTGATAACATCAAATGTAGAAAGATGGCCTATTTTGGACACGTAGTAAGGGGAGACCGATATAATATTCTTCAACTTATTATGATGGGTAAAATCGAAGGACGCAGAGGAATTGGTAGAAAGCAGGCCTCTTGGTTGAAGAATATCAGGGAGTGGACAGGAATAAAGAAAGCTGAGCAACTATTTAGAATAGCTCGAGACAGAGACAGTTTCGCCATGTTAATCGCCAACGTCAAGGGGACTTGATAGGGCACGTTAAGAAGAAGAAGAAGGATAGTTTGATATTGTATTAAAAATGTAATATGTAATATATAAAAAAAAGTATATAATTCTAGAATGCTACTTTTTCTTCACATGCAAATTAATTTCAATCAAACATCTCCTTTCTATCTAAAAAGGACACTAACAGCTTTTTGTATTTCTATATTTTTAAACATAAGCTTTATTTTCATCGATGTCATACTTAGAAAATGACTTTCTAGATAACTAGTTTTAATGCGTAGTAAGGTTCTCAATTTTTAAACAACAAATTATTATCTATAGCAACAAGTTAAAATTTCAAAGTGATTTTTCTTAAAACCCACTTTTGTCCTATATCCCTTTCTCGCGTAAACTGCCTCAATTTAAGTATAAATAAGTTTTTTGGCGTGTTAATTTCCACTTCGGAAATCTTTCTCAAAATACAAAACATTATTAACATAAAATATCGACATTATTGACATAAAATATCATTTTTTAACACCCTTAAAAATAATATATAGAAATGTTAATGGAACTTACTTGTATCATAGGCATGAAAGAGCATAACAATTCCCCCAAGACCCAATTTTTTACAAGAAGCACATACAAAGAGAGGGGCAACACAACAACACACTTAACTGTGTCACTAAGGGCATTATTAAGAAGAAAGCTGTACGTTTCGTCCTTGTACAGTTTTTTGTTGATAATATAAGCGAACATAAAGAGATTCCCCGACACGCCGAGACATATCAAAAGTCCGTAAATAAAAATAACGTACGGATAAGAGTTAATAACAACCGCCTTTATGTGAGGTTTTCGTAAGTCTAGTTCTGTATCATTTACGCCTAATAGCAGAGGGTGAATAGCTTCCCAGACATATGCAGGCATATGATCTAGCGGGTTTGAGGAATAATTTTCACGGTCCATTTTAAGAGTTTAGATTTTCGCGCGACAAACACAATAACACGCGAACTTGTAACGAAGTTATGGCAACAGGTAATATTTCTGTGAGTTGCGGAGCGAGACTGGCGTGACTCTACTAGAAGTCTCAGATTTATAAACTCCGAAGCTTCGGTCCGGTAGCGGTTTGTCAGGAAGGAAGGTTGCGCTTTACTGTTTGTTTTACTGGACAGATATTTCTATTTCTGTTTGTGACTTATTTAGAAACATTTCTCATTTTCCTTGTTCCCTTTTCATATACTCTTCTTGTAGTTACTATTTTCGTTGGAAATAAGCCACAATATACGTTTAAATAAGTTTTTTTTTGTTCTTTATTAACCGCATCAACTAGTTGGAGTTATTAGCGGGAGGACATAATATACAATTTACAATTAATTAAATTACAAACTGTCGAGATTTGTACGGTTATACATTAGGGTGTATCATAATAAATACTCAAATAATGAATTTTCGAAATTCAAACTTTCAAGTTGATAAAAAGTTGCCTTTTACATTACTCTTTCATGAAAAAAAAGTTTTGTTTTAATTAAAACAAATTTAGGTCTCCCGGAATCAACTTAAACTCTAGATTTTTTTCTCAAAAACACGATTTTATCTTTTTTTTTTAATGAGAATTAAATTTTATATTTTTATTGTCAACATAAAAAATATTCAGTACGTGATAACAGTGAACAATAAAAATTAGGATAATATCTGTAACTAAGCATAAAGTCACCCGGAATCTTTATGAAAATCTCAATTGTAACAACGAAAAATCAATATCTTCTCTTTTATTATGATTAACGATTAGGTGTTAAATCTGTTCGTTGCTTCTACTTAGGTTAGTAGGATTATTAGTAATCTATAACATAATTATTGAACAATAAATTACATATTTACTTATTTAAACTTTAGAATATTTTATGTTAAAACAATAAAAGACTGTTTAAAGATTACAAATAAAAAGTTCACAAAGAAAAATCTTTAAAACGGTTTTTTTTTCATCTTGAGGAATCTTGGTTGGCTAAACAAATTAAGTTAGCCTGCAAAGCCACAGGTATTGTAATGCTTCTTCGATCGGGAACCAAGGAAATTTGTTAGGGCGAGTGTCAGATATTATAGTAAATTATAGTACTAATACTAAGTTACTATTCAAAATGGAATAGAAATAGAAAAGTTAGCTTGGGCAGCATTCGGTAAACTGAACTATATACTCAGAAATCAACAAATTCAATTACATCTTAGATCTAAAGTTTTTGATGCATGCATTATTCCAATATTAACTTATGCGGCACAAACATGGACAATCACAAAAAAGAATATGAATATACTTAGAGTCACTCAACACGCGATGGAAAGAGCAATGCTAGGTATATCACTTAAGGACAAGAAAACAAACACATGGATAAGACAGAAAACCAAAGTCACCGATGTGGTGCAAAAAGCATTAAAGCTGAAATGGGAATACGCTGGACATGTAGCTAGGAGCGATCTAAACAAATGGCACAGATCAATTTTAACCTGGAGACCATACCAACATAAAAGACCCAGAGGCAGACCTCCTATGAGATGGACAGATGATCTGAAAAGGACTGCCGGGAAAAATTGGCTACAAGTAGCGTACAATAAAAAACAATGGAAAGGAAGACTTGAAGAGGCTTATGTTCAGATGTGGACGTGAATGGCTAGAAGAAGAAGATTCAAAATAGAATGCTGTGATGTAATCCTAAATAAGTATGAAATAAATCTTACCTGTAATTTATTTTTGCAATACAGCTGTAGCAGATGTGTACTGTCGCTTAGTTTCAAACTTAGGAAGATACTTTCTGTCCAATAATCTTGATCTTATAAAGCCTTCTCGTTCTTGAACGCCACAAACGTGCTTAGAAGCTTCAGTAACTTCCTTTACAACTCGTTCTACCGCTTGAGTGTGAAGTGGTATTTTGAACTCTTTTCTATCACTGTTTCATGAATTAACAATCATCTCAATCTCTTCTTTGCTGAAGTCAGCTATAAGTGGTGGTTCTGTAACTGTGGTGGATTGCCAGTCAATGAGATCGAGGTAGTCTTCTGCCTCAAAATTAACTCGTGGTGGTTTAAAGACTCGATGTGCCCTTGTTTCTGTCTGTCGAGCTTTTTCTATCCGTTTGCCTGCCAAAGCTCTTATATGTTTTCGAGAATCAAACAACATCCCTAAAAGGATGTGTTCAGGATGAGCCATAAAGGCGTTTATTTGCAAGGAAGACTGAGCCACAGCCTTCAGTTCACTGTCTAAAAACTTGGTGCACTGCACGATGAAGAAAAAGTGTTGTGATGCGTGGATAATTTTAGGACGACATTTTATGGTAAACCATGAGGTAGCATAGACTTTCATGACGAACTCAGCAAGCTTTCTAAGTTGTGGGGTTGGTTCAATAGTTGAAATATACAGACGTAAGATTCTATTTGCTAATGTCAGCCACCGGGCGTGGGACAAGTTTCCGGGGTTTCTACTGGCTAACTCAGAGGGACATTCACCTTTGACTACAGCCTGACATATATCCCAAAGGTATTTCTGGTCCATACTTAAGTCTTTACTATCGAATTCTGGGAAGGTGCTATCTATTTTGTCATAATTAACAACCGGAAAGTCTTGGCAGTTGGTCAAACCTTTGCCTATTGGCCCACTGAATGATGTTGGTTCTATGGTTGGACCGTCAAGAGCAACAAAAACTTTCCTCAGAGGCAATTCGTTTAAGTGCAACATACATATTACTACTTGGACCGGATGTTTCAATGCGCGTTCAAACAACAAAACTGCTCCTTGCGATGTTCCAGTATTCGTTGCCGTACCATCACATCCAAGCGCTTTGATATTTGAGTTATCAATGGAGTTATCACTCATGTAACTTAATATTGATGATACTATATCTTTCCCAGATCCACTGTTTGGAGTTGACATGACCGACATAGACATGACCGAAATATGCTGAACCTAGTTCCTCGACCAAAGATATGTGTTCTTCTTGTATGGTTTTACGGACAGATTTCCCACGTACAATTTCTTTGATTATGGTTTCATCCTTCCTACCATCGAAGTAAAGAGCAATTATTTCGTTTGTGCGAGTTGAATTAATACTTCGGCGGTACTTTAACCTTTCACGAAAAATCTTGGACTTGTCAATAACTGCGGCTTGGTTTTCTGGTGATATGACATTCAAATCTTGTAGAAGAGCACTTGCTAGTTGAGCACTTGCTCTGTTTGAAATGACTCTGCGATCACATGCCCTAGAAAACAATGACAGATTCACTGGCAGGCCTTGTTTTACTTTCACGCTTGGACATTCAATTTTGTTTCTTAGAGGAGTTATTTTAGAACCTTGAATTTTTCATCAGGCCTACTTGATTCTTCTTCCATGGATTCATCATCAGAGTCACTACTAAGAATATCCACATTTATTAAATCAGGTGGAGTAGTTAGTTCCACATTCCTACTTAATTTAGATTGCAGGGACTTTTCCTTCCGTTTGTTTCGTTTTTCAATTTTTTTAGTCTCTGCTTGGTCAATACCTCCGATAATCATCATCCCATCATCATTTGACCCATTGCATTAAAATCCAGCACTGTAATGATTGTATTAGAATTTTTTTTTACTGTTTCTGATTCATGTCAAACTTGAATTAAATATGAAAATTGTGATATAATTAGGGTAATTCCGGGTTACCTAAATAATTTAACTCAGAACCAAAATGTTTACTATGGACAAATTAAATGTAAAAATACACATTTTTTAACTTGATTACATCATTTGTAATTTATAAACTGTGTAAATTATTTTTTCAAAAATGTATTTTTTTACAAAAAATTATAAACTTTTTGTACATTCCGGGAGACTTAAATATTGTTGGAATTCAAAAAGATTTTTTTTGGTAGATCTACGATGGTAGTAACAACTTTTTATCAACTTGAAAAATTAAATAATAAAAAAAAATTGTGATACACCCTATTGTACATTACAATTAAGTGGGTAGGTTTGTAGTACAATATTTAAGTTAACATTAATTTCACAATATGGTGTTATTAGTAACTAAAGTAAAACCTGTTTATATATTAATATAAATTAAACTCATTTACAATTTGTTTAAAATATTAATATCCTTTAGATAATTAAAGAGGTTTTTCGGATTACAATTATCTCCTAAAACATCTTTGATATTTCTAGGTATTGAATGTTTGTTTCTTTCATTAATAAACTTGGGACAATCTACCAAAATATGTGGTATGGATATATTATAGGTACAAAGATCACATATAGGGCGATTTGATTTGGCGATAATATAACCATGAGTTAGTTTGCTGTGTCCTATACGCAATCGAGTCATTTTAACGAATACCCGGCGGTCAACGTTTATTGGTTTAATAGTGTTTAGAAATGATTTTGATTGTTGCCATTTATTTCCCCATTCACTTAGCACTTTCTTTTTTACGAGTGATTTAAAATCCGACACAGACACTGTATTCACTGTTATTGATGATGCACTTTGTATTGCTTCACGAGCGTAATGATCCGCTTTTTCATTGCCTTCCAAACCAGTGTGTGATGGAACCCAGATAAAACGAATTTGCTGTTTTGCCTGGTTTATAAGGTGTAATTGATGTTGTAATTAGATGAACGATAGGGTTACTGGTATAGAGCTGTTTGATTGAATGTAATGCACTAAGAGAGTCAGTAATTATCAGGGTTTTTGAGATATTGTGGTTGTTTATATGAATTAATGCTTGTAGAATCGAGTACAGTTCTCCAGAGAGAATACTGCTAGTAGGTGATAGTTTGAATTGCAATGTGGTATTTGGAGTGACAATTGCTGATCCTACACCATCAGTGGATTTGGATGCATCTGTATAGATGTGATAATAATCAGAAAAACAGGAGAGTTTGTTAAGTGATTCTTGGTTTATTAATTTGTGAGGAGTTTTAAATTTGTTGTATTTGGTAAGAGTTAGATCGCATTGTAAAGGGGGTATTGTCCATGGTGGAAATGCAGCCGTAGTCGGCTTACTAAAGAAGTTTGGAAATTGAATGCTATAAGAGGATAAAAACCTTCGAATTCTCTCGTAGAATGGAGGATCTGTTCGAGTTTTTTTAATATAAATATCTCTAAAACGGTCCCAAAATTGTGTTATGAAGAGCGGGATGTGACTTTGTTGATTGAATAGGTGTAAGGTTTATTAATGTTATCTTTGTTGGTTGAAGTCATCATTTATAATATTGTTGTTTCGAAAAATGTTTCTTTTAAAAATTTTTAAAGCCGGACCTGCTTTTTCTACAGGTTTGACTAATTAGGTAGTTTTGCTAATCTATTAAAGGTTAAATTTACCTTATTTACGATTATTTTATTTATCAAAATATAGAATAAAATTATATACAAGAGTTTTTTATTCTTACTTTTTCGTGATGTGATTTATCACTTTTCACTAACACTTTTATCAACTTTGATTCAATAAATTTGGTCTTTATTCACAAAATATTGAAACTTTTATTGGAGCTGAATAACACATGTGTTTATCACACTGTTGCCAGGATTGGCCTCCTCCTTTAAATAAGCTTATTTTTGACTAATTGATGGATTTGACCGATACTTGATGGACATTCAGTTTATGTAACAATAAAACACTGAAAACTTTGTTTTCAAACTTCCACTAACTTTATTTTAAACTCTTATCACTATAGCTGTTTCGGCTGATTGCCTTTCTCAAGTGATCTATTTTTGGAATGCGTTTACACTTTATAGTCTCTAATGAAATAAGTTGAGGAGGGGAGAACTGTTTGTCTCAAGTTGGCCATTCAGAATTATATCTGTGTTTTTTAATTTATTGATTTCCATCGATTCTAACCAAGATAGCTTACGGCTTTTATTTTGAATGTAAAGAATTTTAAATTCGTCATTAAAAGAATGATTATGATCTAGAAGATGAAGTGAGTATTAAGAATCTGTTTTTTTATTATTGAAAGCCCTTTTATGTTCTGCTATTCGTTTATTAAAATTTCTACCAGTTTGAGCGATGTAAGTTTTTGGGCAATCGCCACATTTACGTTTGTACACACCACTGTGTAAATGTTTTTTAATTTGGCTCTTGTTGTTTTTAATATATTTGCTTATTTGTTCTGAAAGCTGGAGTTTTTACCATTTCTTTCTTTTTTATGTGTTTGGTTATTTTTGTTGATATTTGCCTGTATATGTAATCGAGCAGAAGGTACTTGGTTTTTTTCTCTGGTGGTGGAAATACTAATTTCAGGCCTTTCTTGTGTAGTTTTTGATTTATTTAACATTTTATTAATTGTTTGTTCGTTAAATCCATTGTTTACTGCTATTTGCTTAATGATATTTAATTCTGTCTCAAAGTTGTATTTTGACATTGGAATTTCTGTTAATCTATGTAACATACTATGATAGGTTGCCAGTTTATGTTGTGTGGGATGGGATGATGAATTGTGTATAGTCGTTTCAGTATAGGTAGGTTTATGAAATATGAAGAAGTCATATTTGTCATTAAGTCTGATAATTTTGAAATCAAAAAAATATTTGGATTGATTTTGTTCTGTGTCTATTGTAAATTCAATATGACTATAAAGTGAATCAATATACGATAAAAATTGGTCGAGTTGCCTGTTAGTTCCTGTGAAACATATCAGTACGTCGTCTACGTATCTCCACCAATATAAAAAATGTTTGCATATGGGACGTTTTGAAATCTTAGTCTCTAGATAATCCATAAAAATATCTGATAGCAATGGGCTTAGAGGATTGCCCATTATAAGTCCTGCACTGTTATTTGTGTATATTTGATTATTAAATTCAAAGTAGTTTGCATCTTCTTGAAGCTTGCATAAATCAGGTCTATATTATGCCGACCATAATATAGCTTCGCCTATTTTAAATAAATCTAAACTGTTTGTCCTTATTTATTGTAGTGATACAATTTTAGTGGATGTAGTATTCTGCCAATAAAATTGTGATATCCTGCATTTCCAAATTGAGTATATCGAGTATTTTGTAAATTATAATTTTGTCTTATATAATTTTATTCATCAAATTTAACGCTTTAACGCTAAAATATTAAAATAAAACCATAATCTTGGCTGCTTTTAACACGTATTACAAAATTCGTTTATGTTTAACCCTAGTATATAATATTATACTTAGTATACTTATGTATATTAACAAATCTTCCACCTAACTTAAGTATAGATTAAATTTTAATCACATAGTAATTAACTTGCAAGACACCTGATTCCTTATTAGCTAATAAATTATTACAGAATTTCTCAGCACAGCTGAGATCACAAAGTATCTTGCGCCAGTAACTGAAGAATGTAAAGTATGGATAAATTAAATTGTATTTTTAATTAATTACAGTTTATAATTCAATAAAGAACTTTAAATTTAAAAACACAACTTTTTTGTTTATTTTCCCTAATATTTTCCATATCTTTTTATTGTCATCTAGAAAATTAATAAAATAAATATCAACCATGTCTTTAGTGCTAAAAAGTTTTTTTTAAGAGGTGAGTAATATCGTACACACCATCGTAAGGCAGCTACATTAGACCAATAACCTATCGAACTGTTAAAACTACTGGAACAGGATAATTTGGAAGTATTGGCAGATTTGTTTAACATGGTGTACGATGGAGGAATAATACCCCAAGGGTGGCTAAAGTGAACGTTTATACCGTCCCTAAAACCAAGCAGCAAAGAGTGCTCTAAGTATCGAACACTGAGCCTCATGAAATATACTTAAAAAGTACTGTTTAAGTAATACATAAGAGAATCTATAAAAATATATGTGATATAAACATTGACCCACACTTGTGCTTTGTTGACTACGAACGAAGTTTCGATAGGGAAAGAGGTGAAAAACTAATATCAATACTTATGAATAAGCACATTGACAGTAAAATCATTGTTACCATTATTCTTGTACATAAACAAGGGCAGAGGGGCGTCCCTATTGTGCCCAAAAACAAAAAAAATACATAAGTAACCTACTAGTAAATTCCAAAATTACAAAAAAATACAAAATTACAATTTTTGATTTAAAAGAAAAACAATATTTCAACTCTCAAATAAAACGATCAAGTCTGTTTTTAAACGCGTTGGTAGAGGGAGCAGAGTCCTTCGAACCGGATCACTGAAAAGATTCAAATATAGTTATGAGGTTCGAATCGTTTTATAATGCCCCTTTGTCCGCTTCTTGTCCATCGACGATGATAAATATAATAAAGGGTTGAAGTTATGAAGAAAAATGTTGATTTTATTGACAGCTACAACAAATTACACTATATGATGTTCATTAGGTAACTATTTATAATAGACTGCGCTCACATGAGCTCAAATCCCCAATTTATAATCTAACAAATAATTCATACCTCAGCACAGAGGTTATTGCTTCTATCATACTAACAAACTTTTAACTGTTAGCTTCCATTACAATTTAATCTAGCCGTAATTGCAACACAAGTTTCATTAGAAAATGTATTATTCGGCAATTTATTAAGTTGTAGGTAAATGAACTGATTATTAAAATATTATACGATACGTTTTCACAATGTTTCAATTATACACAGAGAAACTATAAAATATTAAGAAGCTAAGAATAATGTGAGATTACAAATTAAATGATTAATTTGTGATTAAACATACCTTAAAACCATTGGTGGACTTACTATTTCATTTAAATGTAAATTTCAAAAATTACAATAAAGTTGATTTTAGTTATCTCTTTATCAGGAAGCACGGCCTACTAGTAATACCTCAAATGACAGCAGGTGGTATACACTTATGTTTTGTAGACTTATGTTTTGTAGACTTTGAAAAGGCATTGGATAAAGTTCAACATAAAAAGCTTGTAGATATATTAAAAAGCAAAATATTAACAGATGTGATCTGAAAATTATATCTAATTTATATTGGAATCAAACTGCCAAGGTAAGAGTTGACAGCCAGTACACCGAAAATATCAAAATACAGAGAGGAGTCCGCCAGACACAATGATTTACAGAACGTAATGCAACGCCTTAATGAACGCTGTCATGAGTACGGACTGAAGATAAATTTAAATAAAACTAAATGCATGATTATAAATAAATCTGAACATGCAAATATCCAATTGACTATTGAAGATACTGCAATTGAGAGTGTTAATAACTATAAATATTTAGGAACATGGATAACATCAGATGTAGACCAAACCAAAGAAATTAAGACACGTATTGAAATAGCACGTTCATCATTTATTAAACTTAAAAAGTTTCTTTGTTGTCGGGATATAAGGTTAGAACTACGCCTGAGAATGCTTCGATGTTACGTGTTCTCTACTCTTCTTTATGGTTTGGAAGCTTGGACACTAAAACAAGTTCATCTGAATAAGTTGGCCGCCTTTGAATTTTGGTGTTACAGAAGAATCCTACGAATATCATGGATTCAAAGAATGTCAAACATGGAAGTAACTAGAAGGATAGGAAATGAGGCGGAAATAATATTAACTATTAAAAGACGAAAACTTGAGTACTTGGGACATGTGATGAGAGGGCAAAAATACGCATTATTACAACTTATTATGCAGGGCAAAATCCGAGGAAAGCGAAATGTGGGAAGACGAAGAATATCCTGGCTTAAGAACTTAAGGGAATGGTTTGAATGCAGTAGTGCAGAACTTTTTAGAGCGGCAGTCAACAGAGTCCGCATAGCCATGATGATTTCCAACCTTCGATAGAAGATGGAACTTAAAGAAGAAGTAGGTATACGCGGCAGCCAACTTGTTAGTAATGCTATCAAAAAGTTTTTGGCCGGACCTATTAAAAATTGACATCACAGCCGAGATGATGTAACTACTGAGGCCATAATATCCAAGTTCCACTGTATAACCTAATTTTCAACATATCTACCAATAATATGGTAATTAACTAAGACATATTTTATATATCAGCAAAATTTATTCTTTTACCACCCAAATCATTTCAAAATATTTTTCAATTTACTTTATTTGTTTCAAGACAATTAATGACCACATATGTTTGATATCAATGCTCAAACCTTAATTAATCTTCATGTGTTTTGCGCCAGGGGTAAAACGGAATATAACCAAACTTGATCATAAATCAACACTAATTCTATTAAGCCGATGAAAAATGAGAAGTTAATGGAAAATATATACAATTAAAGAGTGCCAAACGCTTTAGGATCCAATGTTCTGAATTTTTTAAGCTTTTAAAAATATATGTCATTCTTGGATAATACAATTTTTGATTTTTTGTATAGTATATTATTTATAAGATCTATATTAACAAATTTTGTTACAAACTCAAGATTTCTTTTATCTTGACGCATTGAAAGCTTTATTGTAAAAATATGACGTATGGGAGATTTTTTTTTAAAGATAAAAGGATTTTTGGAGCTTTCATTGTTGACGAGGTTTGTGATAAGTACTAAAAGCATTTTTAAATATTCATAAACAGATTATTTTGTAATGTTTTTTAGTACGCTGAATATGATGCTGTGAATAAAAAATTTTTAATTCGATAAAATGTTAATTATTTTGAAAAATTTTAATTTTGTCACAAATTTATATAAATTTTTCCCAAAAACACAGCTCAAGCCATCAATAAATCAATAAACAGAATTTGTCGTGATTGTGAGAATATATTATACATTCTAAAATATTATTATTATTTCCTTTGCTTTTAACCCTACATGGAATTGACTTGGGTTCTAACAATATTAATCTTCTTTACCAATATGTCATGCTTTATGACAGTGTACAGCAGAAAAAAAAAACAATAACGTTCTCTCATGAGTATATTTTTATACATTGGCGTTTTCCGAACGATAGCCGTCTGTGTCGTGCCTGAAATTTATCCCAAATGATGGAAATTGGAAATATACCTTTTTCAAAGAAATCGTTAGTTAGTGAGACCAAGACTTCCAACACGATTTTTCTAGTTTTACCATCAGTTTCTTTTAGGATCATACTTACATCTTTCCATAAACTTATTTTGTGTACATATATAACAAGCGAGTCTTCTACAGCTGGCGCCGCTTCTCGCATCCTAATTTCCAGCATTTTCTGTCGAAGCAATCTTCAGTTGTTAGATCTCTGGCGGTCATTGCATCGTCGACATCGTCTCTCCAGGATCGTCTTGGTCTACCTCGTTTTCTTCTAGTTGGCGGAGTCCATTCTTCTATTTTTTTGGCCATCTATTTTCTGGCATTCTCTGTAGGTGTCCATACCAGTTAAGTCTTTTGGCTTCGATTGTGTTTATTATGTCTAGATCGATTTCCATTTCTCTCCGAATATCTTCGTTTCTCACCCTATCAAGTCTAGTGAGCTGGCAACATCGTCTCCAGTAGTTCATTTCCATGGCCTTAATTTTTGATTGGTTTCTTTGGTTTATTTACCAAAATTCGGCGCCATACAGCCCAATACTTTCTATTATTGTTTTGTAAATTCATCTGTTATTTTCTTTTGTTATTCTTTTATTCCATAATAGTCCGTGTAGCTGTCTGGTGGCTGATCTTGTTTGGCCAATCCTGGATTGTATTACTTCGCTACTTCCTGCTTTTGATGTTATTTGGACTCCCAAGTATTTAAAATTGTTTGTTGGTCTTATAGTTCCCATTTCGATTTGTAGGCTTTCTGCTTTTTCTTCTACAACAAAGTACTCAGTTTTTTGTGTATTAATTGTAAGGACCCATTTGGTGTACTTATCTGCCAGTGTTTTAAGAATATTTATAGCATATTTTTCTCCATAGCGAGAGTGCCTCATTTAGATATATTTAGAAGAGTGTAGGTGCTATGCAGCAGCCTTGCTTTAGGCCCTTACTAATAGGAATTTCTCTAGTTAATCTATTTCCAGTTTTAATGTTTGCCGTCATATTTTTGTAGAGCTGTGTACTGCTTGTATATTTTTTTGCTTATTCCTTGTTTTTCCATTGCTACCCAAAGCATTGAAAGTGGTACACTATCGTATGCCTTTGTCAGATCTATAAAGACTATATGAGTTGAAAGGTTGTGGGCTAATCTTTTCTCGATAACTTGCTTTAGAGAGAATATACTGTCCATACAGGATCTGCCTGCATGAAAGCCATTCTGTTCTTCTACATCTGTCATATCTTTTTCAATTTTATTTTTTATTATTTTTCCATACAGTCTTGAGAGTGAATTTATGACACTTAGCCCCCTGTAGTTTGAACAATTCTTTCTATCTCCTTTTTTGTAGATGTTGTTAATATATGCTTTTGTCCACTCCGGTGGTAAGTCGTGTCCATTATAGAATAAGGTGAAGACATACGCCAGTAATTCCCGTAATACTTGTGGGCTATGTTTTAATAATTCATTTGGTATACCTTGTAGTTCGCATGACTTCCGATTTTTTAGAGTTCGTATTGCATTCTCAACTTCCTGTACTGTTATTACATCGTCTTCACTAAATTCCAGTTCATATGTTGTTGTACTGATGTTCGTGAATTGAAATCTTGTTTCAGTCAAAAGTTGTGAGTAGTGTTTGATCTTGTTGACCCTATATATTTGTTGAGTTCTTCGCATTTACTTGCCCAGCAAATATTTTTTGCTTTAGTTACTAAATTTTTTACTTCTCTGTTTGATCTTGCATATGTTCGTCTATCATCTGTCACAATGTCCACAACTTATTTTGTGAAACGTCTAATTTTTATACTTAAATTATTGCTTATTCTCAATAAAAATTGTAAGTGCTTTAGAATGCCACAAGAAAATAGCTACAGACCAATAGTTTTTTAAATATTATTTATTTCGTTAGAAAAAGGTTTAATGTACAAATATTTTCTAAAATATGATCCAACTTAAGCGAAACAATATATTTAAAATTATGCTTATTTTTGAAGTGTTATGAATAAAATTTGAGTATGTGGTTCATATGTATGCAAATTAAGCTCAAGGTCTGTTTTTGTAAATATTTGGCCTAGAGTACCGATCCCCCGAAAACGTATTTTTTGTATTAAAAATTTTTATAGAATCAACAAGAATTTACATAATTCACATATGATTTTAAATGACTTTTCTTAATATAAATTATAAATTGTTATTTCATGGTTTTTCTACTTCTATAGGAAAACACTTTTCCCCTGTTTTCCCACATTTTATTTTGAAAGATGTCAGCTGAAATTGATTTAAAAGTATTGATTTTGCCTGAAGTTAGTCCTTCCTAACTTTTTGCCTGCAATTGTGGATATATTATTATCGAATACGATGCAGTAACCGAAGAATCTATCTTTTATTTACTAACAATGCTTTTTTAATAGATTTCCTTTTATCACATTAAAATAATTAAAATTTTTGAAGTTTTAGTGTATTGCGTGGACCTATAAAAGTCTCGTAAACCAAATAGTCTGAACAGATGATGTACTTAACCAATAAGTCTTTCAAAGGATCATTAAAATAATTAAAGAAAGAAAAAGACATTTTGTACACGAGGGACGTTTGCTAAACAAAACCACGTGATTCGTATTACCATGATTACTACTTAACCCAAGACAATTGGCATAACCACAAAACTAGTTTTCAATGTTTTAAGATTTTTCTGAAATTCGGCAAACGCGCATCATCATGATACTATGACTTCCAAGATAAACCACTTCGCAATCGAATTTTGTCCGTCTATGCGCGTCACTTGGTAATAAAAGTTTATCTGAATTTAATATTATGAAATATATTTTATCTAAAAATGCACACATTTATTTGTCAACATACTAGATAAGCGATAAAGCAATACTAAATCTGACAAACTCCATGCAAAACGGAACATTTCTGGTGAAATTTGTTGCAAAGTGACGTCACACGTGCAAAAGAGATAGACTGATCGCGTGCGCGTGGGTTTATCTTTAGTTCATAGTATCATGCATTTAATACAACAATGCCGCCTTCTACTAAATGACACGTGAACTTATTTTCTCGTCTATGAAGTGCTAGCCAAACTAATTTTTCACTATTTTAGTATTCAAAATGCCAATTTATTACGGTAACATCAACAAAATGCTTAGTTTGCAGCTTTTAATTGTAATTTTATCTTTAGGTACAGTTAATATAAAAATTACGGTAGTATGGATAACGAACATTTGCTTAAAATAAAGGTTTTTTATAGTTAATCATTTAACGTTGTAACGTCTAATCTTATTAAGACCAGGGCGTTAAGCAACACCACAATGCGAGAAGAAACGAGGGGAGAAATTCTTGGAATATCCCTAAGGATATTCAAGAGAAAACACCCACCGTTTCATTCCACTAGAATGGTGCTCTGCCCGACTGCTCAGTCCTGGGTTCATTCCCTGTTCATTCTCTCTCTACACCAATCCCAGAAAGGTACAAAAATAAAAATACTTATTAAGCCATAACATTCGACGTGTTCTGAGGGTCTAGAATCCTCAAATTCAACTGCTAGCAACTTTGGCATGGTTCTTATTAATATTCGATCGATTAGAAATAAGACAGACGAGTTATTTTTGTTTCTGGAAGAATTAGGGTTTTCCCAGTTAGTTGCAGTGACGAACACTGGCTTGAAGTTAATGAGCCAATTTTCATTCAAGAATATACCACAATTGCTACGTATGATCGTCCAAGTTCAGCTCATGTTGGCACTCTGATTCTTTCTAATAACAATGATTTTTCTTCAGTTTCGAAATATGACTATTTGCTGGGTGAAAACTACTTCGAATTTTCTTTAATTTATAATAATAAATTTAACCTATACATTTTGTTCTTAAATAGACGATAGGAAACCACATCCAAAACTATCAAAAAATATACAGGGTGCTATTAAAAAAATTAAGTTAGGAGTTGTAACTAAGGGATGAATATTTAGGGGATGATTTTTTCTTCGCTATATTAAAGTGTATTTATTTGAAAATCCCTAATTAGAAAAATCAATTCTTGATTCTTGATTATTACAACCGTTTTTTTTAAAATCTGTTAAATGACGAAAGAAGACCACATTCAAAACTATAAAAAAATATACAGGATGCTCTTAAAAAAATTAAGTAAGGTTGTAACTAAGGGATGATTATTTAGAGGATAATTTTTTTCTACGCCATATTAAAGAGTATTACAAGTAGAATAGATCACTTTTTGTCCCATTCGAAAATCTCTATTTGTTTAAGAGATATAGCGTAAATTAGTCTGGGACACCCTGTATAGTACGGGGGACAAGTACCAAGCGGAGCTTGGTGTCCAGTTTAATTGGTTGATTGAAACGTTACAACGTAGTTATTTGTATCTAAGTTTAAAAATCATTCCACAATACCAATTTTTGGGCCAGTTACCACGTAAATTATGACATGGATTAATTTAAGTATAGTCAAGTATGAAAAAATTACTGCTTTATTTGGAAATATTAACTTGACATCATTAAAATAGAGTTTAGAGTTTACGTACATAATCATAACTTGAATATTTATTTTGAAATAGTGACGATAACTGTACCTAAAAAGTATACAGTGCTTTTCAGATAAAACTATCCACCTTAAATAACTTTTGAACCTCTAATTTTTTGGAAAAACGCAAAAACACTTCAATTAATATCTGAAGGGGGAGGCATATTATCATATTTAAGGTTGCTGGAAAACGCACCCTCTCACCCCCTGTATCAACCCTTTATTTTTTTTAAATTACTTCCCCCTTTTTTTTTATTTTATTTATATTTGTGATTCTCCTTTTTGTCACTGATTTCAGAAAATGCATTAAATACATGAATACTAAAAAATTTTTACAATAATTGTTCAAAATGACTGCCTTTCACTTCCATACAATAGTACAATCTATTTTGAAATTCTTCTCTAACATTGCTTAACACGTCTGCATTTAATTGTCGACATTCATCCTCTATTCTTTGTTGTAAATCATCTAGATATTCTGGTTGAGTAGCATAATTTTTGTTTTTAAATACTCCCATAAGAAGAAGTCTAGGGGTGTTCAATCCGGTGACCTAGGTGGCCAATCGATCATCTGTCGTCTTTTACCTATCCAAGTACCGGGAAACGTTTCGTTTAAAAATTATCGCACAGGTAAAGCAAAGTGTGGAGAAGCTCCATCATGTTGAAATACAACCAAATCATCGGAAAGGTTATCATCATTTTCTACTATTGTTCTAACGATCAACCACTTGCCTATATAATTCAAGATACGATGCACCATTTAAGTTTCCAGTGATAAAGAAGGGTCCGATAATGTGATTACGTAGGATACCACACCATACGTTTAACCTTTGAGGATGCTGTGTGTGAAATTCGCGTACAATATGTGGATCACTCTCAGCCCAGTATCGGCAATTATATCTGTTCACCAAACCGTTTAATGAGAATGAGCATTCATCCGAGAAGCAAATATTGTTTAACAATTGTGGATTGTTAATGATGCATTGTATCATTAATTCGCAACATTCGGGACGACGATCAAAATTTTCTTCATTTAACTCTTGTACTAATTTAATTTTATATGGATAAAACTTAAATTTATGGAGGACTCGGAAGGCTGTAGAAGATGAAACACCGATTGCTCTGCTTATTGTTGACAGTGACTGTGATTGTTAAGAGTCTAAGTTAACTTGCCCTAAAACAGCTACTTGAATTGCTTTTTTATTTACCAGTTCCTGTCGGTTATGTTTTTTATTGCAAACTGACCCTCTTGCTCTAATTTTTTCTGCATCAGTTCAATCACACACTTATGAGTTGCATGTCTATTGTGGTGTGTTTCATTAAAAATTCTAGCAGCAGCTCTTGCACAATTATTATTTTTGTAGTATAAACCTACAATTTCGATTCTTTCTTGCAAAGTGTACACCATTTCAGCGATCAAATTGCACACGTATCAAAATAAGCTGTTACTTACAAGTTATAACAAATTGTCGCTATTAACCGATTAAAACAAATGTAAAAATGATATCGAAAACCTTTGATAAAACTTGAATAAAAAGTGAATTTTTTTTTTCTTGGTTTTTGAAGGTACTACAAATAGTACGGTTAAATATTTAAAGAGTTTAAATTATGCTACAACCTATTTTGTTAATACTGTCTTGTTAACAGGAAAATTGTCTATCTGATAAACTAATCACTTCAAGCCAAAGGTATTATACATTTTTGAAATCAATACAAAAAGGAGCATCCAAATATAAAATAAAAAAAGGGGGAAGTAATTTAAAAAAAATAAAGGGTTGATACAGGGGGTGAGAGGCTGTATAAATTTTAACATTGTGACATACTACCTTACGGTATAACCTTATTCCTTTGTGTGTCGATATTCACGTGGTATTTATTTTTAATTTTAGAGATTTGGTCCTACTGCAATATATTTTAAAAGACTTTTTCAACATTGTTTGGATAAAAAATAATTCAATATCACAGGCGAAAAGGCCGTTATAAACCAATCTAAAAATTATCATTGCGAGATCCTTTTATAAACAGAATGGGATGGAGAATTTTAACGGTGGTAACCTCAAAAAGAACGTTAGGACGGCCGCCTTTTCCTTGTTTGTTGACTTTAGTTACGGTCATCAATCGTACTTACATTTCTCCCAATGATTTTGAATGAAGAATTAATGAAATGAAAATAAAAAGTCGATTTTTGAAAATAATAAGGTTGTGGATTATACTTTTTCTCTTTCTATAAGGTTTTACATAAGTAAGCATTATTTACCAAATAAACATTTAAGTTAGTAAAAATTATTTGTCAATATTAAAACCATAAAAATTTACTTGAAGAAAGAAGCTTAACAATTAACTAGGAAATAAGACTATATTGTCGCGTCGGTATTAGGTGAAAATTATATATTATCACAAATAATTTTGTAGCGGCATTATAAATGAATTGCTAATTGCAGTCCTTCTACTTCTATGAGTGCCTCTCGTATCGGAGATTGGATATCATTATGGCGATTATAATTTTATTTACTCCTGTTTTAAATAATTCGTTATTGGACAGCCAAACCACTCCCTTAAATTTCTCATCCAGGACATTCTTCTACGGCCTGGATGAGAAAAGATGTTCTTCTACAGAGAACAAGTCTGCAGTCCAGTTTTGCCAATTTTTCAGGAGAGACAAAAAACTTAGTAAACTCAAAGACACTACTGGCATTCATTTTTTGCATTTAAGGTTTACACGATTACAGTTAATAGCAGGTAGATAACCATCATTCGATTCTTTAGTAAAAACCTGTGAAAATGCTAAAGAGAGAGTTTCGGAAGATTCTTTGTTAGAAGAGTATAAAGTCTGGTTGGGTTTTTGAAGTAGAGGAATGGAAACTTTAAGATTTTAACTTTTAACTTATAACTTTTTAATTTAATCTAATATCTTATCACTACAGATGTTTCGGCAAAGTACCTTTCTCAAATGATCTATTATTATTGTGTGTACACTTTACAGTTTTTATCTGAATAAGTTGAGGAGGGGAGAACTGTTTGTCTCAAGTAATTGTTTATTCTACTTATGCAAATATAATAAAAACAACAGGAGCCAAAGGAAAAAGCACTTACACACTTACATATATTGACTTCCTTTGTTATTTTGGAAATTACGGCGCCAGCACACAAAACTCTGTAAAGTATCATATTTCAGTGACCATTTAGTTAGATTATCATACCATAGAACAAGTATCAAGACACTTGTTCCATAGACCACCTAAGAACGGCCATTTTGATGACCATCTTAAGACACATTCCCTAATGAGACCGCGTACTGAAAACATCCAGTTTATCGATTACATCCTATCGAACCTCAGCTACGAGCATCACGACGTGGTGGTATTCTACTGCCTGGTACAATTCTTCTTCTTCTTCTTCGTCTAGCCATTCCCGTCCACATCTGAACATAAGCCTCTTCAAGTCTTCCTTTCCATTGGTTTTTATTGTACGCTACTTGTAGCCAATTTTTCCCGGCAGTCCTTTTCAGATCATCTGTCCATCTCATAGGAGGTCTGCCTCTGGGTCTTTTGTGTTGGTATGGTCTCCAGGTTAAAATTGATCTGTGCCATTTGTTTAGATCGCTCCTAGCTACATGTCCAGCGTATTCCCATTTCAGCTTTAATGCTTTTTGCACCACATCGGTGACTTTGGTTTTCTGTCTTATCCATGTGTTTATTTTCTTATCCATGTCCTTAAGTGATATACCTAGCAGTGCTCTTTCCATCGCGTGTTGAGTGACTCTAAGTATATTCATATTCTTTTTTGTGATTGTCCATGTTTGTGCCGCATAAGTTAATATCGGAATAATGCATGCATCAAAAACTTTAGATCTAAGATGTAATTGAATTTGTTGATTTCTGAGTATATAGTTCAGTTTACCGAATGCTGCCCAAGCTAACTTTCTTCTTCTTTTTATTTCTTCAGTCTGAATTTCCCTATTTAGGTTTTTTTTTTATGCAATTTTAAAGTTATGCAATTCTATAAATAGAGGTAGATGTTTGTGTAAAACTAGATGTCGCTTGTTAAATGATGTAGAAATAATAATGGAAGAAAAAATGTAATATTTTGATTGTAAATAAGTCATAATATTATTAAATATTGTTAAAGATTAATTGAAAATAAATTACGAAAATTAGCTGGCTTTACTCATTGCTGATATCTGTACAAAGCATAGAATTACCTTTTAGAATATTAGTGTAATAATTGTACCAGGAAAAAAAATAATCCTGGTACAATTATTACACTAATATTCTAAAAGTTAATTCTATGCTTTGTACAGATATCAGCAATGAGTAAAGCCAGCTAATTTTCGTAATTTATTTTCAATTAATATTTAACAATATTTAATAATATTATGACTTATTTACAATCAAAATATTACATTTTTTCTTCCATTATTATTTCTAAATCATTTAACAAGCGACATATAGTTTTACACAAACATCTACCTCTATTTATAGAATTGCATAACTTAGTTTGTATATCAGTAGTATTACAGTTAGAACATCTGCATACCAAAATGTTGTGAATACTTATTTTTCCTTATGTTCTCATTGAAATGCTCAGGGATGACGGCAAACACACATTAAAAGTTTACCACTGGAAGTTTAAAACGGAAAAAGCTTCTCTCTGTGTATTCCTTGCTGCATGTGGGGAATTTAAAATACACGGATTACATAAATCAACATCCATTAAAAAATGAAAAAGAACAATTGAAGGGCTTTTATGTTTTTAAAATATTTTTTGTTTGACCTATCATTTACCAATAAAATATGAATGTAGCCATTACGTGTTTTTTTTTAGTTTTTTAATGAAACAATATCAGAAAATTAAGAGTAAATAATTAGGTGGAAGTCTTCACATGATATTATTTTTTTATTGGCCTCATCAACCATGAAAGGTTATTAGCGCAGAAACAGTAGGTGACAAATAATACAGGGGAACAGCAATTTCGTTGTCTTAACCCTAAATTGGAAAGGAATAACAAAAAACATGGAAAATACAAAAACAAGAGAATTAAGATGAAAGACTGGTTCGACATAGAGTGCCAAAAGGAAATAGAACTAAGAAAATCATTAAGGATGGAAATGATCACGAAAGAAACAACAGAGACAAAGAATATATATATAGGTAGCAAAGACAAAAAGTTATGAGGGTGCTGAGAGAAAAGAAGAGAAAACACATAGAAAATAAAAACACTAAAAGAAATAGAAGATAATTACAGTACAACCTATATCAAGGTGCTAGAAATGAAAAAAAAAGTTTCCAACAAAAACCCATATTCGTTAAAAACAAAGCAGGAAATAATATAAGGGGAAAAGCAGAAATAGTCGAAAGATGGAAAGAGTATTTTGATGAATTACTAAATAGCAATAGTAAGTCAAACCAAAGAGAATGTATAGAAGCAGAAGCAAGAATCGAACACTTAGAAGACATAAAAGATAATTTACCCAGCAAAGAACAAATCGAAAAAATCATAAAAAATCTGAAAAACAACAAATCCCCTGGAAGTGATAACATAACAGCAGAGATGATGAAATATATTGGAAAAATACTAAATAATTGGATACTAAACCTAACATTAAAGAAGAAATACAAGCTAGAATAATGGCAGGCAATAGAAGTGTACATACTCTTAGTGAAATGTTGAAAAGCAAATTTTTATCAAGAAAAGCAAAAATATAGTTATACAAAACAAGTATACAACCAATAGTAACATACTGCAGTGGGACGTGGACAATGACAAAAAATAAATAACATTTACTGGAGATATGAGAAAGGAAAATCCTGAGGAAGATATATGGAGGAATAATAAGGGACGGTTTATGGATAAAAGATCAAAGGAAAAGTTAAAGAAATCATATAATCAACCTAACATAATAGGAGTCATAAAGGCACAGAGATTAAGATGGCGAGGTCACCTAGAAAGGATGCCGAACACGAGGACTCCAAAAAGGGTAATATAAACTACACTATAACTTTAAAAAAGAGAAAAGGAGGCCAAAAAATAGATGAAATCAGGAGGTAGAAAAAGATATGGAAGAAATTGGACTAGACGGCCAGAAAAGAAAAATTAATAACAAGAAGGAATGGAGAAAAGTCACATATCGAGCCAGTGAAGATCTCAGTACATAAAAGAAAGCAAAAATGAAGAAAGAACAAAATTTTTAAGCCATGGGCCTCTAAGGCCTTTAGTGCTATTGTATATCACCCTAAATTGGTGTGATGGGGTCAATTTTTACCCCAATCAAACTGTTTATTTAATTATCAGAAAGACGGGAGGACGCAGCAACCTCACCTTACAGCTATTCCTTGTGACACCAAGCATATCGATTACATGTAGTAATCGCTTGTAACCTTTTACTTGAATGTTATACATTGATCGGGTCAAATTTGATCCCGCCGTACTTCAAGTGCTATCTATTCGGTGCCTAGCTTTTAAAGATGATGGCCCATTTACAAGACAAACAGCAACCTCTAATCCAGCACCTAACTTAACCTAACCTAACCTAAAATAATCCAGCAGAAGCTAGAGGAGATGGCTAAAGTTTTGTTGACAGTTATGAAGATATTTCTCACGCCAAAACAATTATTACTGATAGTCATTCTGAACTTAGTGATAATGATCAAGGTGATACTGTGAAGAATGATCAAATATCTCCCAATGATTTGAATAGTGAGAAATTATTGATAATGAAGAAAGAGCTTAAAGAAAATACTATTATGAAAAACATATAGGCAAAAATTGCCGAAAATGGCTCTTTCCTTATGTCTCAACCGTGCATCAGATATAGTATCATATCTAACAACGCGCTGGTTGATTCCAATACAGGTTAGCTATCATTTTTAAGCTTTTTTCGTCAATTCTCTTCAGCACTTTCATCATTTGTTCATGCCTGACTCTATCGAAAGCCTTCTTGGAGTCAATCAGGCATGCAAAAGCATAACAACTGACATCTCTACAGTTCTAAAACAATACCTGCACGCTAAATAAAGCTTCTCTCGTACCAACGGCGTTTACAAATCCAAACTGATTGGGCACAATTTGTTCCTCGCATTTCCGGTAAATTCTTTTGTAGATGACTTTTAAAAACAGCTTTAGCAGGTGGCTCATTAGACTTATGGTCCTATAATCTTCACAAACTTTTGCTCCTGGTTTTTTGGGCAATTGTACGAACTCTGATTTGAGCCACTCTACTGGTATTTTTCCTGCCTTTTCTATATATTTTATTAAATATTTCAGTTATTTTTATTTGTGCTGCATCTAATAGCTTCAATAGTTCTGCAGGAATTTCATCAAGTCCCGGTGCCTTTCCATCCTTCATTTGTCTGCCGGCTGCCGTTATTTCTTCTGATAAGATTTCGGGACCTAAATTTCCTTTAATGGTGGTCTCTTTTATTGTTCTAAAGTCATGAAAAAGTTTCTCAAAGTATTCTTTCCATATTTTCTTTATATCTTCTTTGGTTATGGCAAGATTGTTTTCATAATCTGTTATTTTTCTGCTGTTGCGTTTTCGGAACTTTCAAGCTATTTCCTTAACCTTTCGATGAACATTGAAGTTATCATATCGACTCTGATAGTCCTGTATTACTTGAAATTGTTCTGTTTTTTGTTTCTCTTTGGCTTCTCTTATTTTTCTTCTGACGATGATATGTATTCTCTTATATTCTTGAAAATTTTTTTCTCTGATCCATAAGTTCAAGTATTTTATCGGTCATCCACGATTTTCATTTCTCTGTATCTTTCATCGGGTGTTGTTCTTTTATTTCTCTCGGTCTTCCGTTTATTTTAATGTGATTTCAGATTTTTTTGTCATAATTTAGCCAATTGGTCAACTGTACTTTCTACATATTGTAGTGGATGTATTAAGTAATAGCTTTGATGCCAATAAAGTCAGCTTTGTTGTCTTTTAAAAACAATCGTTTATTGTAGCCCAACTTTAACATGATCACGACAACTGTTGTTATTGGCCGCCGCGCGCCGCAAAGAAGTAAAAGGAAGTAGGTATAAAGGAAACTAATGAATAGTTCCATGTTGTGTTTCCATAGATCAACAAAAGAATGACTGTTCGATATTATTTTTTTTAATGTTTTTTATCCTAGTTTATAGGGTTGATATATACACAGCACTTAATATTTATGCGCCATTTATAAAATGCTGAAAATGCTTATAAAATACTACTAAAAGAATATACATTTTAAAACATAGGAATTTCTTTAATTAAGCATATTTCTACTGACATATTTGAACAAAATTAGGGCCTTACGAAGAACTATATTTATAACAAAAGTAAATATTCATTTATTTAGGAGTAACATACTTAGATATAAAATTATTATTTAAATAAATAGCGTTTTTGTAAGCTTAAATACTCTAACCAATTATTGGAATACCGGGAATAGTAGGAAGATGTAAAGATGATATATTAAATCCTGAGCCAGATGTCAATTTTGGTATCAAAGATGATATATTAAATATTGAGCCAGATGTCAGATTTGGGATCACTTCACCTATTACGTTTTTTGCAATATCTCCAAATGAACCAGAAATGTTGGGTAGGATTTCATCGATGATCTCTTGCGTAGCGTTGGAAAAGATATCTAAAAAATAAAATTTAATCAGGATAATATATTTATTTTATTTTATCATTTTGGTATACTATGTCTATATATGTGAAGCATTCTATAATTAATTATCCAGCATCTTGAAACACCTTCCCGCAAAGGATCTAACCTTGATTATGGATAATTTAAATGCCAAGCTTGGTAGAAGACAACCAGGAGAATCTATAGGACAATCTGGGCTTGAAGAAAGAAATGAGCGAGGTGACCGATTGGGTAAATTTGTATCAGAAGAAGAATTTGTAATTACTAACACTTACTTCAAATTCCCATACATAAGATTTTACTTTAGGTACTTACTTTCTCCGTGGCATTACAACCCTTCGTGGGTTTTAGCCGACTCGACAACATGCCTCACTGTTTCAAATCAAATAGATTACATTATGATTAATAAAAGATTCCGTGACAGTATTATATCAGTCAAGACATACCCAGGAGCCGATCAAGTCAGACCATAACCAACTGATTTGCAAAATAAGAAGCAGGATAAAGAAGATTCGACGTAGTGTCAACCCAAAATACGACGATTAGGCTACTCAAAGACTATCGCATAGAACAGAGTGTAAAATAGTATATACATAGCAATATGAATACCGTTATTCAAACTGATTTAATAGACCAGGAGCTTGAAGAATTGCACAGAGTTTCATAAAGACATACAAAAAAAATCTTCAAACCAACAAAAGTTAAGAAAAATAGTGAATGACAAATGAGATTCTAGATATGATGCAAGAGAGGCGAAAGGTCAAAGATCAGGACAAGAGATTATATAAAATAGGACATACGTCAATAGAATAACAAGGATAGCTTAAGAATCTATCTTAGAATCTATAGAAATCAACAAATTCCCATTCTCCTCTTAATCTTCATGTTATTAATTCTATCTCTTCTTGTTACTCTGTAGCTTCTTCTTAGGAATTCCATCTCTGTTGTTCTTATTTTGTTTTTGGTTTTCTTATTTATTGTCCAATTTTCACACCCATAAGTGAGGATACTTCTTGTCATGGTATTATATATTTTTTTCTTTGTTTTCATGCTGATGTTCTTATCGCATAGTACCGGGTTCAATTTTTGTCTGCAGTCTCTTGTTTGTCCTAGTCTATTTTTTATATTTTCCTCCGTTGTTCCTTTGTTTGATATTATGAAACCTAAGCACTTATACTTGTCTGTTCCTTTGATTTGTTTACCTTCGTCTATTTCCAGCTGTTTTATTTCCGTATTCTCCGTTGTTAGTTATTCAGTTTTCTTTAGGTTTATTTCCATCCCATTCTTTGTATATTCCTGCTCCAGTTTTCTCATCATAAAACTGAGGTCATTCTCGTCTTGTGCGATCACTATTTGGTCGTCAGCAAAACTTAGCGTATATAGATATTCGTTCCTTACTGGTATACCCATTCCTTCGCACTTTCTTTTCCATGGTTTCAGGGTTTTTTCCAGGAATATTTTGAACAGGGTGGGGGATGTGGAGCAACCCTGTAGTAGTCCCTTTGTCGTTTTAAATGGACTGCATATTCTATTGCCCGTTTTGATAGCTACTTCGTTATTCTTGTAGAGTGCTTTTACCGCGTTTATTAATCTTCGTGGAACTTCGATGTCTTCCATTGCTTCCCATAGCTTGGTTCTAGGTATTGAGTCATATGCCTTCTTAAGATCAACAAAAGCCAGATAGACGGATCTATTTTTGGCCATTCTTTTTTCTATTAGTTGTTCGACCGTGTAAATGTGATCTGAGCATGCTTTCCCCGCTGTGAAACCTGCCTGGTCTTCTCCGATTTTATCTTGTATATATATTTCTAATTTTTCCTTTATGGTCTTTCCATACAGTCTGCCTATAGACGATATAATGCTGATTCTCCGATAGTTTTCGCAGTTTTTTCTATTTCCTTTCTTATATATTGATGTCATATATGCTTGGGTCCTTTCTGCCGGTAAGTCTTCTCCATTCAGTGCTCTCTCAAACATTTTGTGTATCATACGGAATAACTTTTCCGATCCGTTTTTTATCAATTCATTTGGTATTCCGCCGGGACCTTCTGCTTTTTTGTTCTTTAGAGTTTTGATCGTTCTTTTTACCTCAGCTAGGCTTAATTCGATTTCGTCATGTGTGTAGATTTCTATTCCGTCTATTTCTGATTCTTTGAATTCGGGGCGGTCTTCGGTTAGCAATTTTTTATAGTATTCTTGCCATTCGTTTTCTTTGATTTGACCGATCTTGACCAACTTGAGACAAACAGTTCTCTCCTCCTCAACCTATTTCATTAGAGACTATAAAGTGTGAACGCATGCCAAAAATAGATCACTTGAGAAAGGCAATCAGCCAAACAGCTGTAGTGATAAGAGATTAAAATAAATTTTGTGGAAGTTTGAAAGCAAAGTTTTCAGTGTTTTATTGTTACATAAAATTAATTTCCATCAAGTTACGGCCGAATCCACCAATTATCTAAAAAAGTGGTTCCATACGACTATTCCGAATAGCTGCAAGTAAAGTTAGGACAGCTATGCAGATCGCCAACATCCGGAATGGATAGACACCGTAAGAAGAAGATGTTCTAAAAGATTTCCGCGGTTAGTACAATGAAACTTAGAGCTAAGATTAATACTATTACAAGAATTAATATTAAACTCAACAGTCATCCGACTATCATTGCACCGTGCTTTCGATATCCTCTTTGAGGGCTTCCGAGGTCTCCCAAGCCCCTAGACAATACTACACTGATCACTAACCAATGCATTACTGTCCAAACCATGTTTGAGTTGTTAAATAATAGAGAAACAGGAGTTATTTCAAAAGTTTGTTAAAAACATGTTTAAAAGTCATAAGAATCTGAAAGTTCTCATCAATAGTACTAAGCACTAATTTAAGAAGAAACCAAGATGGATTTCAATTTGATGTGATGAACAAACTTTTAACTAATATTGTACTTTTAAACAAAAATAGACCAAATGTTAAATGTAAGAGTTTTTCCTGATTTTTAATTTTATTTAGTAAGTTTATAAAGGTTTATAAAGTACCAAAGAAGTTTGAAATGTACAGAGTTACGCAATTGAACTGTTACCAACTTCACATCGATATATCTGACAAATCGATAATGACAGCTACCTCAAAATTGACCTGATAACACTTCAGTATATTGTTTATAAGCCATCAAAAATTTTCATTCAAGTTTTATACATACAACAAAAGTTTCGCAATGGAATTTAAACGTAATAGTGTGATTTCGTTATATTTGGCTGGAAAATCACAACCAGCTATTGTTTGTCAGCTCAAACACCTCAAAGTGAGTAAAATGTTTATGTATTTCACCATACCTCGTTGTGGACGAAAAAAAAACAGCAACATTACCTGAAATGATTCGGAAAGTGAAGGCTCGACTTGAACGAAATCCACGTCGTCGTGGTAATCAAATGGCCAAAGAACTGAAAATATCCTAGCGATGCATGCAACGAATATTGAACAAGGAGCTCAAGATCAAGCCTTACAAGTTTCAAAAAGCACACAATCTTACACCAAAGCAAAAAAAAGTTCGGCTTGAAGGAGCAAAGGAGTTGTTACGCCTGCACGAATGTGGCGAATTTCCGAACATAGTGTTCTCTGATGAGAAAAATTTCCCTATTGAGCAGTTCATAAACTCTTAAAATGATCGTGTTTACTTGACCGAATGCACCTACGAAAGTTTGAGCTTACGAACGGCCACCCGAAGTAATTTCCCATCTCAAGTAATGGTATGGGCAGCTGTAACCGCCGATGGACGCTCTCCAATCGTTTTTATTGAAACTGGTGTCAAAGTCAATGGAACTTATTATTGGAAAATAAAGCTAGTGTGAACCAAGAATGTTTAAAAACAAATGTTCCGAACTTCATTTCATCCACACAATGGCTTTCGAATTCGTCAGATGTAAATCCGATGGACTATTCCATCTGGTCCGTTTTGGAGAGCAAGATGAGGACTAAAAAATATGCCAGTATGGATGCGCTTAAGAAAGCAATTAACGTGAAAGCAATTATACCGGAAGATCACATTCGTGCAGCATACAACTCGTTTTTTGATCGTTTGAAGGCCATAGTCAAGGCAAAAGGTGGCCACATCGATCTAAAGTGAGTGGATTCTGAAATTTTGATTATTTTCACACATTTTTGTCATTTGAATCAATAAAAATAAATTCACACAAAAAATTATGGTCGTTTGAATAGGTAACAGTTCAATTGCGTAACCCTGTATATTACTATAGTAGAAGCCACAGTTAGAACTCAGTGTTGGTCTTACGGCGTGAAACGATGCCGCTCATGTCAGGCATAGTGGTAGGTGTGGGATAGTTTTGCGATAGACTGGGAAATCAGGACCGTTCGCGCTTTGATCCAAAAATCTTTACTAATTAATTAAATTAAGTTAAAAAAAAGAAAAACATAACAGCATTAAATCTGAGATATTTCTCCTTAATTAATACTAATCGCAATCTACATCTAAATCGTCCTTAACCTCTGAATCATTTTTTATGTTGATTACCACCGGTTCAATATCTTCCTGCAAATTGACCAAATGTTCACTGCAAACATGTTTTTTTCTACTTTCTTAACGTGGTTCACATAATTATGCCACTGCTCTTTAGATACGCATTGGTAAGCTTCTTTTATCAAGCGTTCTGTCTATGACAAATGTATCTTACCTGTAAATACATATGGACTGCAGATTATGGACTTTACAAAGAAAACCTTAGAGCAGCTCTTATTCTTCTTCTTTGAGTGCCTCTCCTATCGGAGATTGGATATCATTATGGCGATTATAATTTTATTAACTGCTGTTTTGAATAATTCGTTAGTGGTACAGCCAAACCACTCTCTTAAATTTCTCATCCAGGACATTCTTCTACGGCCTGGATTTCTGCGTCCTTGGATCTTTCCTTGCATTATATTTTGTAGGAACGTGTACTTTTGTCCTCTCATCAGGTGGCCTAAGTATTCAAGTTTTCTCTTTTTTATATTCATAATAACTTCTGGATCGTTATTTATTCTGCGTATTACCTCTTCATTTGTAATTCTATCCACCCAACTTATTTTTAGTATACGGCGGTAGCACCACATCTCAAAGCTTTCAAGATTTTAACATTCCTTTGTTTAAGAGTCCATGCCTTAACACCGTAAAGCAAAGTACTGAATACATAGCATTTTAACATTCTAGTTCGTAGATGAATACCAATATCACGATTACAAAATAATTTTTTCATTTTTATAAAGGTAGACCTGGTAATTTAAATTTAAATAGGTTAAAGTTGTCATGCTTCTGTTCTATGGATTCTATTTCTATGCATTGATCTGGTACCCATTATTCTTTTGGTTCTTTAATCTTTTTCTTAATAATTTTGTTTATTTTTTTGTACATTTTCTCATTCTTATTTCTGTGTTTTCTTCGTTTTTCTATTTGCTCTAATATTTCTTGTCTCATGCACAACTGTTTCTTTATATTGTTTCCTGGTTTAAGTTAATTATCTACCACTGAATTACAGATATTTTTGATTTTATTCCACATATCATCCACACTTATGTTTCCTGGATTAATAGATAACCATCCTCTTTGACTTCGTCTCTTTTGGTTTCATCTTTCAACTTTCAGATAATAGTTCAATACATGTAACATACATTGTTTGAAATTCACGACAGATACTGGCAAGGACTCCATAATGTAGGTAGGTCCATAAGTTTTTGGTCTAATGGCCAGTACCCAAATCGACAAAGAGACACGTTTGCTTTGCGTGGACAATGAGGATTAAAACTGATTTGCTTCTTCTAATGACTTTATAATAATCTTTATTTTCCAAAGAATGTATATACAGTGCTGAGTGTCTTACCACCCGGCTTTTTAACGTAAGAGATAGAAAACACAGTTACCTTGTGAAATAAAAAGAGATGAAACTCGTAGAGGTGGGAAATAATCGATAGAAACCTATAATTTACATTACATTATATTACCAATATCGATAGTCTCACACCTTTAGACGTTAGCTTCGAGCTAAATCACCTCGGTCATAATTATTATGTTTGACGTCGTATGTGTGACGTATTTCCATTTTTTAATGTCGCATAAAGTAAAAACTGACCACAATAAAGCAAAAATGTGAATAAAATAATTTAATTAATAGTGATTATTTAATCTAAATTAATTTTATCTAAATTTTTATTTAAATTTAATCTAAAGTTTTAAATTATTAACCAAAAATAATTTCTACTACGATTTTAGGAGTTTCATACTCTTGTCAGAGAACTACGAACACAGGTCTCTAACTGTGGTCGTTAGTTCTCTGCTCTTGTCACGGAATAATTATCAATCCATCGTGGATTAGTGGTAAGAATTCGACACTGCGGTGCAGACGATTAGAGTTCAAAACCTACATGTGTTTTTTTTAATAATTTGAAATTATGCAGAGATCGTTTTGCTTTTGAACATTTATGTCAGTCGTTACTAGTATTAGAAGTGTTTAAAGTTAAACATAAATATCTTATTGAAAAAAGTGTCCGTCGTACTTTCGAAAATAAAGTAAAAATTAATGTTTAAAGAATTTAAGAATTATTAAATTTAAGTTTAAAGAATGTTTAAATAAGTAAAAATTCTACAAAAATAAAAAAATATTGTAAATAAACGTATTTACAATTGTCAATTGTTTTGAAAATCATTACCTGTACAGAGGAATTGATATTAACATTGAGAATTTAGTGATGGATTTGATATAAACAGTCTTCACCGGATTATTTTGCATTCACAACTGAAGACTGTATGAATTGAATTTGAATTATTTTGTATTTCCGTTTTATAACATTGGAATAAAAATAAATTGTAAATAATGAGTTTTTCGAAAATTTGTTACCTAATATGTATCATATTTTCTATTATTTTTTGATTGATAAAACAAAAATTTTATCCTTGGTGTGAATTGAACCCCAATTTTCTTGTCAATAGACAACGTCCCTAACTACTACACCAACTCCACATACATTAATTGTTTTCGGACAGAACATACCTACCTTTATTTTAGTCAAATATTTCAGTTGAGTTATTTTTATTATTAAATAAACTTAAAGATTTATAATTTAAAATCGCTACTAATGAATGTTTTTTACTATAATATATCTTAATTTATTCAAGTATTTATTCTAACATCAGAAATTATTAAAATAAAATATTTTTGAGGTTATCCGTATAATTATGACTGAAGTCAAATAGCCACGTCTAACGTCTAAAGGTGTGAGACTATCGATGGTGGTAATGCAATGTAATGTAAATTATAGGTTTCTATAATTTATTATAGGTTTCTATCGATTATTTCCCACAAAATAAGATGGTAAAATATTTCAGATGTCAAAAAACTACATTTGGTACCTAGTAAAGATAAATAAAAATAGATTTTTAAGTTATAAGTAAGTGAACATGAATTACTGGTTATGTGTGTAAAGTAAAGATGGTAGGTGGTTTATGTGTATGGGCAAGTATGCCAGACTGAAAGAAAATTGATGGCTGAAAGATGGTTAGGTGTGATATTGTTCCTACATTGCTCGAGTTATAACTCAAGAAAACAAAAGGCCCTATATGTTAAAAGGAACATTTGGTACCTAAGAAATATAAAAGTAAAAAAGATGAGTTATAAGTTAGAGTGTAGGTAGGTGAAAAGTTAACAGGCTTATGGAGTGTATTGTGACAATATGTGGAAATGTAAGAGTAATTGTGTTTAAGGAGGATCTGTCAAGTTTACTAAAGATGTGTAATGTTTAAATGTTATTGTGAAGATGAATGGGAAAACTACAAAAGACTGAAGACCACAGAGACCCGAAAACCAAACCCTGAGGGGAATTGGATGAGCGAAAAGAAGTTATAAATGATAATGAAAAACGCAGTATGAAAAGGTGAAGATATGTGATTGAGTGGGTGATGGTGTATATTAATGAAAATTGTTTTTGGAGAACTGTTTTTGGATACTGAAGTCGAAGTGGTCATTTAATCTGGTAATTTAAAGGTGATATCAAGAAAATTAATTGACTTGGAAGATTCTAGTTCCATGGTGAACTTGATATTGGGGTGAATTTGATTAATTTTAGAAAGTAATAGTTCAGTGATAATGTGTTTTGTGATAGCCCGTTTGAGGCATTTTTATATACCTTTTATAAAGGAGTTTAACAAATTTTTTTTTAATAATGAAAGTGTTTTATACAACCGTAGCCAATTAATGCGTGCGCATATATTCCAGTGCTATGATTCTTAAATCCGGTCCTGATGCGCCGCTCAGGGCAAACCGGCAACGTGGTCGGCGGTTCTCTCGTAAGAAATACATTGCCCATCTTACCTGCTCTGCATTCTAACTGTGGCTTATACTATAGCTTTGTTTAATATAATTAAAAACATAAATTACTTACTCGGAAAAACTGAAAATAAGTGAGAAAATGTTTCGAATTCATGTATTAAAACAGCTAAAATAGAAAATCATTAGTATAACTGAATTTGAAAATGTTCAAAAATACTTACGTAAAAAGTCGGGAAAAGGTGGAATCTGACTAATAACTTCAGTTATGACCTTGAAAAAGTAGGTAAAGATTTCTACAGTATATTTAATAAAGGTCTCTGAAACAAAAAGATCTTTATACAGCCAAACAGACAAAAAGTACATACAAGCATTATCTTTGATTTTTGTCCAACTATATTATATATATATATATATATATATATATATATATATATATATAATACTAAGTTATATATATATATTATATAAATTAATATCAAACTCACCAGCCTTCCGGGTTGAACCGCGTCGTAATCTATTTTGCCGAGTTTTCGGCATCCTCTCTGATGCCTTCCTCAGGGCTTCCGAGGTCTCAGTCTCCCGAGCCCCCAGACACTACTACACTGTTCACTGATCACTACGCTATCACTACTGTGGTCACAAGTAGTGATCAGTGAACAGTGTAGTAGTGTCTGGGGGCTCGGAAGACTGAGACCTCGGAAGCCCTGAGGAAGGCATCAGAGAGGATGCCGAAAGCTCGGCAAAATAGATTACGACGCGGTTCAACCCGGAAGACTGGTGAGTTTGATATTAATTTTAGTAATAATATTAATCTTAGCTCTAGGTTTTATTGTACTAACCGCGGAAATCTTTCCGAACATAATATATATATATATATATATATATATATATATATATATATATATATATATATATATATATTAATGTGATATTGAAAGTCTGAGGTCACCAAGCAATTAATTAGCTAATTAATTAATTAAACTTATTTAAATGATGCAATTATCACACTATTTAATTCTCTTATCTCCGAAGAATACCGGAATAATAAAAACATATATGATACAACATTAAAAAATAACTCATATAATGATTATCAAAATTTTGTTCTACGTACGTGAACCTTCAAAAATTAATGTTATATACAATATAAATTAAAATTTCAAATCAAATTTATTGTTCTAAATCTCCTGATCAAAATATTCCTATCTTTTCTAAAGCAATTGTTAAAAATGTGTTGTTAATAAAGAAAAACTGACCAATGGTAAAAACTATCTCTCTAATGATGAGTTGTCCAAATCCTTGTTCCTTGTAGCCTACACTATCTATTCTTAGCAGTCCCCTAGGTAATCAGCAATCTTACAAGAAATTATTGCGAGCCTCTCGTTTTAATGATCTCCTTCAAATGCACGTATCGTTCAAATGATGCTAGCCTCCTCTCCTCTCGATAAACTGAATCTCTCGTTCCGGCCTGAACAGTGACTCTTGGAATATAAGTAGAAAAGTATAACTTACAATATTTTACTGGATCAGCTTCCATCAGATACACTTACTCCACGAAAACTCACAAACATTCACTTCTACTGCTTACTAACACTGGGGAACCACCAGAAAACAACGACTGTTCGCCTTGAACCCTTGGAAAACAACTGCTTATCTTTTTTCGCTCAAAAATCTAGCTAAGCTCTCATTTCTACATACCTATCTCACTTCTCTCAATCTCCGCCGATCAAAGTTCTTCACACTTATTCCCATCTACTAACATGCTAATCGGTTAACAAAACTATTAACATACTAATCGGTTTCTACAAATTCTTAAGAACTAACGGAGAATTATATTTTCTAAATATTTCTATTCTATTGTCTTATTCACTATATCTCGACGTACAAGTTTATTTGGAAAACCCGCTCGCATTGTTCGCGACTTCACTAAGCTCACTACGTCATTCGAATATATTTTACAAAGAAAATAATTTATGCATATCTTTAAATTTTGTTTAGTACAGGTAATCCAGGATAATGGACTTTTATTTCTTCGAAATATCTTTTATAGTTTATTAGTTGAATTATTTGAATTATTATATTTTGTACTTTGAAATATATATATTATATATTAAAATATATTAAAAGCAAACCAATTTCAGATGTTTTCCGGGTTTGACTCTGGTTTAAATAGTTTTGGTTTTTAGAAAAACCATTGTTTTGACGACGTTTCGGGAAGGTCACACTTGCCATTGTCAAGTCAGATTAGTTCTGCTTCTTCTTGATGTTCCAGGCGAACTGATCAGTTAAATTAAGAGTACGTTAGAGAATTTTTCCAAGATGAAAGAGGTGAAATGCAGAAAATACAAGAATTAAATCCTTTAGAGGGACAGAAGATCGCGATAAATGAAATCAAATATGATATCAAAAACTCTAAAGACAATAAGGCAGCTGGATTAGATGAAATACCAATAAAACTGTAAAAACTAGTAGAAGAAGATAACTTGGAAGTATTGGCAGATTACTGAGCCTCATGAGTCATACTTCAAAAGTATTGCTGAAAGTAATACATAAGAAAAATATACAAAAGGCTAGAGGAGGATATTAGCGAGACGCAGTTCGGGTTCCGAAATGGAGTAGGTACTCGAGAAGGACTATTTGCCATCAACATATTGATTAAGCGATGTCGTGATGTAAACGTTGATCTACACTTGTGCTTTGTTGACTACGAAAAAGCTTTCGATAAAGTAGGACATGAAAAACTAATATCAATACTTATGAACAAGCGCATTGACTAGTAAAATCATAAATATAGTGCAAACATTATATTGGAACCAAAGTGCATAATTCAAATTGATGGACAACACTCAGAAGAAATGAAGATCATAGAGGATTAGACAGGGATGTGTTTTATCGCCACTTTTGTTTAACTTATATTCTTTTTTTGGAAGAAATTTGGAATATGACCAGAGAGCTGGATATGAAATTTTAAGACTTTTAATACAGGGAAAGATTCAAGGAAGAAGATCTGTTGGCCAAAGGCAGCACTTATGGTTGAAGAATCTACGTGATTGGTATCAATGCAGATCGATTTATTTGTTGACTCCACTTTAAGAAGAAGAGAAGAGATTGGAGAAACTTTATTCCTAACGACGATATTTATGTAATGTAAGTATTTTAATTAAGGTAACCTACCTATTGAAGCATCCGATACTGAAGGTAGATTTGGCTTAGGAAGGGTATTCAACACTATATTTATGTTTTCTGTATTTTTGTTGAAGAATGCAGTAACTTGGTCAATGTAATTGCTAAGTTCGCCAATAAATTGCCCATAAGCTGAAAATTAAATATTATTATAGTTACTTTCCTTCTAAAAAGTTGTATAGTTCTTACTTGGTAAGTTTGGTACAATATCCTGAATAAAGGGTATATTGTTTAAAAAGTTTGCTATGATCTCCTGTATAACTAATTGATCTGTATCGAATAAAGAATATATTACGTTTAAAATCCTCTCGAATAAACCTGAAAAGAACAGTTTTT
Organism: Diabrotica balteata; assembly: GCA_918026665.1. NCBI lineage: Eukaryota > Metazoa > Arthropoda > Insecta > Coleoptera > Chrysomelidae > Diabrotica > Diabrotica balteata. The sequence continues at coordinate 159,432,563 of OU898280.1, forward strand.
TTTAGAAAGATTTCTTAAAATGACAACTAATAAGTTATGAGTGTAATATAGTTTTTAGCTACTGAATTTTACTTAAGAGCAAGAAAAAATAGTAATTGTTCAGGGTATGTTTGTGATAAATTAACAAGCACGATTTATTTTACACTTTGGGAGCAAAAAATTAAATATCCACAGTAGATAGGGATGCACTTCACCCCACTTTTTGGACTTTGACCCCGCACTCTCTTTGCATCCACGTTTCGCATCCCGCGTCACTGTCTCTCGATACAATAGCCCACGTTGACCTCTGCTATCCACTGCTGCCCTCTGCTACCCTCTGCTACCCTCTTCTACCTTGTGTTAACATCTGTTATTGTGTCTCTGCTACCCTCTGCTGCCCTCTGTTACCCTCTGTTATTGGGTCTCTGCTAACCTCTGCTGCCCTCTGTTTGTCTCTGTTACCCTCTGTTATTGTGTCTCTGCTACCCTCTGTGACACTCGCGGATGCGTCGAGAGTGCGGGGTCAAAGTCCAAAAAGTGGGGTGAAGTGCATCCTTATCTACTATCCACTGGAATTAATTTTCTTATACAAAAAAATTTAATTATGAAAAGTTTTAATTGGTAAAGTAATTGTAAAGATAAAAAACAAAAAATACCAAAATAGTGTTATGATAATTTCGTAAGATTTATTCCTTATAAAAAAGTCTCTTAAGAAGAAAAAGTACTAAAAATCTAGAATGTTCTACTACTCAAATATCCCGAGATATCTCGTATGGTTTGCTTCTTCTTTTTCTAGTGCCATCTCCACTAATGAAGGTTAGCTATAACCATTGCAAATTCGTCTCTATCTCCTGGTCTTCTTAGGAGCCTCTGTGTATTTAACCCGGTCCAGTCGAATGTTTTTCAGCCAAGATATTTGACGTCTACCAGGACCCATTTTTTCTTCGATTTTACCCTTAATAATCAGCTGCCATAACTCGTACTTATCATTTCTAAGTATGTGCCCCAATACGCTGTCTTTCGCCTTTTAATGGTGGTCAAAAGTTATGTCTCTTCTTATTCTGTGTAAGCTTCCAGTTTCTTCAATTGGTCAAAATCGGATTTGCGGATTGAGCCTTTGGTTACTCACCAATTTCCTCATCTTTAAAAAGGCTACTCTTGATTGCTTTATCGTCATCATCAGTGGCATTACAGCTCGTTATGAGCCAAAGCTTTCTTCAGAACAATCTTCCATTCGTCACTGTCTCTGGCAACACTTCTCCAGGTTTAACTCCGATGGATTTTAGATCATCCTCTATGTTATCTTGATACCTCTATTCTTAAGCGAATTTTTGATTTTGGATTTAGATCTACCGTAATCCAGACTCCTAAATATTTCATTTTGTCTACTTGCTCAACATCTGCACTTTTTATCTGGATCCTGGTAATGACTTTGCTCCTCTTACTGATAACCATGGTTTTTGTTTTCTTTATGTTTATTGTTAAACCAAACTGTTCCTCAATATCATAAATTGTTGTGTTTGGTATACTACTATCCTCAGCATAACGGATGTTATTTATATTTTCACCATTTATCTTATCCCTTCTGTACGGTTTTCAAGTGCTTGCTTAAATATTTCTTCGTAATATATATTTAATAGTAATGGTGAAAGTTCACAGCCCTGTCTCACTCCTCTACTTATCTGTTGCGCATTTGTGCTATTTCCATTTAATGTTACCTAAGCCTGTTGGTTTCAATAGAGATTTCTCTCTATGTTAATGTTATTATTGTCGAATCCTTTTCTCTTTAGACAGTCTACAATAATGTTATGTTTAAATTTGTCGAAACTTTTGTTAAAGTCTATAAACGCAACGAAAAGATCTTTTTGTTGGTCTCAATATTTTTGAGCAAGATTTGTAAAACTATACAGAGCTTCCACTATTCCGAAGCCGTTACGAAAGCCAAACTGTCTATTACTCATATTCGCTTCGCACTTTCTGAATATTCTTATATGTATAATCTTTAAAAATGTTTTTAATAAATGTGACATTAAGCTGATTAATCTATAGTCATCACAGTGTTTGGGGTTCTTGGTTTTTGGTAGCGGAACAAAGGTCGATAGCAGCCATTCTGTAGGTATCTCACCAGATTTGTATATCATCCTTGTATACCTTTTTCCGTTATTTGTGTCAGCAGGTGTATCGGTACACCCATCTCTATATAAATTGAGCAAAGATTTGTCCAGATTACCTAATCGAATGCATTCTGGTAGTAGAAAAAGCATATTATCATAGGTACTTGAAACTCTCTCGACTTTTCAATGAGTAGTTTCAAATTTAGTATTAGCTCACTTATACTTTTTCTGTGTAAGTTTTTAATCTGTTTTTCGTAATGCGTAACAAGATTTTACTGGCATGTTTATTAGTGCTATTAGTGACAATGTACGCTAGGTTTTACATCTGGAAATGGCTTCTTTTTTGTGTAGTGGAATATAAATTGAGGTACGCTAATTAGGTGGCCATTTTCCATAATTTTAAATTGAGGAAATCCCCAATACAGATAAATAAATGATATAATCTATTGTCACGTGGTAACTGCAGCATTTATCCTGGTTTTTTGTAAATTTCGGAAGATATATGTCACTTTAGCCATTTAATTCTATCTTTTACTTGAAAGAGCAAAACAGTAAGTTCTTTAGGGTAGTCGAAGACTACTTTGTGCTGCAGTCTAGTATTTACTATATAAATTGCTACAATAGTTTCTCCAAGTTTCCAACGAGATACTTTTTAGTGTCGGTCTTTAAATTACCTTCCCTATCCATCGCAGACCACGTTTAAGGTTTATTTTCTTTGGTAAGTAGTTTAAAACTTTTAAAACAAATCTCTCAGTTCAATTTGACTAACATGTTTTTCTATCTCTCTGCATATTTGGGTAATATAATCTGCATTATCTTTGCGGCATTCCCTTCCCATTTGGATAAAGCCCTGTGTTCATCGTTTGTTCAAAATCTTGTTATATGATCTTCTCTGCGTTGAATAACACTCTAACAGTCATCAGTAATTTACTGCTTAAGGTTTGTGAGAACAAGTACTTTACTTTTCCTGTTCGAAACAGAAACAGCTTTAAATTTTGTGTTTGTTGAAATTACTTAGCTGAACTTGGTGGTCATAAAAGGGCTATTTTCGATCCGTCTTGTGCTTCTTTCGTTCTATCTCTGACCTGACCCGTCTTCTAATAGCAGGTGGAGCAATTTCAACTATAGGGTAGACTTTTTCGATAGGTGTCTGTTTCAGGCAACCAGATATTCTACGAACCATTTCATTTAGCGCAACATCGACGATTTTAGCGTCGTATGGTATGGTAAATCGTATGGAAACATGGTTTACCATACGATTTACCATACAAGACTTTTGTTCCACTGTGAGGATCTCGATGTCATCTCGATATGTTAAAGATGTGAAAACTATGTCGGTATCAAGTCTGACAAAGACCGCGCTACCATACTGGTCGTGTGGTTTCTCCAGTACAAGTCTAGTACCTTGAATCCTTGGTCTGCGGCTTGCAATATCTCGATGGGTTTCATGAACCAGTAAGATATCGACACCGTGTTTTCTGCACATATTAGACAGTAGATCTTTTTTATTTGCTAATAGTCCTTCAATAATAATTGAAGTAGTCATTAAAAATTGGAAACAACTGTCGTATGGTCTTATACAGTCTAAATTATTTTGTCTTTAAGATTAATTCAAGTGTTTTTAGGATTATTATCTACTTGATATAAAGAAAGTATTTCTTTTAAGTCTTGTTGGAATTCATTGATTTTTGAGAAGTTTAGTATATCCAATATCATATGCCTTTTTTAGAATAACTATTATTTTGGTTTAGTAGCAACTATAAAATAATCAAAAACAAACAAATATTGTGGCGACGTATAGTACAAGTAAAACATCACCATTATTATATTTTAGAAACAACAATATAAGAAGAAGAACCAATACATTATTCACGTAGAATATAAGCGAGTATGTAAGTTCAACCATATTAAATTAAAAATAGAACTAAATTAATCTCAATCATAGATTATAAATGAAAGTTAAATAATAGTATATTACTTTATGAGGCGGAGAAGCATGACTTTTCTTGACGCGCCCGATATTATGCGCCGAACGAAGTGAGGCGCGTAATAGAGGGCAAGTCAAGAAAAGTCGCTTCTTTGCCGAATAAAGTATACTATTTTTTCTTCAAACGTAGCAATTTTCAACCATAAATAGTACAATTCATACGCTATTTTTACTCGAAATTAACTGTGACAACTATCAAAGTCGTCTAGATGTTAGAAATTAAAATAATTAAGTCGTCGGTGGGATTTGCGTCTCCCTGGTTACAGTTGTTTGACAGTTGTTTCAATTATTAAAGACAGCTTATTGTTGTTGCAACCGCAAGCGCAAATTTAGTGCGAAAATGGAAAACCTAAACGAAATTGAGTCCGCGGCTAATGATGCAGTAGCACGTTTGGGGCCCTCCAAGTCCGGAATAAAGTATCGGTTAGCGTACAAGCACTTCCAAGAGTGGTGCGATACAAGAGGAGTACGGCAAGTTACCGAAGACGTTTTACTGGCATATTTTAATATAATGGAAAATGAAAATAAATGGAAATCTTCTACAATGTGGTCACGATACTCTATGATAAAATCCGAGTTAGTTATTAGAAAATATGTGGATATAAGCAAATTTTTAAAGTTACGTGCCTTTCTGAAAAAAACAAGCGAAGGATATACTGCAAAGAAGTCTAATGTTTTCACTAAAGACGAGTTTATAAAGTAAAGGTAAAAAAAATTATATTGCAAAGCATGTAGTTGTAGTATACTCTACTAAATTATAAAAATATTTCAGATTGTTTTGTTAATTGGGGTTACCGGCGCCTGTCGATGCGACGAAATGGTAAAAATGAAGACTGTGGACATTGAGGATAAAGAAAATGTAATAATTATCAAAATCCCAGACAGTAAAACACGACAAATTAGATCTTTTACGATAATTGGTCAAAACTACATTAAACTGTATAAAAAGTATGCATCACTGCGGCCTGAAAATTTCACAGAAAACCGATTTTTTATCAAGTACCAAAATGGAAAGTGTTACCGAAGCGTCATGGGAATACATTCGATCAGCGCAGTAGCCCAAAAAGTAGCTAGTTATTTAAATTTAAACGATGCAAGCGCATACACGGGTCACTCTTTACGACGAACTTCAGCAACACTTTTAATTGATGGAGGCGGAAATCTAGAATGCCTCAAACGACATGGGGCTGGAAATCAAGCACGGTTGCCGAAGGATATATAGAGGATTCAATAAGAAATAAGAACGATAATGCTCAAAAAATTTTAAACCCTCATGATTCGCCAACATCGGAATGATTGCTGAAAGTTGTTCTCGACCATCAGTATCATCAACAATTACCAATGCGTATCAAGAGTCGGGAACATTTTTGCACGGTTTCAATTTTGAAAATGCCTCATTAACTAATTGTACTTTTAATATTACTATAAATAAAAATGATGTTTAATTGTTGTTAATGACATTTGTATTGTTGCTTTGTGACATGTTTCATATTGTTGCCATGACAACATTTTTCCCTCCGCCGTAAAGAAATGGGAAAAAAACTGCTGCCGGCGGAGACATCAAACTTTGACAGGATCAAGTTAGATAAGTAATGTCATCATTATTTGACGTTTGAAGAAAAAATGAATGTATGAATATTATAATAATAGTATAATAAGTATTATACTAGTGGTAGTGCTAGAATTGTCTGTTAGTTAGACTCGTTTACTTACCCGCAATGGAATTCTGCAGACCTAAAACAAGGAAAAATGTTAACCAAATATAACTGTTGTATGTTATTTTAATATAAAGAAAAGCCGTTTAATTATTTTTATTTTTTTAATTAAAAGACTTTATTTTATTTAAAAGACTAATACTTGTTTTTTTTTTGTTTGTTTTCTACTTAATATTTATTGTGGTATAACGATGGCATGGCTCTCTCTCTCTCTGTATATTTTATCGCAAACTTCGAAATTTAAAAAATCAACTCTACCATAGTAACAATAAAATGCTGAAAACTTTGTTTCTAAACTTCCACAAAATTTATTAAAATATCTTATTACTAGAGCTCTTCCAGAAACGAACATATTAGTTTTAAAATATAAAATACAAATGTAATTAATTATACTTAAAGTTATGTATAAATCTTTAGATTTTTCTTAAGTGTAAAATAGTCACTTGGTCAAGTTTCTGGACATCCGCCAGTCTGGAGTCTCGCTGTTTTAATATTTTTCACACCTCGCAACAGTAGTAATCTATCAGTTCACGCATGAAGTAGTAGATTATTAATTCACCAATCAAGTTATTCGCTCTGCCGAAATCGGGTATTCTCAAACCGGTGTTTTCATATATGTTATAAACAAAGTGTATATTTAAAATTGTATGTAACGTACCACGTTGGTCATTCTACTCTAAAAGTTTAATTATAAACCGTAAAATTCACAACTGCTTTTATTTCTCTGGAGCTGTATTTGCTCAAAACAAGAATCCTCATCCTTCAACGGTCACTGTGAAGAACCCAACCTATGAAGATACATCCATCAAAAGTCCTTTGAAGTAAAGTTTGGAATTGAAAGAATTTCAACTCTCGCAATGTAGGTAGCCAGGTACAAGGCTCCTACAACAGCTGTTTCGGCAGAGTGCCTTTGTTAAGTGATCTATTTTTGGTATGCGTTTACAGTTTATAGCCTTTAATGAAATAGGTTGAGGAGGAGAGAACTGTTTGTCTCAAGTTAGTCATTTAGAATTATATCTGTGTTTTTAATTTGTTAATTTCCATAGATTTTAACAAAGATAGCTTAAGGCCTTTATTTTGAATGTTAAGAATTTAAAATTCGCCATTAAAAGAATGATTATGATGTAGAAGGTGAAGTGCGTATGTAGAATGTGTTTTTCTATTATTGATAGCCGTTTTATGTTCTGCTATTCGTTTATTAAAATTTCTACCAGTTTGACCGATGTATATTTTTGGGCAGTCGCCATATTTAAAGTTTGTAGACACCACTGTGTAAGTGCTTTTTATTTTGGTTCTTGTTTTTGATATATTTGCCTAGGTTGTTATTTGTTCAGAAAGCTGGTGTTATTCCTATATTTTTTGTGTGTTTGGCTATTTTTGTTGATATTTTGCCTGTATATGTAATCGAGCAGAAGGTAGTGGGTTTTTTCTTTGGTGGTGGAAATACTAATCTCACGGCTTTCTTGTGTAGTTTTTGATTTAAAATTTTATTAAAATTTGTTGAATAAAACTACCTCATTTTATTTTAATTAAGGCTCGTATTCATAGGTGGGTAACATTGAACCCAGTACCACATTTATGTAGTTGACATGAACGGAATGAAAGAATTAAATTTAAGGCCTATCCTCGATAATCCTAACGGTAAAATTCAGTGAGCTATCTATTTAAAAAATATCTTTCTTTACGAAAACAAAATCCATTCACGAAGAATATTCTAAACGTCATCTGGTACTAAATTTTATATTTTTACCTACTTACAACCCCCTATTGTGAAGTCTTGGTTGTATACAATAAAGCGAGCGGGAGGTCTTCTATTCATTGCGATTATGGGGTAATTAGAATAATACGATTATACCAGAGTAATATTATTTATTGAATAATTAATTCACAACTTAGCAAGGGTACATACAGGTAACAAATAATCGTCCTGTAAATAATTCATAACAATTAAATCGAAGACAAACTTTTATAAAATTTTATAACAAAATAATGTATAACAAGATATAAGTGTATTGGTTTTTTTATGTCTTATATTTTCTTTTGTTATTGTTTTTTTGCTGACAAATTGGCTTTTAACGTATATTACAGTTTGATGATAAATATTCTGAAATGGAAAATGTTGAGATGTGGCGAATAAAAACATTCATGACATTAAAATGAAGGGATTTACGTCTATTAGTGGTGCGATTTATAAAATTAGTAGCGGAGGAATATATGCATTAGTTTTCAAATATTTATTATTTACGATATAATTTTTAAATTGAACCACTTTCACTTCTTTAGGTAACAATGTATCTGTCTTGATAACTAAATAGGTAATTAGACAAAATAATGATTATTATTAATTTCAAAACAGGAGTTTAAAGAATAGAAGAAGGTAGTCCGGGCCCAGTTAAACAATCAAGTTTATTCCAGTGGAAGCAATCAGGAGGATTATTTTTCGTTTTGGCTCAGCTGACATGCTCTCTCTAGCACTAGAACCCATGAAACTATGGTAAAAAGCATGCTTTTATTTACACGGTTGTGAAACGAGACGATTAACAGAGACATCGAAGAAAGATATGTCGCTGAAATGGATGCAATAAAGTATAAGAATAGAAGGCACAGTCATGGATGGCATACAATGAAGGCATCTCAAATGGTACGGACATGTCCAATGAATGAAAGACAGTAGACTCCCAAAACAAGTACCTCTATGAACAACTACAGGAATCCAGAAGAGAGGACTACTGTAGAAAACACGGATGAAAGGAATAAAAAACTCAATGAGTTCGAAAGTACTTAAAGAACAATGGAATAACCGAATTCAATGAAAAATGGACGTCGGAAGACGTTTTATACAGATTATATCATATTACGAGTATAGGTACATTGTTATTATATCATATTATATATATTTATATAATATATTATATACACGATATTGAAGGAGGTTACAACATAGACAATCAACAAAATCTACATTGTCAACTACATAGTGAAGACCCAACAATAATAGAAGTGTCAAATGCCGTCTTAAAACAAAAAGCCAATAAAGCCACAGGAATCGATTAAATCTGTTTGGAAATGTATGAAAAGGTGGTGATCAACTTTTTGCAGTAATCCATAAACTAATAGTACTTATATGGCAGAATGAATTGGTACCAGAAGAGTGGCTAAATGAAATAATATGCGTTGCATAAAGGGCTATCAGCTGGATTGTAAGAACTATAGAGGCATTACTCTGTTAGCATCTGCGTATAAAATCTTCGGCAATGTATTATTTGAAAGACAAACATTTTACAAAGGATATTGTTGATTTACTGCTTCATAATCAACTATACATCAAATTCAAGCACATGGGCAGATTCTAGAAAAGTCACTAGAATATAACATAGATACACGTTATGACAGCCTATGACAGTGTTAAGCAATGATAGACTTTGGTTGGGATCCCACCGAAGTTAGTTAAGTTGACCCAACTAACAATGTAAAACGTGAGTTCGTGCGTTAGAATTGAAGGAGAAAACTCCATGTGCTTTGACGTTAATGATGGTATAAGACAGGGGGAGGCGCTGGCTTGTCTCTTCTTTAATGTTGCCTTGGAAAAGGCAACCAGAAAATGAAATATTATAATGAATGTAACTATTTTTAATAGAACCATAAGAGACATGGTACAGTGTTTTACAAGGCTTGCGGACGCGACAAGTGAATTAGGACTTTAGGAATTAGGTCCTAATTAGAAATGGTAAATGAGGAAAAACCAAATATAGGTTGGTTTTCCAACAGATAATTCAAATTAACAACCATACCTTTGAGCAAGTCAAAGAATTCACTTATCTTGGATCGCTAGTAAACGCAACAAACACGACAAGCAACGAAATAAAACGACGCATAGCAATAGCAAACAGAACTGTTCACGGTCTCCAGAAACATTTAAAAATATAAATATAAAACGTGCAGTAAAGCTCGATATATACAAGAACTTAATAAGACCGATTTTGATATATGGGGCTAAAACGCGGATCTTATCTCAAAATGATGAAAGACTTCTTGGTATTTTTGAGAGAAAAATTCTTAGAAGATTTTTGAGGTCGTAAATGAAAATGGAGTATGGCGTCTCAGAGACTTAGATGGGCTGGACACATTACTAGGATGTCAGATCACGAATACATGAAGCACTACATGATGAATACATGATGCCTTCAAACAAGATAGAACTTTTTGTAATTTCATTAAGAAATGTTTAATAAACAACATATATCAAAAAGTTCTTCTCCAAAAGTAAGTGCTTCATTTTTATTAAACAAATTAACTAAGAAATTAGTTGTTTTTTGAAATACCTACGAAAATATAAATTAAAATAAAATATAAAAATAAAAATACAAATCCCATTCTTTATCATGGCGTCAAAGAGGTTCCTTAATTATTATAATCAAATTAGCTGTGAATTAACAAAAAAACATGGCTAACTTTGGCCCAAATTAACCTAGGTCAAATTTTTTTATTTGAAAATTCGGGGAAAATACTAGCTTTTCGAATGTAAAAAAAGATTTCTTCTAAGGACAATGTTTTTAAAGTTCTAAATGTTTATAAACTAGATAATTTCAAAAATTTGGCATCAGGATTTTTGATTATGATAAATCATTTTTTTATCATTTTTTAATACATATTGATAGTATCTTTTGCTTTCATTTGTCGCCCACAGCCTTACCCTATCTTTATTATTTTCTGTCTTATTTTATTGTAAAAAAGACCTCTGGGATAAACAAATACAATAACTTTTAAACTAATTAATATATCGGTTCCAAATTTTGAGGGTTTGTTAAGTATCCCAATACCCAACCTTCGCTGGAACTCTAAAGTAAAGTTGTTGTATTCAAAGTTTTTAACAAATATCAATTGTCACTTATTTTGCAGTTTGCAAAGCAACAAATTGACATTTCAACTTACAAAAATCAGCATTTTGAAGCTTTGTCAATATTCTAAAAAATAAAATTTTGTAATTTTATGTCAAGTATTTAGCTTTCTAATGGAGTGGAAAAAATCGCGTTTCTTGCATTACATTAAATCATTAAAAAACGGCTCCGAACTTTAGGCAGGAAACAGGTAGGTTTTGTTCTTATATGTCTACAATAACTAAAATAGTTGTCAGCTACCTGGATTATTGATTGTCACGAGAAAATCCTTATTACTCTGGACTAATATGACTGGACAAGCAAGTGACGAAACAAACTTCATATATTATGTAAACTTTACTAACAAAAACGTTCAAAATAAATAGTCCAATAAATATAATTAATCAAATTCCATATTCAAATACTGCAAAATATTTTGGGTATTACTCTGAGTTCATGTAAAGAAGAAAAGAAAATAATAATTCTGATTGAAATACAAAAAAATGTACTGACCGATTGACCAAAATTCTACTCTGTTTCTACATAATAAATTATAATTATATAAATAAATACTGAAACAATAGTATTATTATAAAAACAGTATAAACATTTAGAAGGAAAATGTCACAAACAACAGATAATATTTCTATTCATATAAAAATTTAATCAAATTATAGGTACTTACTGCTTATTTATATAAAATTTCCTCAATCGTCGTCGACTTTTTTGTCCGGAACATACGCGTCTTCGCGAACTACCCATTTTAAAAACAACAAAACACACTGGTTTGTCAAAACTAGTCAAAAGTCGAAATAAGCCCTAATAATGTTATTCAACATTATTTATGACCCTCCGTCTTTCTTACCTACTCGTCGGCGAGAGCCCAGAAACTATCAACAAGGACAGCTTGTACTGACCGAGAGAGAGAGTACATTTAGCACAATTTAACATTTTTTAAATAGTTTATATCAAATAGCTGCTTTGTGTTACACTTTATGTTAAAAATAAAAACAGATTCGGAAAGTGGGTAAAATTCTGTAGTGCCCTATTTCAAAAAAAAAAATTTACGTTTATTTTAACCAAAAATATTTAAAAAAAAAATATTGTTTAAACAATTTATTAATTTACAACCAAATAGTGCACTAGAACTTTTTAAGACCTTTCATATAAAAAAAGAATCATCTCAATATCTGCCATAGTTTTTGCGTTATTTGATATAAACTTTTACATTGGAATTTAGTTATGCCCAGAATCGCGAGGAATGGCCTTAAATGTACAATTTTGGTTAATAATATTAACAAATTTTTACTTACTAAATAGAGAATCTACAATTGTCTGTCCATTATCTGTTCCAATTGCTGGGATTGTAGTTTCCGTAGTTCCCAATTGAGGGAATTGGGAATAACAACCATTAAACACTAAAATCAAACAAAAAGCTTATTTCATATTAGTAAAATTGCTACGTTAGTAGCACAAATACACAAACAACCTGTCAGTGGAACTTCATATAAAAAACAGGCTTTTAAAAAAAGGAAATAGCATACTTTAATTATTTGGACGACATAGCCAGTAGAATGGGGACTATATAACTATTGGTACTTGAGAAAAATGTAGAAGGTCAAAGATCAAGAGGGAAATTTTTAATACAATGAGCAGACCGAATAAAAATCTAATAGGAAAATCTTTGTATAAATCTGCCCATCTGGAACAGGATTGCAGCTAATGCAGACATCAACCTAACAATATTTAGAGTATTACCACTCCCTGATAAGTGCTCAAGGAATAAGGAGGCATAAAACAAGGATGTTTTCGCCAGTTATTTTTAATAAGTAGTTAGAGTATTTTAAATAGCATTGAAACATACAAAAAAGCTATAAAAGTAAATTGTAAACTCCTCTCCAATATAAAATACTCTAAGTCAACCAGAGTAGGTGAGGATCTTGGTCTAAAAATTAAAAGTGAAATTGGTTTTACTGAAAAAAGAGAATTGCGAAACTAATCAGAATTAAAATTTAACATCTCAAATAATAATAAAAAAGAGGAGGATTAAAAGAGAATTTAAACTACAATTAAAATTTTTGTAAAGATACTAATGGTGAAATTCTATATGATAAAAACATCTTAATGGATGAGCACAACATTTTAGCGAACATCTAAATATAAACGATATTGAAGGAGGTTACAACATAGAAAATCATCAAAATCTACAACGTCAACTACATAGTAAAGACCCAACAAGAGAAGAAGTGTCAAATGCGATCCTAAAACTCAAAGACAATAAAGTCCCAGGATCGATGAAATCTGTTCAGAAAAAAAAAGGTGGTGATCAACTTTTTGCGGCAATCCATAAAGTAATAGTACTTATATGGCAGAATGTATGGGTACCAAAAGAGTGGCTGAAGAGAATAATATGTTTGTTGCATAAAAAGGATATCCTGGATCAGACGTGGCCTCAGATCACAATATACTTATGGGCAAGATTACACTTACCCTAAAAAATATTAAATATCATCAAACAATAGACACAAAAAAACTTAAAAAACCTAAAGTTAAAAAATGCCTTCAACATAAACTGCATGTAAAATGCAGCAAATTGGACACAAACACCAATTATATTGGCGAGTACTGGAATCAACTAAAACTTTGTCTACTGGACCCTGTAAAAAATACTAAAGACTTCTGCATGAAGAAAAGAAGAATGGATTAATGACGAGATACTCAATATGATTGAACCACAGAAACAATTTAAAAACAAAGACAAAGACAGAGAGATAAACTACGGAATCAGGAAGATGATAAAGCTGACAAAAGAATGATACTTTGAAGAGAAGTGCAAAGATATTGAAGACTTTCAAAATAAATATGAAGTAAATGAAATTAGGTTGAATGCTCGAATAAATGAACTTTGAAAATAAGGCTATTATCGAGCACAAGTTAATTAAATCTAGCCCAAGTACTTTCGCTTAAAATAGCATCTTCAGGGGCATTTCGTCAAAATAAGAACTATCCGGCAAGCGTAGAATGTGGAAACATTAAAAATAACATAAATTATACAAAACACTACACTAAAACGAGGACAAACAGTTTAAAATTACTTCTACGCTACATTCTCTGTCAGTATCTGGATGGATAATGATTATCCACAACGAATTGTCCACAACGAATGGTCGAGCCACTTATGATGACAATTAAAAAAATGTTAAAATTAAGTAAATAGTAAGTAAATATTAACATCATTCACACTTATGCCCCTACGGCCGATAAACCCATAGAAGAGCTAGAAGCATGGTGTGCTGACGTAGAAAAACTTATAAAGATGACCAAAAAACGAGACCTAACATTTATATTAGGTGACTTTAACCCTCGCGGATTGTACACTTGGACTTCACCACAACACAATGAAAACAGAGTAATCCGTAACCAAATAGATTACATATTGGTCAACAAAAGATATCACAATGCAATCATCAGTGCAAAAACATATCCTGGAACTGACATCAATTCCGATCATAATCCTGTTGTTGCAAAAGTTCGCGCAAGATGGAAACTAATAAAGAAACAAAAACCTCAACACCAACTATTAGACATCCAATTATTGAAAAACGACACCATACATCAGACAGTAAATAAAGAATTAAACAAAAATTTAGGAAATATCGACCACAATAGAATTAGCGAGTACGATGACATAAACGTTATGTGGAAAACTATTAAAGAACAAATGAATGTAACGGAAAACATCTAAAAGTAACAGCTAGAAATAACTAACAGGAATGGATGACAGAAGAGATTTGACAATTAATGAACAAACGAAGAGAATCTAAAGGAAAAAATGACAAGGACGGAGAATACAAAAGACTAAATAGAATAATTCGAAAAAAAAATAACCGAAGCAAAAGAGAAATGGCTGAAAACAAAATGCGTTGAAATAGAAGAACTGCAACAAAGGCACGATTTTTTTAATTTACATAAAAAGGTAAAAAAATTTACATCGACTACCAAGAGAACGACTTTTCACACCATGCTGAACACGGATGGCAAACTGCTAGAATCAACGGAAGATAAACTGAAAGAATTGGAAAACTATATTAAAATTCTTTTTCACGACATACGAGAAGAAACCAAGATTGGAAAATAACAACGAAGGGCCAACAATTCTGAAATCTGAAATCATAAATGCAATTAATTATCTCAAAACAAATAAAAGCCCAGGTCCAGACGGAATATATCCAGAAACGTTACAATTAATCAGCGAAGAAAATATCGAAATATTTGTCCTTTTATTCAATCGGATTTATGATACAGGTAAAATACCCCAAGATTGGCTGGAGTCAATATTCATCCCACTACCAAAAAAGCCAAACCCACAACACTGCAATGAGTTCCGTCTGATAAGCCTTATGAGTCATGCAGTAAAAGTCCTACTAAAAATCGTACATAATCGTATCTATAGAAAGTGCGAAACAATCATCGGAGACGATCAGTTTGGATTCAGAGCCGGCATGGGAACGAGAGAAGCCCTGTTCAGTTTACTAGTTCTCGCCCAAAAATGCTACGACCAACAGAAAGATATATTTATATGCTTTATAGACTTCGAAAAAGCATTTGATAGAGTAAGACACGACCTACTATTAGAACGTTTGCAAGAAGTCGGTTTAGATGGAAAAGACATCAAATTCTTAAAAAACTTGTACTGGAACCAAAACGCAGAGTTAGGATCGAAGGTTCCACATCCGCAGAAGTAGAAATTAGGAGGGGAGTTAGACAAGGATGTGTTCTGTCGCCTCTGCTGTTTAATCTTTACTCCGAGTTTCTATTTAAAGAAGCATTGGAGGATTCCAAGGATGGAGTCAATGTGAATGGCGTAAATATCAACAGTATCAGATACGCCGATGATACAGTGTTAATTGCGGATTCCGACTTAGGTCTACAACGACTCATCGACAAGACCAACTCGACCTGTGAGCAATTTGGTATGAAAATAAACATTAAAAAAACCAAAGTGATGTCAATCCGAAAAAACCAAAACGTACCTCAACCTTGCACAATAAATGGGCACATTTTAGAACAGGTCAATAGATTTAAGTACCTGGGATGTTGGATCGATAGCAGCCTAAATCCTGATTTGAAATAAGATCGAGAATAGAACAGGCCAGAAAATCTTTCGAAAAAATAAAAAAACTGCTTTGTGATTCTCGAATAAAACTCGAAATTCGACTACGTTTATCAAAATGCTACGTCTGGTCGACTCTTCTATATGCAGTTGAAACGTGGACCCTTAAAACATCAACCGTAAATAAATTGGAGGCCTTTGAAATGTGGATCTACCGGAGAATACTCAAAATTTCATGGACATCGCATACCTCAAACGAAGAAGTGCTGCATAGAATAGGCAAGGAAAGAGAACTTTTTAACACAGTAAAAGTTAGAAAAACATCATACCTAGCCACATACTGAGAAATAATAAGTACCAATATGCCCAACTTATAGTGAAAGGAAAAATCGAGGGAAAGAGAGGCCTAGGAAGGAAAAGACTATCGTGGCTCAGAAACATCCGACAATGGACAGGGCAAAATTTTGAACAGCTAATAAGAACAGCTGAAGATAGAGAAGAGTTTAAAATTGTAGTAGCCAACCTCCATTGAGGAGAGGGCACTTTAAGAAGAAGAAGTTAAAATTAAGAATATAAAGAAAATAAACCTGATCAATAGTAAACGCCGTATATAAGAGCACACTTATTAGTTTGACCAGATTATTAAATTGACCAGAAGTTATTAAAAAGAGAAAGAAGCGATAGAACAAATGAGTCTATCAATGGACACAGATACTTTTTCTTCCATGACCAAAAACACATTTTTGTAAAATTTCTATACTTGCATAGTTTGGAAAACACTTTTCACCTTATTTTTAACATTTCCCTTACCTGCGAACAGCACGAACAAGCTCACTGTAAACTTCATAGTTGGTGTCTCTTTCAGTTAAATCTGATGTTATGCGACTGAGTCAAACAGTTTTTTAATATTTATACTGACTTTTATCTATTTTGAATAAAATTTAATAGTTAAATGTTTGTGACGTGGTGACGTGAATTGGTAATGTTAGCTTTGGTTTAGTCAGTTCGATAATTTCTTATCCGTATGGCGAAGATAAGCTTTAAAGTATCATAATTAGAGAATTTATTTTCGATTATTAGTAAGTTAGTGATGTAACCGTTAAAATATTTAAAAATATGGTTAAATTTCCGACCTTTTGAGCCTACTTACATAATGTGTAAAAATCGAATACCCCCTCTAAAATTATTATGTTTATTAGTTTTATTGTTTCCTGATTGTACGATGTTTAGCCAAATTGACCTACCCAAGTAGAAACTTTTGTTTAATTTAAATATTAAGTACGCAAGTTATCATGTTTTAAATATTTTTTCGGTATAATCGGATTTTTAATAAATTTCTATGAAATGTTTTTTATAGTTGCAATCTAGTCATAAAAGAACAATAAGTAATTTAGCATACATACACAGCGAGTCTATTACAACTCAAGCCGTTTTTTGCTTCCTTTTCACAAGCGATTTCTGAAAATCTAGCCTCTATCTATCTATATAGCTTGCTGTCCAATTTTGGACATAGGCTTCCTCTTCCTTCTTCCACGTCTCTCTATTGTAGGCAGTTTGTATCCACTTCGGTCCTGCGTGTTTCTTTCAAGTCATCTGACCATCTCATTTGTGGCCTTCCTCTTTTTCGTTTGTAACTATATGGTCTTCAGTGTATAATCATCTTATTCCATCTGTCGTCTTTCTGTCTTATGGTATGTCCAGCGAACTTCCACTTAAGTTTTGCTATCTGCGTTGATACATCGATCACTTTTGTTTTGTTGCGGATCCAAGTATTTCTTTTCTTGTCTGATAGCCTGATGTTCAGCATTTGCTTTCCATGGCTCTTTGGGTCTTTGCTATTTTTCCATGTTTTCCTTTGTAAACGTCCAAGTTTGAGAACCGTAGGTGAGAACAGGAAGTATACATTGGTTGAAGACTCTTGTTTTTAAATATTGGGAATATTTTCTATTTTTAAGTATATAGGAAAAGTTTTCCGAAGGATACCCAAGCCAACCGTATCCTTCTCTTTATTTCTCCGGTCTGATTTTCTTAGTTAATTTAACTAGTTGTCCCAAATATACATATTCTTTTACTTGTTCTATAGTTGTTTGTGCAATTGTAATTATTAATTCTTCTAGTTGGTCATAATTTTCGTTTTATTGTAATTCATTTGTAGACCTATTTTTGTTTAATTCATCCATCATATTTTGTAATTCTTCTCTTATATCTGTTATTATTACAATGTCGTCTGCATATCTCAAGTGATTCAAGTATTGGCCATTTATGTTAATATCTGGTTTTTCCCATTGTAATTTCCTCATAACGTCTTCCAAAGCTTGATTGAATAGTTTGGGTGATATAGTGTCACCCTGTCTGACTCCTCGCCGTATCTTAATAGGCTCCGTTTGTTCAACTATTTTAATGGATGTTGTTGCTTGATCATATATATTGGAAATTAAGTCCGTATATCTATAGTCTATTCTCCCATTTTGTAAAGAGTTCTTTACTGCCCAATGTTCCACCTTATCGAATGCTTTTTCAAAGTCTACAAATGCCATATACATTGGGATTTGATATTCGTTGGCCTTTTCAATTAATATTTTTATCGTAAGCAGATGGTCGCTTGTACTGAATCCTTTTCTAAAACCGGCTTGTCTCTCTTGACTGGTAATTATCTAACTTAGTTGTTAATCTGTTTGTTAGTAGTTTAGTTAACAGTTTGTACATATTAAGTAGCGTTATGTACCCTTAGTCTTTTCAGATCTTTTCTATGGCTTTTTTTTTAAATACTAATAGTGTTATTGATTCCTTCAATGTGGTGGGTATTTGTTTCGTGTTCAATATTTTATTCATTAGTACATATAGGACTTCCACTGTAGTTTTTCTCCCATTTTTTAGCATTTCCATCTTTCCCAGAAAATTTGTTATTATTCATTTCTTTGAGTGTCTTTTTTATTTCATTTTTACTGATTTCTGGTTGTAGGTCAAAGTTAACGTTCTTTATTTTCAGTTGTAACTGATTACGGATTTCTTGGGTTGGTTTTTGTTCTGTTTTATAGAGATTTGTATAATATATGTGCGTTATCTGTAAAATTTCTTTATATTGTTGGTCCCCACCCCTTCTTTGTTCTTTATGCTATTAATTTATATGTTTCGCAAGTTCTGCTTTAATGTTTCTGTTTTTCCATTGTTTTCTCTATCTCTTTTCCCGTACTCTTCGTTTACAATCCTTGATATTTTTCTAATTCTTCTTCTTCTTCTTCTTTAAGTTCCATCTTCTATCGAAGGTTGGAAATCATCATGGCTATGCGGACTCTGTTGACTGCCGCTCTAAAAAGTTCTGCACTACTGCATTCAAACCATTCCCTTAAGTTCTTAAGCCAGGATATTCTTCGTCTTCCCACATTTCGCTTTCCTCGGATTTTGCCCTGCATAATAAGTTGTAATAATGCATATTTTTGCCCTCTCATCACATGTCCCAAGTACTCAAGTTTTCGTCTTTTAATTGTTAATATTATTTCCGCCTCATTTCCTATCCTTCTAATTACTTCCATGTTTGATATTCTTTGAATCCATGATATTCGTAGGATTCTTCTGTAACACCAAAATTCAAAGGCGGCCAGCTTATTCAGATGAACTTGTTTGAGTGTCCAAGCTTCCAGACCATAAAGAAGAGTAGAGAACACGTAACATCGAAGCATTCTCAGGCGTAGTTCTAACCTTATATCCCGACAACAAAGAAACTTTTTAAGTTTAATAAATGATGTACGTGCTATTTCAATACGTGTCTTAATTTCTTTGGTTTGGTCTACATCTGATGTTATCCATGTTCCTAAATATTTATAGTTATTAACCTTCTCAATTGCAGTATCTTCAATAGTCAATTGGATATTTGCATGTGCAGATTTAGTCATGATCATGCATTTAGTTTTCTTTAAATTTATCTTCAGTCCGTACTCATGACAGCGTTCATTAAGGCGTTGCATTAGGTTCTGTAAATCATTGTTGTTATCCGTAATTATTACTGTATCGTCTGCAAAACGTAAGTTATTCAAAACTTCTCCATTGATAGATATACCTTCTATTGAGTCTGAGAGCGCTTCTTGAAATACCGCTTCACTGTAGACATTGAAAAGTAGTGGGGACAGCACGCAACCCTGGCGGACTCCTCTTTGTATTTTGATATTTTCGGTGTACTGGCTGTCAACTCTTACCTTGGCAGTTTGATTCCAATATAAATTAGATATAATTTTCAGATCACGACTGTCAATATTTTTGCTTTTTAATATATCTACAAGCTTTTTATGTTGAACTTTATCAAATGCCTTTTCAAAGTCTACAAAACATAAGTACATATTTTTTCTAATAGTTTTGTTTATTTCTTTGTATTCCATTTTATTTCTGTCCCCTTGTTCTAGTAATGTTCTTCTTGTGTTCATAAGAATCTTTGTTTCCTGGGATATGAAACTTTCTTTTTTTGTTGTTGTCTGTGCTATTTCTTTACCCACTTTCATTAGAGTTTCAGTAAATATCATGTTTATTTCATCGATATGTTTGTGTTCTATATCTTCCTTGGTCGGCAATATTTCCTTTATTCTCTCTTCGTACGTCTGTTTTTCTTGTTTTAGTTTTTCCATGTCTAATTTCTGATTATTTTCCATTTTCTTTCTTGTTTCAAATCTACTATCAATGATCAGCTTGGCTCGGACTAGTCTATGGTCGCTACCAGTTGAGAAGCGATTTAGGGCTGTTACGTCTTTAACCATGGATTTTTGCGTTGAAAGAATATAATCAATTTCGTTTTTAGTTTCACCATTGGGACTAATCCATGTCCATTTTCTTTGGGTTTTTTCTTAAAGAATGTATTCATTGCATATAGTTGCTTCTCCTCCAAGTAATTCATCAATGTGTGTCCTCTATCATTTCTTTTGCCGTATCCATGGTGTCCTACTTTGTCTTCTTCTTTATATAGTTGTTCTCCTATTTTGGCATTGAAGTCCCCGATTATTAGCGTTAATTTTGATTTCTTTTCTTCCATAGCTGTTGTTATGTCTTCGTAGAAATGTTCAATATCTTCATCGCTGTAGGTACTTGTTGGAGCGTACACCTGTATGATTTTTAAGGACGTTCTTTTTAATTTAAGCGTCATGTATGCTACTCTATCTGATATGCCCTTGGTAGATTGTATGTATTTAACTACTTTTTTATTTATTATAAATCCTACTCCATTGTTGGTGTTTTCTTCATTACCTTTATAGTATAGCAAATTTCCTGATTTTAGCTGTATTTTTTTGAAACTCTAGCCATTTTGACATAATTTCCTTGCTGCCATTGATTCTTGGACCTTAACATTCCAAATTCCTCTTTAATTACTATTTAACTGGGAATAAGCCACAATTAAAGATAAAAATACGTTTATTGACGTTTCAATTTCCACTTCGGAAATCGTTCTCAAAATACAAACAGTAAATTAAACAAATTTTGTTTTTTGTTACATAGTGAAAAATTCTTCTAATAATTTAATTTTATCTGACTCATTTATATTGACAATTCAGACATACATTATGCATTTTAAAGTAAACGACTTTAAAATGATATTGCCAATATTGTTGAGTTGCGCTCCTGGGACGACTTTACTTATAAGATAGTTCATTCGATTACATGAAATCAACTTTAACTTGAGAATATCCGTCAGAAAAAAATCATAGCATGTAATTCGTCTTTAAAAAGACAAACACATGACATGATGACAGTAAAATTCTCCTGTTAGTGATTCCATAGTAAATTATGAGGGAAAAACCAGGAAAAAAACCTCATAATACTATCCCGACATGGTAAGTATTTGTTCGTGCATTTAGTTTACCTTCAATAAACACCAAAATTCTGATTTTATATGTTTCGTTATTTAAAAAACATAAATGATGTATCCTCTATATGTTACTGACTTACTAATACTGGTATTTTCTTATTAATAACTTCCTCTTTCAATATTGGTAACCAGATCCTACTACATTCTGCCGAGGAATTTGCGACACAATTGGCCTCATTTAGCATAATTAGAGCCGCTTCTTTGATTTTTCTTTTTTTACCATCCGTTTCTTTTAGGACTACATTTGAATTATTCCATTGAACCCTATGTTCATTATCCCATGCGTGTTTACATATTTGAGATCTATCAAATTCTCTATTTTTAATATAAATATATTATATATTCCTAGTCCGTTTTTGAACCCAAACTGACTATCATCTATTCCTTCTTCCAGTTTTTTAGTTATACGACAATGTATGATTTTCACGAATAATTTGAGAATGTGACTTATTAGTAATATTGTTCTGTATTCACTGCAATATTTAGCGTTTTTATTTTTAGGTATAGCACAAAACGTGTAGAGCACCCATTGTTTCGGTATGTGTCCTGTTTTGTATACTGAGTTAAATAAGTCTACTATAATGTCTAAGGTTTCATCATTTATGCATTTTAAGATTTCTATAGGATTTGGTCTGGACCTACTGCTTTACCATTTTTGCTGTTTTTTAATGCCATTTTAATTTCCTCTTTTAATATCTTTAAAACCATATCCTCTTCTACTTCTATCTCCATCTGTTCTGTTCTATTGTCTTTGAACAGTTCATTGATGTATTCTGTCCATCTCTTTAATTTGTCGTTAGTATTCAACACAAGTTTCCCATTTGCATCTTTCAGTATTCCCGTTTTCTTGTTCTATTGTTGTGAGTTAATTCTTTAATTTTTTTATGTGTGTTAAAACTATCATGCCTTTTCTGGTATTCTTCTATTTCTGTGCATTGTTCTTTTACCATTGTTCTTTCGCTTTCTTAATTCTGCATTTTATTTGTTTATCCACTTTTTTGTACATCTGATTATCTTTGTTCTTATATTGACGTCTTTCTTCCATTAAATCTAAAATTTTTCCGTCATCCATTGCTTCTTTTTATATCTGGTTGGTATTAGAATTTCTTTTTGACTTTTATCTATTCTGTCTTTATTAATAACCATTTTTTCTCCGTCTCAGTATTTTGCAGAATTTGTTCTTTAACATTCATTAATCCGTTGTTGATTTCATCTGCCAGGCGTTGCCTTATGAGTGGGTTCCTTAATTTACTTGTATCGATTTTTGCATTTGTTGTTCTTCGTTTTATTGTTTTCATTTTGAGCCTAATTTTGGTCACTACTGGCTGTGATGTGATCCTATGTCGGCACTTGGATAAGTTTTTGCGGATATAATTGCGTTCCTGTATCTTTGACTTCCAGGTATATAGTCTTTTCTTTGGCATTTTGAACAATGTATTACCTATAACAAAATTATTGTTTTGGCAAAATTCAATAAGCCTGTCATCCCTTTCGTTTCTATTGCCCAGACCATATCCTCCTGTACATTCTTCTACTTTTTCTTCTCCAACTTTTGCGTTAAAGTCTGCCATTATAATTGTTACATCTTGCGTTTTAATTGATTTTAAAATGTTGAGATCGCTCTCTGGTGCCTCTTTACTTTCTCCTAATAGAATTCTAGTTTTATAGCCAATCATTTTACGGTCATACCTTAAGATAAGTTCACAATTAAATTTGTTGTCGTACTCTATTTGACAAATCCCCAATTAAGTAGTAGATTAAAGTGGCAAAAACCAATTGGCGCCACACTGTACCATTGCCGAAAATGTACTCATAAGGTTTTGGTTATCGTGCCAATTTACATATGTATGTTTTAGAGTGATAAACGCAAATTTTTAAGTATAAAAACAGCAACATTGAAAGTCGTGTAGAAAAACATCAGAAAATTACAGAATATATAATGTTCTCTATTTGTTACAGAATGTTCTCTATTTAGCGTCATTTTTATTGCAGGAATTTTATTATTTACTTAATACAAACCTCTATTGCATTTTATAGATCTAAAAGGAATAATAGAGTCAGTAGTAGTAGTATAAGAGAGTTAAACGAGATATTATTATGTCAGTAAAAAGAATTCTGATTCGCTGTGATCTAAGATAGAAGCATGAAAAAGATAACTGGAGATTCAACTACAGATGGGGTTAAATTCAAAATTAATTTTGATTATTCATCAATTTTTAAAATTAATTATTTAACTAAAAATGTCTAAATATCATTCAAGAAACCGTCTTTAACGAACCTTAAAATATGTTTAAAACCAATGACATTTTTATTAAAATAATGTTTCATGCCAAAATTAAATTCCTGAGTTGTTTTCTTTGAATTACAAAAACCGTAATTGGCTTAAATATTCTAAATGTTTAAAACATATTGTACCTATATAATTTACATATCTTTATTATTCATTTTAGATTGTAGGCTAATAACATAAACAAACTAATACTAACTTTTTCCGTGAAAGAGTATTCTTGATGAATTTGAATACTTTTTTTGTTAAATTCTGATAAAGAATATATTTAAACTAATGCTGATAATTTAGACCCATTTCGTTTTTTCTTTTGTGTCATGTCAGAAATATCCAACGTTAGATATCACCGATCTCCTATTATACGAAACAGTTGTCTATTTTTTTTATCACTAGGAGGAGAATCTACCGAAGAAAAACATTTTTTTTAGATTCACGCGAATCAGCATGGCCCTGAGTCAGACGACCTCTCTATCCTCGGTTACTCCAATGTGGCTGGGACTAGCTAAACCTCACCCTTTTCATACTAAGGCATCGGATATGGATTGTCCGTTTGAACATTACTTTTTCCCGATGTCCTTATTTTGCCCAATTCTTAGTCGGTTGTCATCACATATCAGCTTTTGTCTTTTGCACTCATCCGATCACCACATCCGATTTTACCTAACCAGATTTTTCCTTCCATTTCCTTCCTACGCATACATATGTTCCGATCGTCGGTATTTCAGCTTTCTCACGGCCCTGTCTTCAATTTGAAGGCAAAGCTATCTTGTGTGCTATTTGTAGCCGTCTGTATGCACCTCAGTCAACAGTCACCTCATTCCACTTGCACTGTCGCTCTCTTGTGATTGCCGCTATTACCGCTTTTCTCACTTTCTTATTTATACTTGCCTTTACCCATGTGTTGTCAACGAACCCAGTTCTGCCTCTTTGATAGCTGCTAGAACTGCACCTTGTTCACAACTGTATTTTGTTCCACTAGCGCTCATCGATCACCATCTTCTCTTCTATCTTTCTTTAGCTGATTTCTTTCTCTTACCCATCTAACACACTTTAAAAGCGTATGTAACTCAGTGTCCGAGGTCCCACAAGGTAAATAATTGTCCGATTCGGCCTTTTTCAACCTCTACAAGTAGCTACAGAACTATTGTGGCAGTCAAATAGTGCCAGCTCCACAGATTCGGTATCAATGACTTCGTCCACTGTGCCACATCTCGTGTTGCATCCCACTCATTCTGCCATATCCTAATGGATGTGGCCCTCTCCTTGCTTCTGACGTTTTCCCCTTGTATTTCTCCATTAAAATATTATTTCGCTATCTCTCACCAATACATGTAAAAGCACAGCTAGTGATCACCCATTGGATAACGGCAGACACAGTCCTGTAAGCACTTGATACCCGCAGCAGACTAGTTCTGTCCTCACGTACGAAGAGCTTCTTGTAAGCCTGTGTTTTCACAGTCGCCCACCATAATGACCTCTCTCGCCAAACTCTCTTCCTTTTTGATTTAGATCCCCGATATCGGGAATTGCCCTCCTTAGCGCAGACGCTATTTCTGCCACTTTACAGCTAATTTCCCGAACATACATTGAGTATACATTGATATACCGAGTATACATTAATGACCAACTGCTCACGCACGACTATAATCCCAAGTACCTCGGCGTCACCCTGAACAGAACACTCTCCTTTAAGAAACATCTTGAGAACACCGCAGCAAAGCTGAGAACCCGTAACAACATCATACAGAAGCTTTGCGAGACTACATGGGGCTCATCAGCAGGTACACTTCAGTGTTCAGCCCTTGGACTCGTATACTCCGCAGCTGAATACTACTTTCCTGTTTGGCTGAATAGCGTTCACAAAAAAATTATAGATACCTAGCTCAATGTCGCCATGTGTCTGATATCTGGAACGATCAAGTCTACACCTGTGGAGTGGCTTTCACTACTGAGCCATATACCTCCACCTAATCTTCGTCGTCAGCATGCTCTGCTTAGAGAATTCCAAAAGCTGCTTAACAACCCGCAATTACCTATACACACATATGTCGCCGACGCTAATTCACATCGATTGCGCTCCAGAAAACCTCCGACTAGAGATGCAATAAACTTGAGTTCCAACAATTTCCAAATGAACTCCCAGTGGAAGAACATGCAGAGCGACAGACCGAACCTAATAATGAGAAACACACACCTCCCCCGAAAATCATGGTCAACTCTTAACTGGATAAAAATGGGTCATGGAGTCTGCGCAGATTCCCTTTATAAATGGAGGATGAGAACCTCTGCTGAGTGCGACTGCGGCGCCGAGAAACAGACCATCCAGCATATGATTACCGAATGCCCTCGGAGGAAGTATTATGGAGATCTTCTAGACTTCGCCTCTGCAACACCAGCGTCGATTGATTATATTAATACATTAGATGTTAGATTGTAACATATATGTGATAATGTTGTGTATCAAATTGCCATACGCTAAATAAAATAAAATCCCGAACATACTCTACTAACTCCGATTCATATGTAGGATCACCCTGAGGCACAACCGCACAAAACACAATTCCAGCTTTCTTTCTTGGGCTATTAAGAACTATTATCTCTTTCTTCTCCGCCGCGAGACTCAAAACCATGGCCCTTAATTTAGTTCTGGATCAGGACACTTGCATACTTGTATACCATACCCAGAAGAGCAGTTTCTTCCTGTTTCGCGCTGTTACCAGCATCGCAATATCATCCGCTAATACGAAGGGGTAACCCCCTCTCCAAATTCGCAATCCATGATCTCGTCGTATGCCAGGTTTAACAGTATTGGCCAATTATGGACTCCGGGGGCACTTTAGCCGTAACATCTACAATCACGCTTCTCCCAACCATGATTTTTTTTGAACAGATAATCCGAGACAATATTCATTATATATGCTAAACAGGACTACTACTGCAAAGTGTTAAAAGCATTTCGAATGTCGAAAAGGAGTAGAAACGCCCACTTCTTGCGGTCTTTTCTCCCCTCCGTTACCCACAACACCTCCATCACTGCATCTACCGTACTCTTATCCTTGCAAAATACATCCTACCTTAAGGACAATCTCCCTGACCTCTATATCAATCTTTAATTCTTTTACGCTACACCCTAAGATAAATAGGTCGATACTTTCCAGCCCTTTTAGGTAAAAGTACAAGCCTGTAGATTTTAAAAGAGTCCGGAAACACCTACGCCTCAAGCAATACGTTCGTGTGACCCAAGCCATGTAGGCTCCAGTTATTCCAGACATTTAACCGCCTTTGGAGTCTATACCGGGAGCTTTACGCAACTTAACGGACTCTGGAGTTTTCTGGAGTAAAGTTTTTCTAAAGAGATTTTTCATTCTCCTCCATTCGTACATCATGTCAAGTCCTGTTCGGAAATATCTTTCAGAAAGCCTCGAGCTTCTCGTCCAGCTCTTACAAACGATACGCTTTAAAATGCTTTATTACGATTTTATACGCCTCTGCCCAGAGGTGCTTGTCCAACTTGCTACACAGATCCCTCCAGTACCTCTTCTTCTTTGCTCGGATCGTCCTCTTCTAGATTTTTCTTCCGAGCTTTGTACTCTCTCTCACTCGCTGTTTCTTCCTGTCTTCAATTCCTCGGTTTTGTCGCTTGTCTACGCAGTTTAATGTACTCTCTTCTTGGTCTCTTGATCTCATCATTCCACTAGTAAGGAATCCTGCTGTAAGAAACAGTTGTTCTGAATTTCGTGTTTCGGTCTAATCTCAAATTTTTCTTAGCCAAAAAGCTTGTTTTCTGCCTATCAAATTTTAGTGTACGAGACCACAGAAAGTGTTAATTTTTTATAGAGTAATTAGGCTTCCTTGTTTGCTAAATAATAAAAAATTTTAAGTCTTGATCACGGAAAAATTTATTACAACAAATATACAAAAGAAAACTTATCAAAGCGATAAGTAATACAGTTTGTAAATGTACAAAGTATAAAGTTTAATTTGTAAGTATATTGAATATTGATTAAAAACTTTGTATATAAATAAATATATATTATATATATATATATATATATATATATATATATAAATATATATATATATATATATATATATATATATATATATAGATATATATATATATATATATATATATATTATATATATATATATATATATATATATGCCGGTTTAGAACGTCCTTCTCCGTTGTCCGACACCTAACTTCCATCCTCTTCTATTGTGGCAATCTTCCGTTGATAGATTCCGTTCGCTCATTGACTTTTTTATGTTTTGCTGCCACTCTAGTTTTGGTCTTCCTCGCTTTCTATTTCCTATTAGGGTCCAGTTCAGTATTTTTTTGGGCCATCTAGTATTTTGCATTCGCTCTACGTGTCCGTACCAGGTAAGTTGTTTCTTTTCGATATCCTGAATTATCGTACCTTCGATTTCCATTCGTTGTTTTATATGGTCATTCTTCATTCTTTCTCTTTGTGAGACTCGCATAGATCTTCTTATCGCGTCCATTTCGACTGCCTCTACCTTCTTTTTTTGTCTGTCTGGAATTCTCCATGTTTCCGCTCCATACAATAGGCTGCTCTTAACCATTGTCTCGTATATATTAAATTTTCTCCTTTTTGTATCTCCTTGCTCCACAAGATGCCATTCAGACATCCCATTATCTTTTTAGCTGTAACTATTCGTTTTTCTATCTCTTTCACATCTGTTCCGGTATTGTCGAATGTGATACCTAAATAATCATATTCTTGACATTGCAGAATTTCTTCACTGTTGTCCAACTCCAAATTTTCGCTCTGAGAGCCTACACATAGATATTTCGTTTTATTTACGTTAACTGTCAAGCCCCATTCTTCATACTCTTCTATCAGCTTTCTAATCATATATTGCATGTCGTCTTTGTCATTGGCTACAATGACCTGATCATCTGCAAACTGAAGAGTAAACAGGTATCTGTCATCTATCCCTATACCCATTCCGTGTATTTTCCTTTCCAGTTCTTAAGTGCTGCTGCTACATATATTTTGAATAGTGTAGGAGAGATAGGACATCCCTGACGTAGTCCCTTATTCACTATGAAGGCATCTGTGAGTTTTTTACCTATCTTTATTCTTGATTGTGAATTTTCATACAGTTCTTTAAGTGCAGCTATATAGTTGTGATTGATGTTCGTTTGTTCTAATACCTTCCACAGTCTCGATACTGGAACTGTATCGTAAAAACTTTGTACCTTGTTGAAACTAGATAAGACACATTAAATTTAAATTGTACATGTTATTTTGGTATTTTTTTAGAGTTATTAAAATTTTTAACGTATAATCTCATATAGACTTTTTAGCATTTTAGATTCTATTTTCTGATTTTTTATGCGTAGATACGTGTTCGGTCTATAGAGTTCGTAACAGCCAACCGCAAGCCATCATCTCTGGCCGTACCATTCTCATCCATAGGTCAATTCGATATACCACTTAGTGATTTTTGTCTAAGTAACAGATTCATGTAAATTGAATATTAAAATTATAACTATACTAATTATAATTATACTAATGTTATACTACATTAGCCTTTTTATTTTATGGCCAGTGTTTGAACCATCATCGATTTACTAGATTATACACAGTAAAATTATGGTTTTTTATTTACAAACTTGCATCAGCCTGTATTTATTTTAGCCAAAAAGAAGAAAATTAACAGTCATAGTGTTAATAATACAAGAATAAAATTTTGTATCTATAAAAAGAAAAAAACCAGTAAAGATTTAAGGATATATGTCGTGGAATGCAAATTTTAGATTCCCAATGTCTTTATTAACATCTTTATCAACGTCTGTTTTGCCTTACAATTTTTAGAAGGCACAGATTAACAGAAATTTCGATGTCAACGGATACAACGAATAAACAATTAATAAAATGTTAAATCAAAAACTACTCAAAAAAACCCTGAAATTAGTATTTCCACCACCAGAGAAAAAACGCAGTACCTTCTGCTCCATTACATATACAGGCAAACTATCAACAAAAATAGCCGAACACATAAAAAAAGGAACAACACCAGCTTTTCGAACAAATAACAATCTAGGCAAATATATCAAAAACAACAAGAGCAAAAATAAAAACATTACACAGTGGTGTGTACAGACTTAAATGTGGCAACTGCCGAAAAACTTACAACGGTCAAAGTGGTAGAAGCTTTAATAAACGAATAGCAGAACATAAAAGGGCTTTCAATAATAGAAAAACAGAGTCTACATACGCACTTCACCTTCTAGATCACAACCATTCTTTTATTGATGAATTTAAAATTCTTCACATTCAAAATAAAGGCCTTAAGCTATCCTTGTTAGAATCTATGGAAATCAACAAATTAAAAAACACAGATATATAATTCTGAATGACCAACTTGAGACAAACACTTCTCCCCTCCTCAACCTCTTTCATTAGAGACTATAAAGTGTAAACGCATGCCAAAAATAGATCACTTGAGAAAGGCAATCAGCCGAAACAGCTGTAGTGATAAGTTAAAATAAATTTTGTGGAAGTTTGATTTATTAATACATAAAATGAATCCCTTTTGTATGGAGTTGAAGCTTGGACACTTAAATAATCCAACATTAAAAACCTAGAAACATTCGAAATATGGTGTTACCGACGTATTTTGAAAATATCATGGATGGATCGCAAAACAAACGAACAAGTTCTCGAACAACTAGGAAAACAATGCGAAGTTTTAAATTCCATAAAAATCAGGAAATTGGAATACTTGGGGCACATCATGAGAGGTGAAAAGTACGAACTACTAAGGAATATAATGCAGGGTAAAATCAAAGGTAGAAGAAGCGGAGGAAGACGTAAAATCTCGTGGCTACGCAATTTCCGTGAATGGTTTGGATGCAGTTCAACTGAACTATTCAGGCGAGTAACCAATAAAATTATAATTGCCAGAATGATTTCCAATCTCCGATAGAAGTGGAACTTGAAGAAGAAGAAGAAAATGAATTTCCATAAAGTTACGGTCGAATTCTTCACTTAATTTTTAGGGTGTTTTTTATAGTTTCTGAACTACAAAAATCCATAGAAGGATTGGTGATTTGTTGCAGGGGTCTAGTCGTCAGCACATCCAAACTGGCGAGATTTAGTTGCAGCCATGTCAGAAACATAGAGGCTTAAAAGTAAAGACGTTTTACAGCTTCGATAAGGGCCTCGGTGAGGGACCTTTTACAAAAAGCAGTTCTTTTACTTTTTTTTATTTGATATTATGGTTACAGTCAACCAGTGGATTTTAGTTTGCGTAGAGTTGGTAATGTTATCTATACAGGTTAAAAAATAAAACACAAATACTACACATAAAAATTTATTTACCAACATATTATCATATTAAATTTTCTTTTACCGATATATGGGCAAATCAGGGAAAGTTGGCGCTGTATCATTAGGGCCAATAGTACCAAACATTGGGTATGAAGCTCCACTAGGGTCCCACCAGGGTCCAACGTTAATTGGTAGTGGAGTAGTACTAGTAGTAGTTGATGCTGTGGTTACCGTATATATTTCTATTGGACCACCGCTAATTACCGGCAAACCCAAATTTGGGAATAGTTTAGATGTTATAGATGAGAGTAGTTTACCGATATCGTTGGATAAAAAGAAATTATTTCCATCCAAAAGACCCGGCAGTGCATCAGAAATGGCATCTGTAAGAAATAGAACATAATATTAAAAACAAACAGTATTATTAATTACTAAATGACTTAGATGAAGCTACATTTTTGGTCAACACCGGCTGATTGCTAAATTTGAATTTGTACACATTGTGTAGCCAAATAGGAACCCATGTCGAGCGGGACATTAACCAGTGAGGGGAGAAAAAAAACGACCTATACAATTATTTTTCCTGTTCCTCTTCTTGATTGTTATAGCGTGTGTTGGCTATCAAATTGTCTATAGTAATTTTGTTGATTTATGAATGAATAATTTTTGTATACTACTTGGTTATATGTATCTGTATCTGTAGATAGGCGAGGCGAGGCGGGAAGAAGGGAAAGGATGTAAACTTGCCAGGGTAACACTAAGTAACCTTGAAGAGTCAACATCAAAGAAGTACTTGGGAATGACCAGGAAAAATCTACGTTTGGCAGTTGGTTTTTTAACTGGTCATTGTCAACTAAGCAAAAAAAGTAGATTTTTTATGGTCATTCTCAAGTACTTCTTTGATGCTGACTCTTCAAGGTTACTTAGTGTTATTCTGGCAAAATTACGTCTTTGCCTTTTCTCCCATCTGTTTACAGTTTGCGTATGGGAGTGACATTTTACAAAAGTGATCAGCAATGCGGTTGCCTTTATTCCTAGTGTATCCTTTAACTCAACTTAGGATGATGGAATTACCATCCTAAGCCTGAGTTAGTGACTCGTAACACTTTATTACTAACCCTGATGTGACACTTGGTCACTTTGACACTGTGCAGATCAATATGGTTTTTTCTGCTATACCTTTTTGGGTTATCTCTTTTGCGGCTATGGAGATACCAGCCAGTTCTATATGAACTACGCTGGCATTTTTGTCCAGACCCCACTTTATTCTTAGGTTCAGTGATTTGAAGTACTACTGGATATTTTTTCTTATTAATCATTACTCGAGATGCCAATCATTTATTGAGCTTATGATTGCTTCTCCCATCCAGTTTGGTGCTGTTGAGAGACTTCTTCTTCAAGTGCCATCTGCGCAGCGGTACTTAGCACTCTTCTCATTTTGTTGAAATTTGCTCTAGCCTTTTCTATTCTTATTTTGATTTCCTGATTGTAATCATTTGTGGAGTTAATCATTGTTCCCAGATATGCATATCTCCTTGTCTCCTTGTTTGACGTTGGTTCTGTTTATTAGAAGATTCTCGTTATTTCTTTGAGTTTTCGATAAGTTTTTTAAGCTTGATTTGAGAGACTAGAAACAAGAAAGTGTGTTTTGATCAGGACCTTACCATTTTCGCAAAGTTTGGAAGTTTGTTTTCATCTTCCTTCGTTATTATGCCAACAGTTCGATGTAAGTCCTTTGAGAGCACTTTTTGTAGTTTCTTTCCTTACCAATTCTCTATTAGTTCGTGGAGTTGAAGCCTTTTCATTCCGCAGATTATCTTCTAAGAGTCGGTTGTAGAGTTCTACATCCATCCTCCTAGGGTCGCACGATTTGATAAGGCTTTTTTTGCAGACTAATATTATAGGTTAGTCAGTGGTAGTCAGACATAAAGGTATCCTTTTTGGTAATTCTCATCACCACTTTTTGGCGATTCTTAGATAATAAAGAAAACATTTACACCTACAACCATCGTTTTACGAAAAGACAAACTAGAAATATTACTAGAGGCCTATTTTCTTCAAAATCATGCAGGAAATAAAAAAAATTCCAGGACTAAAAATTTCATTGTTACAATTTATTTAATCACAAGTTGTTTAAAAAAATCTGAACAACTTTTTACCTTATGAAGGTAAATATGCAAAAAGATTTTAAGGGAATATTTTTACCAACGAGCTTTTTGCTGTGTCTATATAATATTAACGATAAACTTTTTAAAATAAAAAATTAATTAATTACTTGTAACATCGAACAATGACTCAACACCAAATGCAGCTATGTTTTGGAATGAAGCTAAAACATAAATATGTTATTAAAAAATATATTTAGAAGGCAATAAATATTATATTTAAATTTAAAAACATAAATATTAACACAAATATGTATTATCCATGTCCAATGCAAGCATTGTTGCATATTTATATCAATTTAATTGACTTTATTATCCCATCAGCTCCTAGCCTTTGTTTTATATGCCAATGCAGCATCAACTAATTTTCACTGCGTGTATTAACCAACTAGAACAAATTCGATAACAAATAATTGGGCGAGTGTTCGAACAAATGCTTGGACATGTCCAGGCGTACGTACAATTAGTATTTTTTGTTAAGCCTTTTTTTAACAAAACCTTTATACAGGGTACAAAACTTTATTATTATAAATATAACATTTTGGTAAAAATCAACTAAAAAATCATTTTAAGTAAACAAATAAAGTAAAAGAAATCTTTTACTAAAACTAAAAGAAAATATTGTGTTTACATTCAGGTATTCTTAGGATTTTTCTTAGCAAAGCAAGTGCTACAAATTAATTTTTCTTTATATAATTTAAAAGTATATTTTCTGTAATTTTTCTAACTGGTAAGCATGTTTTGTATGTTTTCAATAAAATTGATAGTGTGTAAAATAATTTATTAATTAAGCTGAGTATACTTTCGACATAATAAATGTCATCATCAGAGCTATCGTCAATTAGGCAATAAATACTTCATAGAAAGAAAATTGTGGACACACAACATATTAAAAACAAAGATCGGGCTCTCTAGGCCACAGATCTTGGGTCTAACCCTTATCTTCTTCTTCAGGTGCCATCTCCGCTACGGAGGTTGGCAATCATCATAGCTATCTTAATTTTTGAGGCAGTAGCTCTAAATAGTTGTTTTGAGCTGCATCCAAACCATTCTCTCAGGTTCTTCAGCCATGAAATTCGTCTTCTTCCGATGCTTCTTCTGCCATCTATTTTTCCTTGCATTATGAGTCGCAGGATGCCATACTTATCGCCCCGCATCACATGTCCGAGATACTGTAGCTTTCTTTCTTTAATTGTAAGTTCAATTTCCTTCTCTTTGCCTATTCTTCTCAGTATTTCATTGTTTGTAACTCTATCTACCCAGGAAACCCTCATAATTCTTCTATAGGTCCACATTTCAAAGGCGTTAAGTCGTCTCATGGTATCTAGATTTAACGTCCATGATTCCACTCCATAATATAGTACACTGTATACGTAACATTTTGTTAGGCGTACTTTAAGAGCTAATGTTAGATCTTTGCCACATAGGACCTTTTTCATTTTTATAAAATTAGAACGTGCTTTTTCGATTCTGACTTTGATTTCTGCCGTGTAGTCATTATTTTCTGTTATAAGTGTTCCTAGGTAAGTGTACTTTTTTACTCTTTCGATCTGCTGGCCCTCTACTATCAAGATTTCGTTAGTATTATAGTTGTTTTTACAAATTTTCATAAACTTCGTCTTTTTGACATTAAGAGAGAGTCCGTACTCCCTACTACACATGACTATTTTGCTCATGAGTCTTTCCAGGTCTTGTAAACTATCGGCTATTATTACTGTATCATCTGCATATCTGATGTTGTTAATTAAGACTCCATTTACTCTTATGCCGACTGTTTCATCTTCCAGAGTTTCTCGAATTACCTCTTCAGAATAGGCGTTAAATAATAGAGGTGATAGAATGCAGCCTTGCCTGACTCCTCTCTTTATTTCCATTTCTTCAGATGTTTCTTTTTCGATTCTTACTATTGCTCGCTGATTGTAATAGAGGTGTGTTATTAGCCTTAAATCTCTTTCATCTAGGTTTTTATTTTTTAGAATTTCCAGGAGTCGATCATGTTTTACTTTATCAAACGCTTTATTGTAGTCTATAAAACAGACGTAAAGAGGACGGTTAACATCCAAACATCTCTGTGTCAGCACATTGAAGGAGAATAATGCCTCTCTGGTACCCATACCATTGCGGAACCCATATTGAGTGTCACTAATATCCAGCTCCAGTTTAGAGTGTATTCTGGCGTGGATAATTTTCAAGAGAATTTTCAAGGTATGTGACATTAAGCTTATGGTTCGATAGTCACTACACTCTTTGGCATTCACTTTCTTTGGCAAACACACAAATGCTGATGTCAACATTTCTCTAGGAATGATTCCCGTAGTATAGATAGCGTTGAACAGTTCTACTATTATGTCCAGGTTTTTCTCGTTGACCAACTTTAGTAGCTCGCTTGGTAATTCATCTGGACCAGCAGATTTATTGGTTTTCATTGAGTTTAATGCCTGACTAACCTCTGATTTGGTTATCTCTGGACCTACATCTCCCGTTTGGCTATCTACAGATGTACTAGCTTCTCTCTGGTCATGAAATAATTCTTCGATGTACTCTTTCTATCGTCGTAGTTTTTGTTTCTGTTTCCAATATAATATTTCCATTTTTGTCGAGCAATATATTTGAGGTTCTTCTATTTCCTACTCCGGCTAGTTCTTTGACTTTTTTATGTAGGTTGAAGTTGTCATATCTGTTTTGAAGTTCTTCTATTTCTTTACATTTTTCAGAGAAGTAGGTCTCTTTAGCCTCCCTAATTTTTCTTCTTATTTGGTTTTGAAGCTGTTTATAGCGCGTCTTATTGATGGTTTTGTTTTTTCTCCTTTCATTCATCAATCTAGAATTTCCTCTGTCATCCATTCTTCTTTCTTATATTTAGTTGTTGTAAGTAGTTTCTTACTTGGCTCCAATATAGAGGTTTTTGAAGAATTGCCACTGTTGCTCTACGTTGCAGTTATTTCCTGGGTTTCTGTCTAGATTTGTGTTGATTTCGTGTTTCAGATTTTCTTTTGTTTCTTCTGACTTTAGTTTCTGTATGTTAAGTTTATTGTTATTGCGGCTTTTTTGTGTCTGTGTCTTTACTGCCTGAATTGAGTTTCGATATCTGTGTTTTATTAGGAAGTAATCAATTTGATTTCTGACGATTTTGTTGTCTTTGTCAGCTGGCGATTTCCATGTATAAAGGCGTCGCTTAGGTAGTTTAAAGAATGTATTTGCGGCTATAACATTGTGCTCCTGGCAAAATTCTATTAGGCGATCCCCTCTGTCGTTCGTCCTAACCTAACCTAACCTAACCTAACCTAACCCTTATACATATGTATAATTCACATCAAATACTTAAAATAGAAAACATGGTTACCACATACAGCGACGACAACAGCTGTTTTTGACTTACATTTTTGAAGTAAGTCTTTCGTAGCCAAATATTATTAAAATAACAAGTGGTGCAAAGTATGACTCTTCTAGGGTATACTTTGCAACACTAATAAAATTAGGATAATCTCTTAATTATGCAATATAACTAAAAAACAGCTATAATAAGAGCTATATTACGACCTGTTGAATAGATATTTATTACAAAAAGTTCAGATCTTCTTTCGAGTAACGTTATATCCATTCTAAGAAAATGAAACTAAAAACTATGGTGCAAAGTAACCCCGTTTTACGGTACAGCATTTTGATTTTTAGTTTCGTAATTTAAAATTTTTTATATTTTGTAACTAACTGAATTAAAAACTGGTTTAAAAATAGCTATAGTTTAAATTAACTCATCCTTTTAAGAATAATAATTAATTAAAATAAATTAAATACATTACCAGGCAAGGGAATCGACCAGAAATTTTGCAAAATTCCCTCGAAGAAGGATTTAAAAAGATTAACAATGTTAATAATCACGTTCACTATATCAGCTAAAAAAAAATAGATTTATTAAATAATTAAATATATATTGTCGATCAATAAGTCCCAAGCCTACAACCTTTACAACACTTTTCTAATTTTCGATGCCGGTCTTGTAAAACTTGGCCTTAAAAATAAGCTTCAGTTAGGCAGAAACTACTTAAGCAAAGAAATATCTCTTGATATAAAGCATTTTTAATGGAAAAGAAGGTGGTAGTGGTTGGGTGCCAAATCTTGACTAATATGGTGGGTCGTAAAGCAATTAATCGCGCAATTTGTGTATTTTTGTCATCGTTTTCATCGACTTGTTACAAGGTATATTATCGTATATAATAAGAGAGAAAATTTTGCTGGCAAGATTTTTGACTGATATGAAAGTTTGTTGCCCATTAATTTTATAAGCGAAAATTGCCAAAATTTAACAAACTTAAATAAAACTAGAAGAAAATTTTACCAGCAAATAATTTTCTCTCGAATGATATTCGACAAGACTATTTCAAGAGACAATTAAGACACCATATATATATATATATATATATATATATATATATATATATTATATATATATATATAATATATAAGGTTCTTGAACTCCTAAGTGGAGCATAGAGCTTCAGTGAAAACGCGCCATCGGGTTCTATTTTGCGCTAAGGCCTTCACCTCATTCCAAGACTTTCCTTGTTTTCTTATCTCGTCCATGATGGATCTTCTCCAAGTTTGTACTGGGCGACCTTTTTTTCGTTTTCCTTGGGGATTCCACTCTAGGGCAGTCTTTGCAATACTGGAGTTATTTTTTCGGAGTGTGTGACCGATCCAACATCACTTTCTGGACTTTATTTCATTTACTACCCTCTTTTGTTTGGTCAGGTGTAGTAAATCTTCGTTTCTGATGATGTTAGGCCAGAAAATACGAACAATTCTTCGTAGACATTTATTAACAAAGACCTGCAGTTTGTCTGTAAGGGTTTTTGTCGCTTTCCAGGTTTCACATCCGTAAAGTAGTACAGACATGACATTTGACTGGAATATGCGGATCTTTGTCCTCGTAGTGTAGTCTCCAGACCTCCAAACAGGGTTGAGCATGCTGAAAGCTTGTTGCGCTTTTCGTATCCTCATACGAATATCGTCTTCTGTACCTCCGCTTTCTGTTATGACACTTCCAAGATACGTAAAGTTTTCCACATTTTCAATCTGCATGTTATTAATGGTGAATAGCGTGTTGTTTCTTGCATTTATTCTCATGGATTTGGTTTTACCAATATTGATTTTCAAACCTATTTTATTGGCTTCAGTGGAAAGTGTTTCCAATTGGTCAGCCACATCTTGGAACCTTTGTCCTAACAGGCAGATATCGTCGGCGTATTCTAGATCGCTTAGGCGTGTGGTTAGCGTCCATTGTATCCCTCTTGTGTCAGAGTCTAGTTTGGAGAGAACATAGTCTAGAGCTATGTTAAAAAGAAACGGAGAGAAGCACGCATCCCTGTCTGACTCCAGTAAGTACGTCAAATTCGTCACTGTTGATCCCATTGTGTGTCACGCTGCATTTCGCTTCAGTGTACAGTAACTTTATAATGGAAATTATTTTATGCGGGATGTTTCTTAGCTCTAAAATTTTCCATATCGCATCATGAGATAAGCTGTCAAAAGCACGCTCGAAATCAACAAAAACCATGTATAGGGGTGTGTTCCATTCAACCGATTGTTCCATTATTAGCCTCACAGTATTAATGTGGTCTATGCAGGAGGATTCTGGTCTAAAGCCTACTTGATTAGCTCGAAATTCAACCTTGTTTGTTAATCTTTTAAGTATGATGGTCGTGAAGATTTTATTTATGGCGGTAAGCAAGGTTATTCCTCTCCAATTTTTGCATAGTGTGAGGTTGCCCTTTTTTGGACACCATAGTAACGACATAATCTTTATTTATTTGTTAACAATATTAGATGTACAATTTTATAAGCTATAGTAGTTTGCCCAATCTTTTCTGTCAAAGTCCTGTCTCAATCTGCCTACTCCCCTCACTCTAAACGTACCAGTATCGAGCATTCAAAAACATCTAAACCCCATTCCACCCAAAACAGAAACCTTGCCGCCGGATCAACCCAAAATCTTTCTACCTTTTATTAAAGGTGTCACTGACAAAATCAGTAGAACTCTTCTTCCTTTAAACATCAAAACCATCTTCACTACTCACTCCAAGTTGTCCAATCTCGTCAGATCCGTAAAAGATCAAATCCCTAATGAAGACCATGGTGTCTACGAGATACCTTGTTCCAGTTGAACACGTTCATACATCGGACAGACAAACCGACGAATCCATAACCGTATTTACGAACATTCTATATCAGTCAAACATTCCGATACTACTTCAGCCCTAGCCCAACATCATATTCAAGCAGGCCACAAAATAGATTTTGAAAAAGCAAAAACCTTCGCCCCTCTCTTTGCTAAGAGACTCCATTCGCTCCTTAAAATCAAGAATCATTCGTGAAGCTATCGAAATCGAAAAACGGCCTAACAGCTTAAATACGCGCGATGACGCGAAACGATTGCCGGCAACATGGCGACCCCTGCTTCAGCGACTTCTAGCCCACACCGCTCAGGCCACGTCAGTTCAGACCACGTCAGCCCATACCGTTCCGCGCGTACAGCGAGTATAAAAGCAGCGACACAGGGTAAGACCGGTTGTCACTCGACACTGAGGAGTAGGCAGATTGAGACCTCAGTGCCGAGAGACAGTTCTTGTATTTATAATACAAAACACGATACTGGTACGTCTCGAGTGAGGGGAGTAGGCAAATTGAGACCCCGAACTCGAACCGAACCGTATCCCTCTTGATAATGGCTCCAAAATGGGAGCCCAAAACGTCGAGCATTAAATTCTCAACGCGGTTCTTCCCGAGAACCTAGTGATTTTCATTCATCTGACCGCGGATAAAAAACACTTTATTTAAAAAATAATGTACTTTTCTTATGCTTTACGGCCAGTTCTTTTGGAGTCATATACCACGCCACGTTGTTAGTATCGTAACCCTACTTTCACGTTGTTATTCTAGGGTTAAGTAACGGTTAAATCCATCACTTATCAAACTAGAATCTTACTTACCTAGATCAAAATAGGGTATAAATGGCAACTTCGGTATTTGAAGATTTGCAAAAATATTTTGAATCTGGTTTATAAATGTAAATATTGAATAGGCACCATCGTCTATGCCATTAAGAGAGGCTATAAGTATATTTATATATGCTAAAAAATAAAAATTGTTAGACAACGAAATATTGTTTAATCATTTAACTAAATGGATGTAGATATAGAACAGGGAACCAACCACCAAATTTTGAAATATTAGTTTCTGTCGTTAAAAATAGATTTACACAATACCCCTGCACCAAGCTCCAGAACCACACTTTAGTGATTTGAATCTGAAAGTTTATAATACTGTCGCGTGGAAAAAAATATTAAATCTTTTAAAAGCCTCTAAAGGACCGTACGACCATCCAATGCATATAATAAATAGCAGTAAGTTTACAAATTATTTTTATATGGATTTTATAACCTCAAATATGTTACGTGTTCCTTTTTCAATAATGAATTTAAGTGAAATGTGGGGTTTGATACTTATTATTGTTGTTTGGTTCCATGTCCTAAAATGTCTAGTAGAAATAATATGGATTCTTTTCCTATTGGTTCTTTGTTCAGAAATATGATATTTATGGATTCTAAAGTGATGTGCACATAGGTACCTAGATGTTTTCGTATTTTGCTAAGATATTTTTTAAGTAGGATTTGCACGAACAGTCAGTTACACAAATGGTAAGCAAAATGGCCTGGACGCTGACGGAGACGCTAACGAGAAAACTAGAAGCATTCGAAATGTGGGTGTACCGACGCATTCTTCGTATATCCTGGATCGAACATGTCACTAACATAGAGGTACTTCAAAGAATCGGAAAGGAGAAAGAAATCGTGAATACAATTAAACAAAGAAAGCTTGAATATCTAGGCCACATATTGAGACACGATAAGTACCGTCTGCTACAATTGATTGTCCAGGGAAAAATAGACAGTAAGCGAGGGCCAGGCAGGAGAAGACACTCGTGGCTCCAAAATCTGCGGAAGTGGTTCGGGCTCACATTCGGTCGAACTATTCAGAAGCGCCGCAAACAAGATCAAAATTGCCATGTTAATAGCCAACGTTCGCAACGGACAGGGCACTTGAAGAAGAAGAAGAAGCAAAATGGTGCATGTGAGGGCAATAGTACAGCGAGGCTCATAATACAACTATGGAAGGCTGGAACACCGATTTATCTGAGGAGAGTGACTTTGACGACAATATTGCAGATCCTGATTTTCAAAATGATGAAGCCTCATATCCAGAGAGTACCGATGATTCATCAGACAGCAGTGCAAATACGGGACACGATTCTAGCAACAAAAGTTATGCTCAACAAGTAAACCAAATCACCAGGAATTGATCAAAATTGCAGTGAGCTCTACAAGAATGGTGGCGATTCCCTACTACAGACACTGCATAAGCTTTTACTTCTTGTTTGGCATAATGAGACCATGCCTTGTGAATGGTCTCAAGGCGTGATATGCCCGTTACATAAAAAAGGTGACCAGCTCCAGTGTGACAACTATAGAGGTATAACCCTGTAAACAACTGCTTACAAAATACTAGCAAATATTCTCTACGAAAGACTGCAAGTTTACACAGTGGGCATAGTTGGTAAATATCAAGCTGGATTCACTCCAGAAAAATCAACAATTGACCAGATTCATTCAATAAGACAGATTCTCGAGACAACATTAGAATTCAATATTGAAACCCATCACCTATTCGTCGACTTCAAGGCCGCATACGACAGTGTCAAGAGAACAGTGCTATACCAATCAATGCACGAGTTTGATATACCAGAGAAACTTATCCGACTATCGAGAATGACAATGTCTAACTTAGAAGCCACTGTTAGAATACATAGAGAGAATTCTAGATCCTTTGAGATAAGGGGATGCTATGGCTTGCCTCCTATTTAATATTGCCTTAGAAAAGGCAGTCCGAGATACACGAATTAGGGAGGGCGGTACTATTTACAATAGATCGATACAAGTCTTAGCACATGCTGATGACATTGACATAATAGAGCGTAGCAAGCGAGATGTTGTCACTATTAATTAAATAAATTACGTATTGTTTAATGCTTGTATCCCCACATTAGTGGGTGGTCCTTCGATTTAGAATTGTAAAACAAATCTTCCGTTTATTTCTACCAATAATCAATAAATGAGACTTAATCCCAGATAAACATATTATTGAAATTTTTATTAATGTGTACTTACTCTTTTTGAAAATTTCGAATATGCTCTTGAAGTAATTAGTAAATATTTCTGTAAAAAATAACTCTAAATTAGTGAAATTAATAAAATTAATAATAACATCGTAATTAATAAACCACACAAATCATAACAAAACCACTGAAATTAAATTACCTATATCCTTGGGTATAGTTGGAAATGATTCCAAAAACTGTCGACTTATATCAATAAGGCCGTCTCCAAGCACTAAAAATGTTTTGACAATACCCTCCCATAAGTCTCCTGAAAAATTAATTTAGCTACATTATTAGTGTATAAATGATTTTCTCTTTTTTATATTTAAAAATAAAAACAATAATTTATAATAGATAATATAAAGTTGTAGACGACAAACAGAACTTCCAAAATAGTAATTTCATAGTACATGTCTTATGTGTTAGACGGTTGGTTATAATTTTAGTTAGTAATTTATACAGATGTGATAGCAA
The DNA here is from genome assembly GCA_918026665.1 of Diabrotica balteata. NCBI lineage: Eukaryota > Metazoa > Arthropoda > Insecta > Coleoptera > Chrysomelidae > Diabrotica > Diabrotica balteata. The sequence continues at coordinate 159,475,637 of OU898280.1, forward strand.
GGATATTGGTCGGTAATTCTCGATGTTTGCCTTTGTCTCCTTTCTTGAATAGTAAAAGACTTCGCAGTGGTACTCTTGAGGAATCTTTCCTTAATTAATTAGTTTGTTAAAAAAATATTTAATACCTGTTTCATTTTTCTGCCATCAATTTTCAACATTTCAACTGTAATTTTATCCTCTCCCGGAGATTTATTCGTTTTTAGTTGATTTTTGGTCATTCTCATTTGATAGTCGGTTATGCCCGGTATTTCTTCTGAGCCGGTGTTAATTATTCTTCGTTCAGTAGGTCGTTGTTGTGGTTGTGTATTTACCGAGTATAATCTAGTGTAGAATTTTTCAATGGCCTCGCTTATTCTGTCTCGGACGGTGAGGTTTTTCTCATTTTTTTGTTTCTATGATTTTTGTTATGCCGCTTGAGTTTTTTGCTTTCAGTACTTTCATATTGCAGTTATCTTGTATTATATCTTTTATTAGATTGTTAGTATAGTTTTTATGATCGTTCCTAATTTTTTCGTCACGTTTTTGTTTAAACTTATGAAGCTGTCAGAAGTTCGATCTGTTCTGTTTCGTCTTTCTTGAAGTAGTTTAATTGTATTAGGTTGGAGTTTAGATATTTTGGCTGTTTTCGTGTTTGAGCATATTTTCTTAACCGATGTTGTTAAAGTTACTTTTGTTTTATTGCTAGTCCATTAATATCCGTTTGTTTCAGTGTCTCTATTGATTTTAGTCTAATGTTTAGCTATTTTTGGTATTCCGTTTGTTTTTGAAAGCGCCTGGTATACAATCCGTACCTAAAACTACGTTACCGAAACTGTGATTTTTCCCCATACCACATTACCGGCCGAGAATTGATAAAAATATGTACAAGCTGTTATAATTAAAGAGTTCCATTTTAGTCTAAATTAAAATATGGTTAAATTTAGTTACCTATAGATTGAATCGGTTTCAGTGGTGATGATGCAATTGTCTCATGTGTTATAATATATATCAAATGTTCAAATGCTTTTGAAAAGAAACTGGCAACCTCCTCCATACTGGTAGAGACATCTTTGATAAAATCTGCATACAAAATGAATAAGATATTAAATTTATTAAATATTAAATTTATAATTTATTTATATAAAATATACAGGGTGAGTCATGAGGAACTTTACATACTTCTACCATATGTAGAGTCCCTCAGGGAGCATATCATGTGGCCACTAAAAAATGTCAACTCCTCTTCTTTATTAATTAACAGGGTGATTTGTGTAATTGATCATTTATTTCATTTTACTGTAGTGTTTATACGGCTCATTTGATTTTTTTAATTTTTGCATGATACAGTACACTACTATCAAGCATTCGACTGGTATTAGCTAAACTAAAAAATTCCAGGACTGGCTTTGAAAAAATTAATTTAGGGATTCGTATTAAATATTACACCCTGTATATATATTTTTTTAATGCAATAAGTGATTTTCAAACTACATAAATAGCCAATGAAAACGACATATGCGACAATGTTGTCGCACTTTTATTAAATTTTTAGTGAACGATCAAATCTTACCAAAAATAGAACAACCAGAATAAATAATTTTAGTAAGCTAACACTTTTCTTGAATATAACATTAGCATGCTTTAGACAATAATAAATAAATTAACTAGCATAATACACTTACCTACTATTATTGTATAAAATGGTTTAAATATATTATTGTCCAGTAAATTCTTAGCAACATACTTTAAGGTTAGAAACAGTGATCTCCAAAAGCCAAAAAGTGTATCAACTATTCCTTTAAAGAGATCTGAAACAGAAAAAATACTCTTTATATAAAATTAAATCGAAATACAGGGAAATACATAAATTAAATAACGCATTCCGGGGACAAAAATAAATTTATTGATTCCAACTTACCCTAGTACAAAAGTGTACACAAAAAAGTTACAGCCCTTTGAAGTTAGAAAATAAAAATTGTTTTTTTTTTTGTTAAACTACTTGACATTTTGTAATAAAAATGGACACGTTACTTTTTTGTTCTGAAAGCATTTTTCATAAAAAAGAAACAACAAAATCTAAGCACACAGAAAAAATTTAAGGTGGTGTGCAGCCCTAAATACCCCTAAACTCTTGAATACGTTCAAATCAAATGAACCTTGTGACATTATTAGTTTAACTTAATTATTATTTAACTGGGAATAAGCCACAATTAAAGATAAAAATACACGTTTCAATTTCCACTTCGGAAATCGTTCTCAAAATACAAACAGTAAATTAAACAAATTAAATTAAAAGTAAATTAAACAAATTTTGTTTTTTGTTACATAGTGAAAAATAAATAAATAAAATGTGTGAATATCTGAATTACTAATTTTTGGGGGATGGCAATATAATTTTTTTCATTTATATCGCACAATATTGTCTAATCTTTCAACAGCCTACCATTAGTACAAATGTTCGAAATGTAATGTGATGGACAATAAATTGATTGGTTGACTTACCTGTTAAGGAAGGACAATCATCATTGTCCTATCTTACATTTGTACGCTCCCCATCCCATTTATTCTTTAGAACCCACCCATTTATTGTGCGATCAAAAAAAAACAGTGATTCGCGCCTCGCGCATAGTCACCCGTCAATGTCAAGAAGCTAAACATCTTTTTTTTTTTTAGAAGGTAAACTAAATGCACGAACAAATACTTACCATCTCGGGATAGTATTATGAGGTTTTTTTCCTGGTTTTTCCATCATAATTTACTATGGAATCACTAACAGGAGAATTTTACTGTCATCATGTCATGTGTTTGTCTTTTTAAAGACGAATTACATGCTATGATTTTTTTCTGATGGATATTCTCAAGTTAAAGTTGATTTCATGTAATCGAATGAACTATCTTATAAGTAAAGTCGTCCCAGGAGCGCAACTCAACAATATTGGCAATATCATTTTAAAGTCGTCTACTTTAAAATGCATAATGTATGTCTGAATTGTCAATATAAATGTGTCAGATAAAATTAAATTATTAGCAGAATTTTTCACTTGCTACCAAAAAACAAAATTTGTTTAATTTACTGTTTGTATATTGAGAACGATTTCCGAAGTGGAAATTGAAACGTCAATAAACGTATTTTATCTTTAATTGTGGCTTATTCCCAGTTAAATAGTAATTAATTAAAAATGCCACAAGAAAATAGCTTCAGAACAATATTAGTTTAACAAATTATTTTTAAAACTTTTTTGCCTCATAACATTTTCGAAAAATTAGTTTTTTCCTTTTCCTATTAGTTTTGATATTAGAATCGCCTGCACATTTCAGGAAATGGCAGATATGCATTTAAATTTGGGTAAGTTGGATCAGATGAAATTATGATTTCAATAAACTGTCGGGAATATCGTAGGTGAATGATATAATATATGCCGGCCAGCCAGAAAACTAAATATATGCCGGCCATATCAAGAATTTAACAAAATAACTTAGAGGTGCAACACGAAACGATAGAAATGGTAGAAGAATTTTGCTACTTAGGATCACTGGTAGACTACAAAAATAACACATTAAACGAGATAAAAAAAGAATATTCGTGGCTAACCGCTGTTATTTTGGCTCTGGCCCTCAACTAAGAGCGAGAAGTATGTCAATAGCAACAAAGTGCAAACTTTATAAAACAATAATTCGCCCAGTGCTCACATACGGATTGGAAACATGGGCAATGACGACCCGAGATGAAGATTACTACGAGTCTTTGAAAGAAAAGTATTGAGGATCATATATGGCGGCGTAAACGAACAGGGTCTGTGGAGAAGAGGATATGACTTTGAACTCTATAGACTTTTTGGTGATGCAGATATTGTGAAGACCATCAAAATAAACCGCCTAAGGTGGGTGGGCCACGTTATGCGGATGGATGAGAGTGATCCAACTAAAATAACTATGCTAAACAGGCCGGTCGGAAGAAGAAGAAGGAGGCGACCTAAACTCAGATATCTGGACGATGTACAGGAAGATCTGAGGGAGATTGGAGTGAGGGGCTGGAGAAGACAGACACTCGATAGGGAAGGATGGAAGAATGTTTTGAAGCAGGTCAAGGCTCACAAAGGGCTGTAGCGCCAACTGATGATGATGATAAGAGGCAAAAATATTTTTTAAATAATGTGTAAATTTATTTGATTTAAACGTACTCAAAAGTTTAGGGGGATTTAGAGCTGCAAACCCCCTAATTTTTTTTCTGTGCTCTTAGATTTTATTGTTTCTGTTTTATGAAAAATGCTTTCAGAACAAGAAAGTAACTTGTCCATTTTTATTACAAAATGTCAAATAGTTAAGGAGATAATGCAAAAAAAACAATTTTTATTTTGTAACTTCAAAGGGCTGTAACTTTTTTTGTGTACACTTTTGTACTAAGGTAAGTTGGATTCAATCAATTTATTTTTGTCCCCAGAATGCGTGATTTAATTATGACATACCTTTTTGAAACACTCTGTGTAGTAAGGGATTGTGTAGTCATTATATATAAATATAAATATACTCTAAATGCCGAGATGCTTAGACACCTCTTGTTAGCTGGGAGATATAAAGAAAGTGTAATGCAATTGTACACTATTTTATATTGATATTAGAGCAAAGTCTGATAGTAAAATACACATCCGAGTTAAAAATTTAAACTAAAATTTATCTGTGTTATTACTTACCCACAATTGATCCCAGAGAACCTTAAATCATAAAATGGTATTAGTATTTTTTTAAAAACTTAATAATTAATTGTTAATATATTTATTCATGCTTTATTTATAATGCAAGACGCTTTATTTAGTACTTTTTGACAAAAAATTTTAATATTCTTCAACGTCAAAGTTGCTAATATTTACAAAGCATCAGCCATACTCTGGCCTGCCCATATTATCTGCAACCGCATCACCTGGCAATATATGCTTACAACAGCAACATTGAGCAATGGGAGTACAAAACTGCGACGCAAACGGGAATACACTAGTTAAGTAGGCATAGGTGAAAAACCTCTCACTTTTTTTTGATACCAAGGTTTGTTTTACATTTAAATCACGCTTTGGTTTCGAAAGATAACAACAATCCCTAGCAGTTTCAGAAAGAGTCCTTTTCCAACAGTCAACACTGTTCAGTTAAAGTTGAAAAAAGTACAAAAATACGACGTATTACTTCAATTTCACGATCAAGGTTAAATCTCAAAAGAGCCAATTGGAACAAATTCTTCATACAACTAGATAAATGAAGGGTCAAGGAGAAAAACGATTTTAGTCCAAAAAATTTTGGCGCTATTATTATAGTTCAGTGCCGTCTCTTGCAACCACGAAAAACACTACTAAATAAAAATGTTTTCAGTTCGATGTAATAGAGGAAGCAAGACACGGCATAAGTGGGAAAAATGATGTAAGTCCCAGCGCGCAGATGAAAGAACGATCAGAGTCCTAAGAATATGGTGGTGGACGCAGCACAGTTAGGTAGCAATTATTATTCTCAATTTATATTATTTCACTATCACTACTGTGTCAGTAACCAATGTAGTAGTGTCTGAGGGCTCGGAAGCCCTGAGGAAGACATCAGAGAGGATGTCGCAAGTTCGGGCGAATGGATATCGACGCGCTTCAACCCGGAAGACTGGTGAGTTTAATATTAATTTTTGTAATAGTATTTTTAAGTAAACAAATATTATACTCACTTCTAAAGTCCAAAACTAATTGGAGAAAATTCTCAGCTAGATGTGCGAATTCAGCTGGAACGTAAAAAAATAATTACAATACAATATGTCTTATTTCTGCATAAAAATTATACAAAGTGTACTTAAAATTTAAATTTAAAGTACCTTTTGTACGTAGCTTGTAGGTATTGTACAAACGGAATTCGGTCAGAATGCGCAGACATTATTATTTAACCAAGTTACATTCATCGGTCACTTAAATTTCCTCTCTCTGATGATAATTTTAATACAGAACTTAATACTCTTAAGCAGATTGCTTTCAATAATGGCTATGATCCCAACATTATATACAAACTTCTAAATAGAGCTAAACTAAAAATTGCAGAAAAGCTTGCATATTCTTCACAGTTTTTCCAACCGAATGCTTCAGATAACATCAGATATTTCTCCTTCACTTATATTAGTAGCATTTCCAATAAAATATCTAAACTTTTTTCTTCTACAATTGATAACATCAAAATTTCCTTTAAATCACATAACACTTTAGGTTCCTTCTTAATCAATACCAAAGATAGGATGAATACACTTGATAAAAGTGGTATTTACAAATTAAAATGTGATGATTGTGATGCCTCTTATGTAGGTAGAACCATCAGAAAGTTATCCACTAGAGTCTCTGAACATTTGAAAAGACCAAATTCTTCAAGTTTTGGTCAACACTTAGTATCCAGCAACCACAATTTTAACATCAATTCTGGTTCATCTATCTTACATGACATTAGCAGAAAGAAAAACTATCTTGAGTTGGATTTATTGGAAGATTTGGAGATTACAAGGGAAACAAATGAAAACTCTCACTGTCTTAATACTCAAATTAATTTAAATTGTACTAAATTTAATCCTATATTTAAAAACTTTATTACAGCTTCACCTCGTAGAGGACCCAGCTCGACTGTTTAGACTTCATGCACTGAGCATTTCAATATTAATTTTAAAGTTCTTCCATTGACTGTGGATTCAACTGAACTACGTGGACTATAACACATTTATATATTTTGTCTTCAATTTTGATTTTAACTTTTAGTAATTTAACTGCATATTCAGATTTTTCTTTTTTACAGTACTGATAGCGCTTGGTGGACCATTTTATTGTAGTCAACCATCCACTGTCTAATATATTGTTAGTCTTTTCTCACATTCATACTTTATGTCAACTTCAATTGCTCTCAAACCAACATCCTAATTATTATAGACAGGTTTGAGTGTGAGATTGGATTATTCAATCTACATAAAAAATATACTATATAATTTTATATTTCATCAGTCGATTTCCTATAGTGGTGTCAGTTGGACCTTTGGTCAATACTTAGTGTCATAGAATTTTGAAAGGTGCAGATCACATAACTGCCCTTCACAAGCTGTCATTTGTCACATGTCATCTCTACATTTCCGTCAGACCGGGAGCCCATTCTGTCTCCGGCTTCTATACAATATGTAGCTTCTCCTTATAAATTTTAAAGTGTTTGTTTGTCTTAGTGTATTGTATTTTGTATTGTTATGTCCAAATTTTACATTTATGACATTCTACTATGTCGGATAGGCCACAACTGACGAAGTAAGTCTATAAACGTTTATCACATATAAAAATTTTTTTCAACCATAAACTTGGAGTTTTTTATCCAAGTGAATTAATTTTCCTTTTTATAAAAAACGTTTCTTGGCTTATTTCAGATGCCCCTGAAGATGATCTATTGATCGAAAGTACTTGGGCAAGATTAAATTAATCACCGTGTTCGATAGTTGCCTTGTATACTCTCAAAAAAAAAATATTATTTAAGTTATTAATCCCTGAGATATATTACCGATAACAGCGATAAATGGAAATATAACGATGTATGGATAATGGAAAAAAGTTTGGCATGAACATGGTATAAATCAAAAAAATTTAATTATGAATTTATTGAGAATTTTAGAAGTATAGTCCGTCTAGTATACGGAAAAAAGAAAGCAAAATTATAATTTTACGACATTTATTTCTATCACTTGAAATATAAAATTTCAACAAATAATTCATCTCATTTACTTATACAACCTCCATTTAAATCTAAACACCTAACTAAACGTCCAGGTACACCCAAAACTAGGTCAAGGCCATAATTTTCGGTAATGGTGTTCCAGACCTGTAAAACTAACCGAATCAAACCTTCTTTATCTCGTGGCGCTGCTAGTTCCTCTTCAATCTTCATCAGTCCCCATATCATTTCAATGGGGCTAAGATCTGGAGATGCTGCTGACCACGGAATTGTTGCCAATTCGTGTTCTTGTATCCAAGCTTGAGTATAAGCAGAAGTATGGCATCTTGCATTATCTTGCTGAAAACGCCACCCCTCTGGATATAAAACATGAGCCGTTTCAAGAAGAAAACCATTTAGGATGTCACAATATTTCGCACTATCAACAGTACCATTAACTATACAGAGAGGTGTAGCACCACGCTGAGATATTGCTCCCCAAATCATTATTTTAGTGGGAAATTTGGAAATTTGAACGGTAACATTTTCTCTTGATAGGACTTTTAGATGATTTGCAGCAAGCTGGAAACAACTTTCATCAGATATAAAGACGTTATTAAAATTATCTTCTCGAAAACGTTGACAAAAATCTATTCTTCGTTGTCTTTGCAGAGGTGTCATTGTAGGGATTTTTTTTGGATTCCTTGATATGTAGCCTTGCTTTTTCAGTGACATAGTGGTTATAGTGGTTGACATATTGGTTATAATAATATGAATTTATTGAAATAGCTGTTTAAGTTTAATACTGCACAAAATAATAAATATAATTAAATAAATTAGATAATATGCGCCACTGATACGGAAATACTTAAAATTTCAATGACAGTTCAGCGTTTGGCAAAATCGTTTAAAGGTTACCGCTTTTTTAGAGTTTTGATAATGTTTTGATTTTTTACACAATTTGATTCACAATATATTATGTATTAATAGATTGTATTTATAACTACATATTAAATTTAACTTAATAGCTTAAAAAATTAATTATTGTTGTATAGTGTGATTGTGTCATGCCAAAAACAACTGAATAGTCTGTAGATAGCTGAAAAGATTTAATAGAATGTTTTGAACAAGAAATTATGGCGGGACGTTTTTACTATTAAATGTTCTAAAAAATGTAAGTTAAACGATTAAGAATATATAATTTTGTATTAAAATGTTTTCCCAGCGTATTTTATAGTTTATTTTTTATGAACGAGAGAGTAATTAGCATAATTTTAACTGGTACCTCCGACCACTCCATGGGCGTGCTCAAGATTAATTGAAAAATTACTTTGAATAATTGTAAAAAATAAATGAATTATTTCAGTGTTATAAAGTGTTATGTGTATGTAAACAAAAGTGACCTCTTTTATCACACACTATATTAGAACTGACTGGCCTACATTAAAAAGGGTTTTAAAAAATTCACATTTTTTTTTAATTTTTAAAAATTACAAAAGAGAAAAAGAGTTTTTAAAACCGTCTAAGGTATGTTAAATAGATGAATAAAAATATTAATATAAAACTTACAGCTACTTGTTACAAATCCAAATCAGATTCAGAAGATGAACTTTCAGAACCAAGATTTATAATAACTGGCTCGATCATTTTATCAGTAATATTGTCCAGCTTCCACATTTTTTCCTCTTCTTTAATAGTGTGATTTACTGCCTTTTCCCAGTTTTCAGGTTTTACATTATTTACGGCCTCCAAAAACAACTGTTTAACATCATGAATTTTAAAAGTGGTATTTTTTCTTGAAACTTCACTCTTTATCTGTGCCCATACCAGTTCAATCGGGTTTAATTCACAATGATATGGTGGGGATCTAAGTACTGTCATTCCACGATTTTTGGCAATTTCATCAATTTCGTATTTTTTAAATTTTTCTTTATGAAGGGCACACAACGAATAAAGTTCCTTTCTTATAGATCCGGGATGGTACGTAATATTTTTTGAACTCAGCCAATTCTGCAAGTCTTTTTTTAACCACTTGGTTGTGGGCAGTCCTTCTATAAGTCTGGAGTGATAACTTGCATTATCCATTACTATTACACAGTTCTTAGGAAGAAGATCTATCATTTGTTCGAACCATTCTTGAAAGACATCAGCGTTCATGTCTTCATGGTAGTCACCGGTACGAGTTGATTCAAAAGTTAATAAACCACCTTCAACAAAACCGTCTGAACTGCCAATGTGTACTATTATCAGCCTGCGTCCCTTTCCTGATGGTGGGTTTAAACCAGTAGATAAGTTATTTACAAAAGCGTGCCTTTGACTTGTAACAGTTTCATCCTGCCAAAATTTATTTGGTGTATGACCCTCGTTGATCCATGTTTCATCAAGATAAAATATTTTTCTTTTTTGGTTTCTCATTTCCTTTATGGTTCTTAGAAAATGTCTTCTCCATATGACAATATCGCTTCTTTCTAATAAAATAGACTTTCTGGGATTCTTTTTCCAGCGGAAGCCTATTTCTTTTAAAAGTTTCCATAACGTACTTCGACTCATTTCTGGGTAATCCTTATCATCTCGAACTGAGACAAGAACTTTATCCAATGTTGGAAATTCTTGTCTAAAGAAGAATTCATGCACTTTCCGTCGAAGTCCTTCTTTAAAATGATATTCTATTTGAAATTTTGGTTTCCCTGGAGCATTACGTGGCATTTGAAAACTACCACATTTCTCTTCTTTAATAACTCTGTAAATCGTAGATTTCCCAACACCAAGTGTACTGCTAACTAACTCAACGGTCTCATCAACACTTTCACATAAACGTTTGTCTGTAAATGATTTAAAACAATTAAATATTAATGTTTTTTCATTAACTGTTAAAGGACCAATTTTTCGGCGTTTACACGGCACTTCCAAATTTTCCATAACACTAGTATACACAATAAACTGCACCTTGCAACTGAAGTACCTACTTTTAGTGAACTGTTAAGAATTTTGAATACGCCACTTGGACCTTCCTACAAAATGGAAAAACCCACTATCACATTTTCTGTGGAATAAGTTTAGAAGGTAATTATCTAGTCAATTACTGTCGTAGATTCCTGGAATTAAAGAATTAAATGTTTGATTGTTGAAACCCTTACTTCGTGGAATGCACTCATTTCAGATAAAATAAAACGTTTTATTTTATCTAAAGAATTAAACTTTATTTTGCAAATAGGTAGGTACTTATTAAACTTTTATTGGTTATATATAACCAATAAAATAAACATCTTACATTTCTTGCAAATTCATTAGTACCTGTTAACCTCCATCACTCCGACACTGGCAACCTTATTTAGGGATTAGTAACCCTCACAACTATTGTATTCTATTCTGCTCCAACCTTTATACCTGGTGGTCATACTCAATTTAAAATTGTTTTCCTATATACTTCTGTAAACTTGTTGACAAATATCTGTTTTTCATTGAGTCACCCGTATCAACAGTTTAGGGATTTGCATACATAATTTATTGTTTTATTACTCTCTCATACATAAAAATACACTATAGTGTGTTGCAGTAGTCTTAAAACTAAGTGTAGCTATTGTTAACAATACTTTTAAAGCTGTTAAAAATAATGAACTTTTAAAATCATCTCATAAAAAATGGTATTACAAAAGACAAACTCATACAGAAGAGTTGAATGTTAGTGGTATTCGTGATTTTATTTACGTTATGTAGAAAACAAGTAAGAACTTTGTCAAATTACCAAATAAAGACAAAATCATTGTTTACAAGGAATGTTTATTAAATCATAGTGTTTTCTTTGTAGAAAAACATGTCACTTTAAAATTATCAAGAGACAACTTGGTTAAGAAGCGAATGTTCGATGGTTCCAATACGTCATTATGGAGGATATTAAACGAATTGGATTTTAGATGAAAAAGAGTTATGTCAATGCATAATATTGCAGTAAAGTGAACTTTATTTTAAGAAATGATATTAATCTCACCAATTTCGTTAGAAACATGGGACATGTACTTCAGGAAACTGATACAAGAAGACCGAATGGAATTCAAAATAAAAGAAAGTAACCAAAACATACGCGTTGAAGCATCTCATATAAGAATCACGAAAAAGGAAGTAAGGGATATCTGTATTTCACTCAAAAACAAAAAAGCGCCCGGACCTGGCAATATACCCTCAGAACTGATAAAATATGGAACTGAAAAACTATATGAGCATTTGACAATACTCTTTCAAAACTGCATAAACAAAGTAGCCAAGGTTCCAGCCGAATTTAAAACCTCAACCATTTCAACTTTACATAAAAATGGAAACAAACAAAATTGCGACAATTACCGTGGAATAGCAGTTACTAGTACCATTAGTAAAATCTATGGGAAAATGATCAAAAATAGAATAGAAAGAGAATACACTGATATGGAGGCAGAAGAACAGGCGGGTTTTAGAGCTGGTAGATCGACCATAGACCACCTTTTTTGTATCACCCAACTTATAGAAAAAAAGGTTGCTGTAGATCAAGAAGTCCACTTTTTGTTTGTTGATCTAAAAAAGGCCTACGATAGCATCCCTCAAAATAAGTTATGGAACACTCTCAGACAAACGAACATCAACTCAAATCTCATAACAGCAGTGGAAAAACTATATGAGAACGCCAACGCCAAAGTTAAAATAGGAACGAATGTTTCCAAAGGTTTTGTAGTAGACAAAGGACTGAAGCAGGGATGCTGCTTAGCGCCGACACTTTTCAAAATATATCTGGAACAAGCATTAAAACTCTGGAAGCGGAAATGCAGCGGCATGGGTATACAATTAAACAATAACAACCTGTACACTCTATGTTTTGCTGATGATCAAATTGTGATTGCTAACGAATATGACGACCTAGAATACATGACTCGAAAATTAATCGAAGAATACAAAAAATGGGGATTAGAAGTCAACATAGATAAAACAATGTACATGAACATCGGTGGTAAAGAACAAAATCTAGTTTTAAACGACGGACAACACATTAAGTACAACAATAAATATTCCTATTTAGGAGTAGAAATCACAGACGACGGCAAATCAGATCAGGCTATAAAAAAACGAAACACTCAGGGTAGAAGGGCCATATCTCAACTAAATAGTATTATCTGGGATCAACATATATCCAAAAAAAATAAACATCGAATATACAACACTATTATAAAGAGCATAGTAATGTATGGAAGTGACGTGTGGCAGTTAAAGGCAACTACTGAAAGAACACTACAAGCCACGGAGATGGACTACTGGAGACGGGCCGCAGGAAAATCAAAACTCGAAAGAATTAATAACGAACGTATACGAGAGGTTATGGGAGTCACACATACGATTGTCGAAGATATAAGAGTACAACAACTAAAGTGGTATGGACATGTGCAGAGAATGCCAGAACATCGTCTGCCCAAACAGATTATAGATTGGTCACCACATGGAAAGAGAAAAAGAGGCCGACCCAGAAAGAGCTGGAGAGAAGGAATAGACAGAGAGATCCGAGAGAGAGGTTTAGACGAAGATCTTTGGGAAGATAGAGATGCATGGAGATTGGGCATCGGAAGACGTCGGAGGACGTTTTAAACCGATTATATATATATATATATATATATATATATTATATATATATATATATATATATATATATATATTGCAGAGAAAATTTTGTATAAGTTTTTGTATAATTTTTTTTTTTTTTTTTGATGAAACATGGATCTTCCAAAATGGAAAAATATGTCGTTGGTATCAAAATAAAGACAACGGAAGTATCAAAACCACAAAAACAGATGGTAGAAGGTTAGTTACATTAGTCAATTCGTTAATTATATTATTATTGTTAGGTATTTGTATTGGGTTTATTAAGTTTATAAAATCTTTCAGTTTTTTTTCCTCATTTACAATATTTTAAAAATCAAAAAATTCCTCACATTAATTACACTCATGTTTTGGCAACGCTGCACTCATGCACTCATTTTTATCTGAAAAATTCTTATATAGCACATGTTACGCTAGAATTTTACTATTATAGGTAAAAATAATTTAAGTAAAAATTAAAAACATCAATGCATACTTAATTACTATTTCATAATAAATGAAATACATTACCTGGTAAAGAAAGTGACCAAAACTTTTCAACAATGCCTTCGAATTGGGATATAATTTGGTATAAGATATCAAAACCTTTTTCGTAAACTGTCTTAATGGCATTCTCTAAAAAATTTTTAAATTTATAACAAAAATATTTAAATAAATTTGATAATATTTTTTATTATATCAGTGTTTTTTACATTCATTACAAGTAACAAAAAATCTGCTTACAACAAAATGTATCTATTTAAATAGTAGCAATTTTAACACGTTAACTGTTTTACCATGATTTGGAACAAGTCTTAAAATCAATGAAAAAACATCACACTACAATAGTAATGGGCGACTTCAATGCCAAAATTGGCCAGGGAAGAGTGGATGGATATGTGGGGGAATATGGTCTAGGAAATAGAAATGAACGTGGTGACCGTTTGATACAATTTTGCCAGACGGAAGAATTTGTAATAGCTAATACACTTTTTAAGCTACCAAAAAGAAGGTTGTATACATGGAAATCTCCCGGTGATACAACGAATAGAATAATCCGAAATCAAATTGACTTTGTCCTTATTAGACAAAGATTTCGTAATTCTATACTGTCTGCCAAAACTTACCCTGGAGCAGACATCGGTTCAGACCATAACCCCATAGTAGTCACATTACGAACCAAATTAAAACTGGTTAAAAAACCCACACAAAGTAGAATTGATATTAAGAGATTAAGGGAACCACAAACAAAGGAACAAACTGTAAAAACTCTTACTGAAAATATACGTAATGCCCAAGAACTTAATAAAAGTAGCTATAACATTGATCAGAAATGGGAAAATATAAAAGCATCAATAATTAAAACAGCAAATGAAAACTTAAAACCAAAGAATAGAAAACATAAAGATTGGATGACTGAAGAAATACTACTATTAATGAATAAAAGAAAATCATTCAAATAAAAAATCCAATTAAATATAATGAAACTGATCGATTAATAAAAAAGATAATAAAAGAAGCTAAGAAGAGAATGTTACATGAGCAGTGCCAAGAACTAGAAGAAATTGAGAAAAAATATGACTTTTTTAACATGCATCAAAGAATTAGAGAATTAACAGGAATGAGAAAAACACTTCAAACTAGGCAACTAAGAGATGAAAGGGGTGCACTTATACCAGATATAAACCAAAAAATGCAGAGATGGACACAATATATAGCACAACTATTTGAAGACAAAGAGAGAACAGAAGCACCAAAAGAATTTAAGGATGATACTGGGCCTGACATTATACGAGAAGGAATTGAATATGCAATGAAACAAGCTAAAGATGGTAAATCTCCCGGGCCTGATGAAGTTCCTATCGAATTACTTAAAATTGTGAATACTGAATCTATTGATCTTCTTTTGGATCTATTCAGTACCATATATAGAACAGGTATAATACCTAAAGAATGGCTCCAATCAACATTCATACTGCTTCCCAAAAAAGCCAATGCAAAGGAGTGCAATGAACATCGCACCATAGCCTTAATGAGTCATGTCTTGAAATTGTTTTTAAAAGTAATTCACAATAGAATACATAAGAAATTAGATGAAGGCATAAGTAATACACAAATGGGATTTAGGAAAGGACTGGGAACACGAGATGCACTGTTTGCAATAAGTGTTCTTTCGCAGAGATGCTTAGATATTAATCAGGAAGTATATGCCTGTTTCATTGATTTTGAGAAGGCATTTGACAGAGTGCAACATAATCGACTTAAAGAAATTTTATTAAATAAAAACATAGACAGTAGAGACATTAGAATCATCTGTAACCTCTATTGGAATCAAACAGCAAAAGTGAAAGTTGAAAACAAACTGACCAAGGATATCCAGATTCGCCGTGGGGTCCGCCAAGGGTGTATTTTATCACCCTTGTTATTCAATTTATACAGTGAAGCCATCTCAGAATTAGCGCTTGCCGAGATCAGTGAGGGCCTTATAATAAACGGTGAGCCACTTAATAACATAAGATATGCTGACGACACCGTCCTTTTGGCAGAAACACTAGAAGAACTGCAACACCTTGCTGAACAACTAAATATATACTGCAACGATTATGGACTAAAAATCAATTTGAAGAAAACAAAGTTCATGGTATTTACAAAAGCACAAAACATCAAAGTTAAGCTAGTACTAGACAATACAGAAATTGAACAAATATCTTCGTACAAATACCTTGGAGCATGGATCACAGAAGATACTGATCAGACAAAAGAAATAAGATGCCGCATTGAAATTGCGCGGTCAACTTTTAATAGAATGAGAAAACTTTTTTGTAATCGCGATATCAATATATCGCTCCGGATAAGAATGCTTCGATGCTATATTTTCTCTACCCTTTTGTATGGAGTTGAAGCTTGGACACTTAAAAAATCCAACATTAAAAACCTAGAAGCATTCGAAATGTGGTGTTACCGACGCATTTTGAAAATATCATGGATGGATCGCAAAACAAACGAACAAGTTCTCGAACAACTAGGAACACAATGCGAAGTTTTAAATTCCATAAAGATCAGGAAATTGGAATACTTGGGACACATCATGAGAGGTGAAAAGTACGAACTACTAAGGAATATAATGCAGGGTAAAATCAAAGGTAGAAGAAGCGTAGGAAGACGTAAAATCTCGTGGCTACGCAATCTCCGTGAGTGGTTTGGATGCAGTTCAATTGAACTATTCAGGCGAGTAACCAATAAAATTATAATTGCCAGAATGATTTCCAATCTCCGATAGGAGTGGAACTTGAAGAAGAAGAATTTTAATATTAAAACAGCCTCGAAGTACGCCTAATGTGGACAAGTACTAGCCCGCCGTGTGCTTACTGATTCTGCAAGGGTGAATAGCTGTTTGTATTTGCTTGTTAATTTAATGAAAAAGAAAGTTTCTGCCATTTTTTTAATAATAAATTGTCGAAATAGGTTCTTACTTCCTATTTATATAGAAATAAAAAGTAAGTTACAGAAATATGCACCATGTAAAAAGTTATGAGAACTCAAAATTAGACTATATTTGAGATTTCTCTATATATAGCATTTATAACATAAAGCATTTTTAATCTAGTTTCAGCCGTACTTTACGATGGGACTAGTAAATAAAAATTTATTGTTAAAAAGTTTTTTGTAACAATTGATCACTTTTTGAGATAAGGTACTCTTTGAAGAAAAACAGTCTAGCTATTCAAATACTACGTATAGATAACGAAGAGTTCATTACAGCGGTCTTAGTTTACCACATCTC
Organism: Diabrotica balteata; assembly: GCA_918026665.1. Lineage (NCBI taxonomy): Eukaryota > Metazoa > Arthropoda > Insecta > Coleoptera > Chrysomelidae > Diabrotica > Diabrotica balteata. The sequence continues at coordinate 159,492,681 of OU898280.1, forward strand.
TCTTTTCTGTCGGCAACGACAGGATTCAGCATCTGCAACCGAGTGAGCTGGTTGGATACCTAGGCCGAAGGTATAATGCACTGGACAGACCAGAGTAGCCTTCAACCAGCTGCGGACACAGCTCGATCGTATTCAACGAACGGAGCTCAAATCAGCACAACATCTACTGGTACTTATTTGCTTCCGAAGTATATTGACAAACTACAGAGTCCAACCATCTCGATGAAAACGCTGAAGGGCTTTGAAAGGTCTGTACGTATAGCCGTTTGGAAGTTTCTGTCTCTCAATCGTACGTGCGCCGATGCCTACATCCACGCTTCCACTAAAGAGGGTGACTTAAGAAATGATAAGGAGACTGACACAATTGATCAGCTCAGCTACTGATACGACGTCTATAACCCTCAGTTTACCATACAGGTCACGTTTCTGGGAGAAAGTCCTCAATTGGACTCAAACATCGTCTGGCAATTCTGCATCGATCGTACGTGAAATGAGCCAGAAGCTTGAGGACAGCTGTAGTGGAAACAGACTTCCTCAGAGCTCTTCACATTTCGAAAGATCTGCCTGGATAAACAATCCACCGCCCTACTGGTCGGGGAGATATTTTATCAAGGCAATCCAACTGCGAGGAAATCTTCTGCCAACATGAGGCATCCTCCTCAAATCCACCACATGAGCGTTGGTGCCGAAAGGGGTGCGAACGTAACGAGAGTACAGCCGTCACTTATAAAACGACGCTGTGTACTGAGCCTCGATTCCTTCAAACCATGCAGACCCGATATTCTAAGAAAACCATTTGCATGACACCTTTAATCGTTGGAGCTCGCGAAACATGGTGTCAGTTAAATTCTCGTGTCATCAGAATTTTTAACCTTTCTATGTTTGACTTCCGCAATTTAATAACTAAGGCAGTTCAAGGTAGTATCCATATTCATAGTTATTTTATGAGATCTTAGCATAAGTGGCTTATGAGAATCTTACTTCGAGTGCAAGTACCGGCTTCTTCCTATCAAGGTGTCTACAATTGTCTAGTTAGGATTTTATTTTTACTGACGACGTAGATGTTCTGTTTTTTTTTCTTTACATGTTTGTTAATGTCCTTTGTAAATTTTACTTTTCTATAGTTACTATAAACTTTTTAAACAGTTATTATTTTTACCTTCGATTTGGCTTGGTGAACTAGTAAATGCAGAGGAGGGTGATAGATCTCGTTTCGATTAATACTGACCAAACATCGGGCCATAAAAGGCCATACGTTGCTGGTTTGTTACTTTCCGGATCGAAACGAAAGAAACAAATCAGCAGGACAGGGTCGGTTTTCGGATGGCGGGAGTTTGGTTGCGTGATGATCGTAGCCACCCAGCCGGCATCGCCAGCTGCAAACCAACAGAGGTATGGCTCCACTCTGATATCCAACTCTTGCAATATTTAAGGTCATCTGCTTATATAGATCCAAAAATTGCCTGTCTAGATGCCAAATATTATTAGATGGACTAGGGTGTATATGATGAGAGGATTAGATGGTAGATACATAGATTCATGTCTTATACTGCGGTGAAAGGTCTCGAGTAGGATATTAATATATAATGCGGTGCGTATGAGTAAAATTGGAACTGAGCGTACAGGTAGAATGCCTTACTGTGGTGTATCGAAATATAGATCTTGACAGAAAGAGAATACGTCGGAGCGCGGAAGAGGTGAAACGTATGAATACGTCTTACCATCCGAGAAAGAAGGAGTTGAATAGAAGGAACCGAGTTAAGAAGAAGAGGCACTGTAGAGGAGGGTGTGACAAGCTGAACGAGAATACGTGGGGTAAAGGGTATAAGATTGCAATGAAGCATTTCGACGCCTGTGCTCCATATGACATGCCATTGGACCAGAAGCTGGAGATAGTCACCAAACTGTTTTCACAAGAACGGTGGTATGGTGTGCGGAAAGACGTCAAGACTAAGCATAGAATTTCCTTTTCTTTGGATGAAGTGCCTGTGGTGGTGAATTTCCTTAAGTCTGGCTGGGCTTTCGGTCTAAATGGTGTTCCGAATGAGGTGGTTATAAGTCTGGGCTGTTTGGAGCCTACGTGTCTTTTGGAGCACATAAATGCTCTTCTTGACACGCAGTCGTTTCAGAATTCCTGGAAAATCTTGAGGCTTGTGTTCCTAGCTAAATTCAAGGCAGGAAAATATTGACCTATTTACTTTCTTACTTGCATCGGAAAGTTGTATGAGAAATTGCTTCGTGTACGTAAGGAGAAGGTGATTGTGATATCTGGATACCTGTTCTCAAGACAATATAGTTTCTGCCAGGGTAAAAGTACAGTAGATGCGGTGACCGATGTGCTTCGGGTAGCACGAGGAATTGGGGCTGATCACCAATGGATCATCCTGGTTTTCTTCAACGTTCGAAACGTTTTAATTACATTGCAGTGGGATCATGGAATGAGCTCTTTGGAAGCTAGGAACTGTTATGAGTATTTTAGGAATTTGATCAATGATCTTTCATGGAAAATTGTGGTGGATTGCAGGGCTCTGTCCTGGGTCTGAGAATATAGACCAGCATATGACAGGGTGTTAAACTGCGAATATGAAAAAGTCTTCGCATTCGAGGATGCCGACTGTAACGGAGTGGTAACGGGAAAAAGTGTCAAAGGTCTAACTCACTCAGGCATCTCATTTTGGCACAACTTTTTAAATTATTAGGAACCAACACTACCTAGGTGAGTCACAGGTATGTGTATGCAGATTTTTCTTCTTCTCTTTAAAGAATAAAAAAGTTATATGCTTTTATCTGTCTTCCATTTCACTCTCTACTTCTTGAGTCCATCGTTCCATTGCTCATATATTTTGCAAGTTATTGCTAGATTATTTTCAGTAAAAAATAGAAGAAAGTACACTTTCATAAATTTTTAAAAACACAAAAAAAGGTACAATATAGCTTTTAAGTGATTGCTTTTCTTCATTTCACAAAAATATAACACATGGCCCCCAAAGATTATATCTAATATTTAATAATTGTTGAAATAATATTTACGAACTGTTTTATGCAAGTTAGTTAAAAAATCGCCTTGCTTACCTATACTGGACGTGAAGGGTAGTTGTGCTGATGTTTTTAACAAAATATCTATAATCTTGCTAAAAAAATGTACTACTACAGTAATAGCATCGCTTATAGTCGATAGAAAGATTATAAAGTTGTTGCTAGATGCTAAAAAAAAATAAAAAACTTAAACAAATAGTTAAAATAAATTTAAAAGGTTAAAAAGTACATAAAAAGCATATAATTTAATAAAAAAACTAGAAAATTAATGAAATAAGGTAATGAAATGTAAGGACAGTCGTTAGTTAGTTAGTCGTCCAAGATATAATAAGGAGTTCCTTGTATTCCAACTGTATATATACTAAATGTATATATTCTAAAGTTGGGTAAATATCGGACATACAGTAAATAAGGTATGGATGGATTCAACCAAAACCAGTCATCAGGATGCATTTTTAAAAGGCTTGACTACTGGTCTAAATGATCCAAAACAAAGAGGTCCGAGATTTGTCTTGTTTCATGTTTGATCTAATAGAAGGTTTCTACCAAATTCAGATTGTATATTTTTAGCAAAAAAAATATTCAAGCGACTACCATGACGAAATGAACGGCGAGTCTTTCGAAGACTATTTTGAAAATAAACTAATCGCAAACCTCCCAAAAGGAGAAAAAAATGTGGCAGTAATGGATAATGCTTCATATCATTCATACAAACAAAATTTTCCAACAAGCTCCTGGAACAAACAACAAATTCACGAATGGTTACGAGAGAAGGATATATTTTATGAAGAAGATTATTTAAAGTCAGAACTATTGGATGTAGCAAACAGTTATGCAGATATTTACGACGAATAACATCGAAACTTTGGTCGAGAAATACGGCGTAGAAGTATATAAGTATTACTATTGCCTTTAAGTTAAAAATTACGTTGCAGTCCGAAACACTAACTTTAAAAAAGATCGTGTGCAACAACTCATCCATGAAGCGTTTGCCAATATCTCTGCTGAACAGTGGCAAAATTATATACAGCATGTCATCAAAATTGAAAAAGAAATGTGGATAGCTGACAACCTACAAGAAGATATCCTCCCGGTGATTATCATAGCCAACACCGGCAGTTCCAGTAAGGACGATTTTTCCGAAATAAAGTAGAGACCAGACACTGTTATTGTAGGTCTTATCTTTATTCATTATGTAGCGTTTAGGCTACATACATTTTTATTCTTTTATTAGCGTAATTTTATTCTTTGGTGTATACACACTTTTCTTTGTAATAATTGTTGAGACTGTTAATAGTAATAATTGATCCAAGTTGGTATATATCCTGTCGGTATATAAATTAACAATTTAAATTTGTAGCCACTACGGAGCTACGAATTTTTTTTGTAGCAGTTTCCCTAGTAGACCGTTCTGTTGTTACACCCTGTATAATTTAGTAAAAAAGATTTCAAAGAAAATAGTTTTATTAAATTTTGTGTAATTTGCAAAATCTTGAAGTTGTAAATAATGTTACATTTTCTTTTAATAGGATTGCATGATTTAATGTTATCGTACAGGAGGGCCAACGCGGTCCTGTATCACACCTGCAGACTATGAACGTGCCTAGCGGCCTAAGCGGCAACGTCGCTTCTCATAAATCGTTTTTTTTTTCGATTATAAAGCCATCTATCAACAATTCAAAATTCAAATTCAAAAATTCAAAAAATTCAAAAATCTGTCTCAAATAAAAGATACTTATTTTTAATGATGAATCCAAATCTTGGAGGTCATGGTCTCGCTAGTAAATGATTCCCTTGAAAAAGGTACATTCCCTAACTGCCTAAAGACTGCCATCGTCATTCCTCTTCATAAAGGTGGAGAAAAATCTGATGCCTGCAACTATAGACCTATTGCCTTGTTACCAGCACTATCAAAAATTATTGAAAGACTTATAAAAGTTCGACTTATGCCCTTTCTCCTTAAATATAATATTTTATCGCAAAATCAGTTCGGCTTTTTGTCTAATAAATGCACTAGTGATGCCATATTTTCTGTGTTACATGATGTATATCTATCACTAAACAATAACCTCTCCTCCGCCACCGTTTTCTGCGACTATTCCAAAGCCTTTGACTGCGTAAATCACGACATTCTATTAAAAAAATTAACTTTTTATGGAATTCGGGGTGTGTCCTTGAACTGGTTCAAAACTTACTTGGTAGGTAGGAAACAATTGGTTAGAATAAATGACACCGACTCTAGTTGTAAAGATATTGAGTGTGGAGTACCGCAAGGTTCAGTATTAGGTCCCATTCTTTTTTTACTTTTCATTAATGACATCACTTACTTGAAAATTAAAGGGAAAATTTTTCTATTTGCTGATGATACCAGTATTACTTGGAGCAGCTCTGATATTTCAACGCTTCATTCAATTATAACCGCTGATTTACTTATAATCAAGGCTTGGTCAGACTCCAACTTACTTAGCTTTAACGTGGATAAGACTGTAGCATTATCTTATAAAGGAGTCATGCAACCCTTGCTTTTGAATGAGAGCCAAATCAATATCGTAAATTCCGTGAAATTTCTAGGTATTCTCATTGACAGTGATCTCAAATGGTCCTTGCATACTGACTCCTTAAGGAAGAAACTAGCCTCAGCTTGCTTTGCAATAAGATCTGTTTCGAAGGAACTAAATTTATCTTCTGCCAAAATGGCATATTTCTCATTGTTCGAGTCCCATCTTCGATATGGGCTTCCATTTTGGGGTTCTAGTACAGCGGCCCAATTTGATACTATTTTTAAGTTGCAAAAAAGAGCAATCCGTTATCTATTTGGTCTCAAACAAACAACTCATTGCAAGACCTACTTCAAAAATCACGGAATTTTGACGCTTCCCTCTTTATTTATTTTGGAAACGGTTTGTTTGATTCGAAAGCATCTAAACATTTTTCCCGATAGACCTGACCATGGCTACTCCATTAGAAATTCGGATTGTAACGTTTATTTGCCGATCCCGTCCACTCAGCTAGTAAAGAATTCTATTCTATATCGTGCAAAGAAACTTTATAATCACCTTCCAAGAGAAATTAAATCCGCAACATCCTTCATTAAGTTTCGTAAGGTGACAAAAATCTATCTCTCAGAAAGACCATATTATTCAGTTGACGAGTTTCTTAATGTATAACAAAGAAACAAAATTAGTATTGTTTATAATTACATTTGGGTGTCTCAAGCAGTGGCTACAATTTGTCTCATTTGTTGTTGTCTGTACAAATTATGTAGGTTATACAATAATTTTACTAATTTAAAATTGTGTTATTCTGTTTTTTACTATATTTGTTTTGTTTTATACTTTTTGTACTATTTGACTGATTTATTTTTTAGCTTTGTCCATAAAATTGTTCAATAATTTTCAGTGACAATAAAGCATATTGTCCTGAATCTATTCTATTCTATTCTATTCTAAATCTGTTATAAAAAAATCCGGTATCCGTTTAAGATTTTCATTGTCACATTGTCACCTTCCCGTTATGTGATATTCGATAGACTTTTAAAAAATATTGAACACATGTTTTCAGTCTTTCGATCCAATGTTTAATTCGCGAAATATTTCACAGTCCAACTTTTTTCAACACACCCTATATATTTGTGTATATATTTGTGGTTTATTCCCAAAAAAGATTCATTAAAATCTTACTTTGGAAAAAAGTAAAAGTGAGAAAAAACTTACTAGGAAAAGTGTGCATAAAAATTACCCAATATATAGCAATATTCCTGTAGTTAATCATGTGTATATTTTTAATATAGTTTACTTACCGTTGTAAAAAATTTCGGTCATGTGTTCGACATAGTCCACAAATATTTCTGTAAGAAATATCACTAGTTTAGTATAAAAATTATAAAATTAAACATTATAACTATATACCTCAAAATTAGAGACTGGATTATATGCAAAATGCATGTGCATATATATGCAGCATATTTGTGGGTTTCTTTATAAATGCATATGCTATTCATATTTACTTGTAGTCCAGGCTGTGAGGCCGCTCCCGTTGGGAAAATGTTTCTGATTCGGTTTCTTCGCGGATTCCGGTTCAAAAATGTCCCCTTTAAACAAATCTGAAGGGTGCCGGGCGAAATTTTTGGGCAGAAATTGTTTAATACATTTTTTTAACAGTCCAAAAATAATTTTTTTTAATTTGGAAAACGTTTTTTTAGGTTTTTTGGGCCATTTTAAACAAAAAAGTCTCTTGTCATTTTTCTCTAAAGTTGATAGTTTTCGAGTTATAAGCGATTTAAAGTCTGAAAAACGCGAAAATACGCATTTTTGAGGATTGAAAACACATATGTAAATTATTATTTTTGAGGTTACCAAGTGTCTAAATTGAAATTTAAACATTCAACTTTAAGATTGTGAAGAGTAATTGGGGCTTATTTTAATTTAGGCCGTTGTTTTTTAATTGTTAAGTATGCGCGTACACTCGATTTTTCAGCCGCCGCGGCGCCGCGCACTGCCGTGCGCCTCTATCGTACTTATGCATAGTTTACATACACACTTACGCAAAAAAACCCGAACAAATCCTTGAAGTTTATTAACATAGTTTTTTCCATAATTTATTTATGTAGGTATTAATTATTGTCATTGGGCTCCAAATAAAAAAATATATTTTTGGAATTTGTTTAAAAAAAATTGTTTAAACAATTTCTGCCCAAAAATTTTGCCCGGCACCCTTCAGATTTGTTTAAAGGGGACATTTTTAAACCGGAATCCGCGAAGAAACCGAATCAGAAACATTTTCCCAACGGGAGCGGCCTCACAGCCTGGACTATTGCTTAAGAGCATATTGCCTTATATTTGAAAATATTACATAAATAAAATAGTTTTCTATACATATTTAAATAATAGTTTTTCGAAATAATTTAAAGCAGGTACTAGGTAAGGTAACTACGAAATAATTTTATTACAAATATCTACTAAATCTACAAGTTTTATTGTTTGGGAAAACCAATCTGGGAATCATTTATCAGAAGAATAGGGCCAACATGTAGGTAGGTATTATACAGTAAATTCGTTTTTAAATTCTCTTCACCAGCTGGCGAAGGTGATTGTGAATATTGTCCTTATAAAATAAAAATAATTTCTTGTTTGAAAATATGCCGAAAGTAGCGAAACAAAAATCAAGTCTATTGCGGAGTTGGGTTGGTGGCAACAGAAAATGAAGATTATAGACAATAAAAGTGTTTTCTGTACTATTTGTGATAAAAAGGTGGTCCACTTATATTTTAAGGATTCAAAAATTTAATTTGAATTCTTATTTCTGCAATAGAATCGGTATACATATACTAAACATGTAATAGTTTGACTATTACAATTTGTAATAGATATGAGTTGCTGCAGATCATTATACAGGGAAAGATACTGGGCAGAAGAAGCATAGGCCGACGACGTGTATCCTGGCTAAACAATTTGAGGCAGTGGTACAATTGTAACTCTGTTGAGCTGTTTAGAGCAGCAGTGTCAAAGGTGAAGATAGCCGTGATGATAGCCAACCTTCTTAAAGGAGACGGCACTTAAAGAAGAAGAAGAAGTTTGACTATTGGCGGTAGTTTTAGTTTCGAGAAAAAAATAAAAGTTATCTTGAAAATTTGAAGTCAATGAAGTCACTATTTTAGAACTGATTGGCCTACATTAAAAAGGATTTTAAAAAATTCACATTTTTTTTAATTTTTAAAAATTACAAAAGAGGAAAAGAGTTTTTAAAACCGTCTAAGGTATGTTAAATAGATGAATAAAAATATTAATATAAAACTTACAGCTACTTGTTACAAATCCAAATCAGATTCAGAAGATGAACTTTCAGAACCAAGATTTATAATAACTGGCTCGATCATTTTATCAGTAATATTGTCCAGCTTCCACATTTTTTCCTCTTCTTTAATAGTGTGATTTACTGCCTTTTCCCAGTTTCAGGTTTTACATTATTTACGGCCTCCAAAAACAACTGTTTAACATCATGAATTTTAAAAGTGGTATTTTTTCTTGAAACTTCACTCTTTATCTGTGCCCATACCAGTTCAATCGGGTTTAATTCACAATGATATGGTGGGGATCTAAGTACTGTCATTCCACGATTTTTGGCAATTTCATCAATTTCGTATTTTTTAAATTTTTCTTTATGAAGGGCAAACAACGAATAAAGTTCCTTTCTTATAGATCCGAGGTGGTACGTAATATTTTTTGAACTCTATCTTTTGAACTTTTGACCACCTTCAACAAAACCGTCTGAACTGAAAATGTGTACTATTATCAGCCTGCGTCCCTTTCCTGATGGTGGGTTTAAACCAGTAGATAAGTTATTTACAAAAGCGTGCCTTTGACTTGTAACAGTTTCATCCTGCCAAAATTTATTTGGTGTATGACCCTCGTTGATCCATGTTTCATCAAGATAAAATATTTTTCTTTTTTGGTTTCTCATTTCCTTTATGGTTCTTAGAAAATGTCTTCTCCATATGACAATATCGCTTCTTTCTAATAAAATAGACTTTCTGGGATTCTTTTTCCAGCGGAAGCCTATTTCTTTTAAAAGTTTCCATAACGTACTTCGACTCATTTCTGGGTAATCCTTATCATCTCGAACTGAGACAAGAACTTTATCCAATGTTGGAAATTCTTGTCTATAGAAGAATTCATGCACTTTCCGTCGAAGTCCTTCTTTAAAATGATATTCTATTTGAAATTTTGGTTTCCCTGGAGCATTACGTGGCATTTGAAAACTACCACATTTCTCTTCTTTAATAACTCTGTAAATCGTAGATTTCCCAACACCAAGTGTACTGCTAACTAACTCAACGGTCTCATCAACACTTTCACATAAACGTTTGTCTGTAAATGATTTAAAACAATTAAATATTAATGTTTTTTCATTAACTGTTAAAGGACCAATTTTTCGGCGTTTACACGGCACTTCCAAATTTTCCATAACACTAGTATACACAATAAACTGCACCTTGCAACTGAAGTACCTACTTTTAGTGAACTGTTAAGAATTTTGAATACGCCACTTGGACCTTCCTACAAATGGAAAAACCCACTATCACATTTTCTGTGGAATAAGTTTAGAAGGTAATTATCTAGTCAATTACTGTCGTAGATTCCTGGAATTAAAGAATTAAATGTTTGATTGTTGAAACCCTTACTTCGTGGAATGCACTCATTTCAGATAAAATAAAACGTTTTATTTTATCTAAAGAATTAAACTTTATTTTGCAAATAGGTAGGTACTTATTAAACTTTTATTGGTTATATATAACCAATAAAATAAACATCTTACATTTCTTGCAAATTCATTAGTACCTGTTAACCTCCATCACTCCGACACTGGCAACCTTATTTAGGGATTAGTAACCCTCACAACTATTGTATTCTATTCTGCTCCAACCTTTATACCTGGTGGTCATACTCAATTTAAAATTGTTTTCCTATATACTTCTGTAAACTTGTTGACAAATATCTGTTTTTCATTGAGTCACCCGTATCAACAGTTTAGGGATTTGCATACATAATTTATTGTTTTATTACTCTCTCATACATAAAAATACACTATAGACTCCTATTTACTTAACTGTTTTATTACAGATTCCATGTGAAAAAAAAATCCAAATTTCCCAACACCTGAAAACGGCTCTTCACCAATATAAACTATCTAAGTTCTTCTTCAGAACAAAATTATTCAAAATCATCACATATCGACGGGGCAAGAAATGTTTTCAAAAAATGTATGCAATTTTTTTGTTAAGTTGCAATATTCCACTGTATAAATTGGATAGCAAAGTGTATCAAAATTTTTAGAAAACATATTTTAAAGTTGAAAATAAGTCAGTACAGGTAACAAGTTCTTCAAATCTTTGCAAGAAATATGTAAGGGCATCTTACAAAGACGTTATTGAAGGTATTAAAAGTCGGGTAAGAGATGATATCTGTCGACGTGACTGCTTACGCCAAGGGTTGCCAAATCGCGAATTTAATTATTGGAGTTTTAAACAGTGCAGCTGATGACTCCAATAAGTTATATTTAATCAGCGTAAAATGTTTAGAAAAAACCAACTATGCAACAATTGCTCGATTTTTTAATGAATCTTTGACAAATTTTTTTTACCGAATCAAGTACATTCTGAAAAAATTTTGCTACTAGTTTTCGATGCCGCTTCCTACATGGTTAAAGCTGTTACTAGTCTTAAGATTTTTTTTCCGAATTTGATTCATTGTACATGCTTAGCGCATGGTTTAAACAGGGTGGCAGAAGAAGTTAGACTTGAGTTTCCAAATGTAAACCCTTTGATTAACAATGTAAAGAAAGTATAAAAGCACTGCGAGTAGAAGTCTATAGGGAGATATTTCCTGATATCCCTTTGCCACCGGAACCAGTGTTGACTAGATGGGGAACGTGGTTAAATAGTGCCATATTTCTTGCAAATAATTATATTGATATCAAAAATGTTATATCAAATTTTGATTCTTCCTGTTGTATTGCTGTTCAAAAATGTCAAAATATTTTTAGTGAGAATTTTGTTAAGAATGAACTGTCCTAAAGAAAAGCAAATTTTGACATAATTGTAAACTCTATTATAAAGCTAGAGAGTCAAATTATCTTTAAATGATAGTATTTGCATTGTTTATTTTGTCAAAGAAAGAATAGTAAACCTTTCAGGGACAATTGGAAAAAATTAAATATAAATTTAGTGAAGTTTTAAACTGGAATGAATGCTTTTCTTTATTGCAATCAATAAGTAACATAATCAATTAAGTGCATGTTGCATGCATATTTTAACCATTTTTAAGAGCATATAATCCAGTCTCTACTCATAATATATTATCGTAAAAAATAAAATTTAAATACCTGGAATATTAGGTGTTATAGATAAAAGTGATTTCAAAAATTCTTCCCAAATATTAATTGAAGTAGTTATTCCCTTCTCAAATGTTTCGACAATAACCTTAAACAAGTCTCCTGAAATATAAATTTAGCTATGTTAATACTTTAAGAATGATTTTTCCTTTAATTTTTATGTAGCAGAATAAAAAAATCTTAATTTGTATCTATAGATCTACTGCACAAGTCGATATGTCAGGATTTTCATAAACAAACCTTTCGTATGCTTAGTCGATCGGATTGCTGCTCTAAACAAATCAATCGATCTCTTTAATACCAATCATGTAGATTCTCCAACCTTGATTTCTGACTTCGGCCAACAGATCTTCTTCCTTGAACCTTTCACTGTATTATGAGTCTTAAAATTTTATATTTTGGTCCACTCATCACGTGTCCTAGGTATTCCAGTTTTCTGGTTTGTATAGTGTTGATTAGTTTTGTTTCTTTGCCAACCCTCTCCAGTACTTCTTTATTTGTAATTCTATCAGTGCATGATATTTTTAATACTCTGAGGAGTATTATACTTTGTAAAGACTGCAATTCAACATATATTGGGCAAACACGGTAATACCTACATAGAAGGTTTATTGCACACAAACACAGTATACAAACAACCAAATTTAACATTAGAGCCTTAGCCAGGCATTCTCTAAAAAATATTTTTTTTTAATTTTAAAAATGTATATATTTTGTAAAAAAAAACCAAACTAAAATAAAAAAATGCATATTGGAATTGATTCACATAAAAAAGTCTAACATTTTATTAATAATAAGGCTGATATCAAAGATCATTCCAATATGTATCATAATTTAATAAATTAAGTTGTTTTTTAATGAGAGGTCCCAAATATAGGTTCAAGTTCAAGTGTTGTCTTGTTTTTTGCCAGTTTCCTCGGCCTCTAGTGCTCTGGTGTCAGTCAAAACATACACGTGGTTTGTGTTATTTGTAGCTGTCTACTGGCATGGCAATAGTTGGCCCCGTATAAACATCTTCTCGTTCAACTGGACTGGCCTCCGACAATCCGCAACCACGTGATGACAATTGTCCAATGACAATTATCTCGCCAATTGTCATCGTGAAAACGCGGCTTAACGTATCGATATTAGAACAACTTAAAGTAAAGGATAGATTGCTTAAACCAATACAACAGAGGTATGTGCATATTTTAGAAACAGAGGTACGATGGATAAACTGATAGTCGAGGGTAGATTTAAGAGACCTCGGAGAAGATATCCAAGCCGTTGGTTAGATCAAACAAAAATATTGATTAAAAATATTGATAAAAATTTTAAAATGCTGTTTGATGCATTAAAACTTCTAAAATGTTCGCCGCGTTTTTATTTTTATTCTCTAAAATTTTAAATTCATATAGATCTAACGTGGGGCCAACTAACATGTGAAGTGGCTCGTATATGTGAATATTTAAATTGTTCAATGTACATGAACTTAAAACTTAAAGTAATTAAGCAATAATTAGTAATATCTTACCTATGGTTTCAAGTTTTGTCACTGGATATGAAGGAACTACTGCATTTATGATAGCATCTTTTAACTTATCAAGAGCCTTTGAATAGAATTCGGCAAACTCTTCTACGGTAGTAGCTATTATTGTGAGTAGACGGCTAATATCTACGTACAAAAAATAACTAATTAATAAAATAGCGTATTAAAAATATTAACAACAAAAGGTATTGGGTATGTTGGAATGGGATTTCTAATACTACCTTTTTGTTTCTGAAAATTAGCATAATTTAATACAGATAATAAAAAAGATCTTCATAAGAGCAATATTGTACTTTGCGATTGGACCAGAGCGGAAACAGCCGCAACTAAGAAGCTTCTACGGAAAATTTAAATAAGCTTGATGAGATCCATTATCCATTCATAATAAACTATACATTTACAAGCAAGTACTGAGGCCAGTATGGGTATATGGGTGCCAACTCTGGGACTGTACCAAAGCTAGTAATCTACATATTATCCAGCGATTTCAAAACAAAGTACTGAGGTATATTGTTGATGCTCCTGGGTATATCCGTAACAGCAACCTCCATCAGGACCTGAGTATGGAAACTGTGACCAAAGTAATCAAGGGAACAGCTGCAAGTCACGAGCAGAGGCTACATAGTTATGTGAACACTGAACTAAAGAGAAGACTTATAAGGACAAATCCATTTGATTTAGTGAAAACGCCCAACAGTTTAGTGTAAAAAGTAGAGTATAGGGCTGTGATGTTATTGCATGTTAGTTGTTGTGCATTAGTTGATATATAAAATAAGAGTAAACCATAGAGTAAGCCCTTACATTTAAGTATTTCCTGTTTATTAAGTTAGATCAGAAAATACCTGATAAATGTTCATTTCTGACCAGATAGCAGTATACAACCGTACAGGTAATATAGAAAAAAAAACGATGAGATCCAATTGTCGTTACACTTTTAAGCCGAACAAGTCATGAATAAGAGAACAATGCAGCATCCAGGATATCGTAAGATAAGCTAGACTAGGTAGCAGAGTGAGGACAGACCACTTATCAGTAGAATGGTCAATGAAGGCTAGCAAAAATTGCAAGGTATGAAAAACAAAATACATCGTGACCACCTGGAAGACCTCCAAAGATCTTCCAATCTAGTTAGTCTTATAACAGAATGTAGTGTTTCTTTTCTGTAGTGGCATTATTAAATAGTATTATTATCACAACACACTTACCTTCTAGTGTTGAAAACGCCGGATTAAAGACGTTAGCAGTCAGTAAACTTTGAATAAAACCATTAGCATTTTTTAAGAGGGATCCCCAAAAATCAAAAAATATATGAACTACTCCTTTAACAGAATCTAAAACGCAAACAATATTTATAAGTATTTTAAGGAGCTATCTTTAATCCACGCTATGCTACTAAGTTGCAAATACAGTATACTCCCTCTATAACGAACATGGTTATTACGAGGTTTCGCTTATATCAGGGTACATTAGATGTTCCGTGAAATTTGTATTGAACTATAACCCTCTATAGCGAGGCTATATATTATATAATTTTGGTTATAACGAGAGAAAATAAGGTCAAAAACGTGTTTTTTTACGTTTTTGGTCCAGTTGTGGCTATAATTAAATACCCTTTTTAACTGCCGCCCGCAATAAACTTCTTCTGTTTAATCTACTGACCGATATTGTGTTGTCGGAAATTTACAATTTATGATTCACAAGTGTCAGTGTAGGGGTTTGACCATTCGCACCTAATAAACCACGTAAAGAGGCTTAAAAACATGACAAATAAAATAAATTTCACCAGAATTTCATTTCACAGTTGTTTTGTCGTATATGTTTATCGTTTGTTTCCTGATTATGCTTTAGCATTTTAAAAGTTGTGTTGTAGATAACATAGTCACATAGATTACACACTATGATTCCTAAAAGAAAAGCATTATCTTTAGAAGAAAAAATTAATACGGTTAAAGATGTTGAGAAGGTAAGAAGAAAACAGAAGTTTGTCGTAAAAGAGGAATTTCAAGTTCCACCCTATCTACTATGTTCAAAAATAAACACAAGATTTTCGAAGCAGGTTTGTTTCCGATAAATCGAAAAAACTACGTGCCGCAAGTAATAAAGAACTCAATACTGCTATGGTCAAATGGTTTCTCGTAAACAGGGCTGCGAATTTTTCAATAATTGGACCACTGCTTCAAGAAAAAGCAACACAGTTTTCGCAGGCGCTAGGTGGTGATGAGAATTTTAAAGCATCGAGTGGGTGGATGAGCAGTTTTAAGGCCAGGCACAAAATTACGTGTGGAAAAATTTGCGGTGAAGCGAAGAGTGTTTCCAAAGAAGTCACCGACAACTGGTTGAAGTCATGACCTACAATAAGACAAAATTACAGTGACGATAATGTTTTCAATGCCGATGAGCTGAGATTTTTTTAAACTTACTCCAGATAAGACCCTTAAATTTAAAAATGAACGTTGTATAGGTTGCAAGTTATCAAAAGAAGTGGTAATTGTACTCGCGTGTGCCAACAGGTCCGGTTCCGAAAAAAGGAAGTTAGTCGTCATTGGGAAATCTCAAAATCCACGATGTTTTAGAGGTCTAAATCAGCTTCCTGTCACATATAACTTTAATAAAAAATCGTGGATAACAGCAGAGATTTTTAGTGGAGAACTTTTAAAGTGGGTTTAAAATCCGCCGGCTGGGCGCCTTATCGTAGGTAACGAAAGTGATGAAGATGGAGAAGACAATCGAGGTGAATCTACGCAAGAAGGTCCTAATAGAAAAGATGTGGAAAATGTTTTAAACGTTGTAAGAAACTATATCCAAAGACCAAACGCAAATAAAGAAGCATACAACTGTTTTACATCTTTAGAAAATATGATAGATAGAATGATACTGGACAATTTCAAGCAGTCAAAAATGACAGACTTCTTCCAATTGCAGAAGCAATAGTTTATGTTATCCTTGAAAATACGCTTTATACATTATGTAGTTGGAAAAAAATGTAAGTATAGATTTTTTGTTTTAACGATATGATTGGCAATAAAAGTAAACAACTCTTTTGTGTTTTAATATATTTCATTGACAATAAAATTAAACAACTTTTTTTCAAAAACGCCATTTAAACAATATTTAGCATCTTATATTGCTTTGAATGGCTTCCTTATAGGAAGTTAATGTTTTAGAAAACTACATATTCATATTTATGCACAGTCTTATGCAGTTATCTGATATAACAAGATCGGCTTATAACGGGGTAATTAGTCTGCCATTTCAGTTCTCGTTATAGAAGGAATCTACTGTAGTAGTTTATATTATTTAATATTTTTTACTTTAGCTTTTAAACTAACTTGTCTTTATTATTTTTCAAATTATTCTCTCTTTAAAATGATTTCTGTTCCATGTTTTTTGACAGTTTAAAAAAAAAGTTCTTTAACATTACTGGTTAGGTTTAAACATGTTCGTTAATGTTCTTTTGTACATAACAAACACAACAAGAATATTCAAGCAGATATAATCAAAGTATGGTGAATACTTACCTACAATCGACGATGCAAAACCTAAAATCAAAAAGTATGTTGGTTTATTTGTAATTATTTTTTATTATCAATTTTAATTAAGTTTCTATATATAATAATCTCCATGTTATTATAGTTTTCAATCAGGTTATTTTATCGTAGATCTTAACAAAAAATACAAAATTTTTTAGAAGCATGCTAACGCAAACATATGGTAATATACCAGTAGCTACTAAAGATCCAAAAGAGATATGGAAAAATCTAAAGACGTTGATTTTCGAAGCTATTAATATCACCAGCGCTAACAAAATCCAGAAATATTGTCTTTAGCAGAGTAAGAGAAAGACCAAAAGATAGTAAATATTGTTGAATGTATAAAAATCCTATGTAGAAGAGCGTTTTCATTATTCTTAAACTTAAAACTACCTACGGATGTGAATCTTGGACTCTGAGACAATCGGAGAGAAGAAAGATAGACGCCACTAAAATGTTCTGTTGGAGACGAATGTTACGAATTCCTTGGACCGACCGCAGAACAAATAATTCAATTTTAAGAGAGCTAAAAGTTAGCCAACGACTCTCTAGTAAAGTCCATCTCCAACAATTAAAATATTTTGGGCATGTTATGAGAGCAAACACAGAAAACATGGAAAGACTCATAATACAAGGAAAGGTAGAAGGCCGAAGATCACGAGGAAGATCCCCAACAAGATGGATAGATCAAATTATAGGAATATGCCAAAGACCTATGCATGAATTAAAAGAAATGACCAGAGACAGAGATCTCTGGAGACGGACAATACACGACATCACGTCGACCACTACACTCCCCCTGGGGGGTCAGGATCGAAGAGAGAGAGAAACTTAAAAGTTTGTTTTTTATCGGTCACAATACTAAAACTAAGGCCTAAGGATGCTTTATTGTTACATGTTCTTTACTCTTCTTTATGGTTGAAGAAACTTTGGTTTTCAAATAATCGTATCTCTTTAAACAACTCTTAATTCGTGTTAATTTTACTTTAAGAAATAACACTGGTATTGGACACATTGCTCTATCACAATGAGCAATCAAGACACATTTTCTGGATATACACTTGAATGCAGTATTAATTATTACTGTTAGTTTGTCAAAAAAGCTTTACCTACAACTTTTTCGTTTCAAAAATTAAACTTGACTTTCTATCTATCTATCTAATAAGCCTTCTTCGGTTCATATTTTGACATAGGCCTCCCCAATCCTTTTCCATTCTTCTCTGTCTGTCACTACAGTCATACACCTAGAGCCCACGTACTTCTTGATATCATCTGCCCATCTCATTTGGGGCCTTCCTCTGCTTCGTTTATATTCTCACGGTCTCCAACTTATAAGAATTTTGTTCCATCGGTCTTTTTTTTGTCTTTCTCTTTTTATCCATTAGTCTTATGTGCAACATTTGTCTTTCCATTGCTCTTTGGGTTATTATGATTTTTTCTATGTTTGCTTTTGTAAATGTCCACGTTTGGGACCATAGGTGAGAACGGGGAGTTCACATTGATTGTATACTTTGGTCTTGAGATGCTGTGGATATCTTTTGTTTTTAAGAATGTAGCTTAGTTTGCCAAATGCCGCCCATACTAGTCTAACTCGTCTTTGTATCTCTCCTATTTTTTTTTCTATTCTAATCTCTTAGAGAAAAATTTCTTCCAGAGCCTGATTAACAGTTTCGGTGATATTGTGTCACACTGTCTCACGCCTTCATTTATTTGTATTGATTTTGTTTCTTCATAGACTTTAATTGTTGTTTTGGCTTCCTTATATATATATATATATATATATATATATATAATATATATATATATATATATATATATATATTAGCCAGAGAGAAAATAAATTTAAGAGAACATTCTTAGAAATGGTACATATCAGCAGGAGTGATAACAACAATCTGAATAAAAGATCTGAGATCCAGAATCTTAGCAAAATTTACAATTTTATTTTGACTTTTGACTAGGGTTTTCTGTATCTCAGAGTGCTTCATGTTTAGTAAATTCCATTATTAGTTGCTATAATTATCATGATTAACTTCAGTTATTATTCAGATGTTCATTTTGTTTTGGTTGTTTGTTTTTTTCAAACCTACTTACTAAATACTATTTTCTTTTTATTTTTTGACATAATAAAACCTTTTTTAAATTTCCCTCTCAATTCTAAGTTGGTAACATGGTTGGTAGTACTTAAAATCACAAACGGCATTTTGTTAGACATCAGTTTGAAAGTTTGTTTTTTGTAGTTACATCGAACTATTTAAACAACAATAGTTCCTCCTACTACCTCTTTCTGTTCGTGAGATGTGACTGAATTCAAACCTGCGAAGACGACTGTTTTTTGTCAAACATGTCGTCTTATTTTTTACTTTTTAAACTTTGTAACATGTTCTTTAATTTTTAAGTTATTTTAAAGTTTTTAAAATTTTTAATGCCTTCAATAATTCAGATCACA
Organism: Diabrotica balteata; assembly: GCA_918026665.1. Lineage (NCBI taxonomy): Eukaryota > Metazoa > Arthropoda > Insecta > Coleoptera > Chrysomelidae > Diabrotica > Diabrotica balteata. Next base: position 159,512,113 of record OU898280.1, read on the forward strand.
TTATGTTATTTAACGTTGTGTTTTATATGCTATGAATCTTACTTTCTGGTAAGTTTTTATAACTTTTATATTACATCAGCCTAATGTTATAACACAGTAATTTTCATTGTAGACCTTGATAAAGGTGGCAAATAACCACCGAAAGCTCGGATTTCAGAATAAATAGTACGCCTTAGCAAAGCTCTATTTTTTATTGACTACCACACCCAAAAAAAAAAGTATTTACATATTTTTTCCAAACTGGTCAAAAAAATTTTGGACTACCTATATATATATATATATATATATATATATATATTATATATATATATATAAATATATATAGAATGTGTATAACGACGCTAAGAATACAATTCTTTGGAGCGTAACTTTCGGGAAAGCGTCAAAACAAGGATCAGCTAGAGATGGTATAAGCCAGTTTGGTGTAGAATTTATTCTAAATGTGAAATTTTCGGTGATATGTTGTACCTTCATCAGCACCTAAATGGAAAACCTATTTTAGTACAAGTGGTGGAAATCAACATTTAAAACCTACATTGAAAATGTTCAGTTAGTCCTAGTGGTGAAGAACACTGTCACAAACATGTTAAAAATATTAAAAAATACATATAATACATACAATACAAAGTTCTACACCAAACTGGCTTATAGCATCTCTAGCTGATCCTTGTTTTGACGCTTTCCGAAAGTTACGCTCCAAAGAATTATATATATATATATATTATATATATATATATATATATATATATATATATATATATATATATATATATATATATATATATTGGTTATTAGTTCTGTATATCTGTGGTCAACTCTGCTGTTAATTAAAGAATTTTTCACTACCCAATGTTCGACACTATCGAAAGCCTTTTCGAAATTTATGAACGCTATATATAGAGGAACCTGGTATTCATTTGCTCGTTCTATAAGTATTGTCATACTTGGTAAATGGTCACTTGTGCTGAATCCCTTTCTAAAACCAGCTTGCTCCTTTGAATGGTATCCGTCGAATTTAGTCGTCAATCTATTGGTTAAAATTTTTGTTGGGAGTTTATACATAACATTGAGGAGTGTTATAGGACGAGTAGTTTTTAATATCTGCTTTATCCCCTTTCTTGTGTAGGATAATGGTTAGGCATTCCTTCCAGTTGTTTGCGATTCTTTTTTCTTTTAATATCTTATTAAAAAGGGAATGTAAAGTATTAATTACCACTTTTCCATCATATTTCAGCATTTCTCCAGTTATTCCATCTTTTCCAGGTGATTTGCTGTTTTTCATTTCTTTCAATGCCTTCTTTATTTCTGATTTGCTTATTTCTGGTTTTAGCTCTGAGTTGATATTTTTTCTTTTAGCCCTAAGTTGGTATTTAATTTCTCTTTCTTTTTTGTTTTATATAATTCTGAGTAGAAATGGTGTATTATATTTATAATGTCATCTTTAATGTTTGTTTCTACTCCGTTTACATCTTCTATTTTGTTTATTTCAAACTTACTTAATTTCGGTTTTAAGTATTTCATATTTTTGTTATTCTGTATTACTTCTTCTATGTTTATTTCTTGTTATTTTCTTTTATTTTCTTTTATCATTCTGCTTGTTTTATTTATTTCTGCATATTCTATAGATTTCCTTTTGCCTTTTTTGTTTAGCCTATTTCTTTTACCCATAAGTTTCTTTGTTTCTGTTGATATATATTGATCTTTTTTAGATCCTATTTTACTATTTCTTTTCCTGATGTAATTATCGTTGCTGTAAGTTGTTTCTACATCACTTTCTAATGTTTGGGTAAGTTCTTCTTTAATTAGGTTCTTGTATATCTTTTTATATTGCCCTAGTTTGTTTTTATTTACTAGATCCCAGTTTTTAAATGTTTTTCTTTTTATTTCATAGTTACCATCAATACTAATTTTTGCTCTGACCATCCTGTGATCGCTACCTGTTGTGAATCTGTTAAGAACTGTTACATCTTTCAATGATCTATCATTCCGTGAACAGTATGTAGTTGATCTCATTTTTTGTGGATCCATTAGGGCTGATCCATGTCCATTTTCGTTGGGGCTTATATTTGTAAAAAAAGTTCATTGCGTTAAGATGCTTTTCTTCTAGGTAGTTTATCACAGTAGCACCTCTATCAAGTGACTTTCAGGGAAACTATTTTAACAGCTTACCAAAGTAACTTTCATTTTCGTCCAACTTATGCTGTTCTCTCCTGGATCACTCTTATCATATTGATACAAGTGTTTGGACGACAAAGATAGTGTGTTCTTATGCTCGGATATAGAGCAGACTGTAGAAACTTCTTTGGAGCTTTTAAAATTTTAACTTTATCATATATAATATAATGCAGTGTATGTTGCACCATAATGAAAGTCTTAGCCAATACAATGCTTACGTAGATTTTTACAAGTATACCAATAGAGCCAATTATACTTTTGTGTCTCTGACTAGAACTTGGCCTCCTTGAGAGATCCAGAAATGGTTCAAGGAATTCAGCCATTAAGTTTTATAACATAGTTCCAGCTGGATTAAATGCTCTTAACTTTTAATTAAACCAAAGCTAAAGTTAAAAGATACCAAAGTAAATGGTTTTTTTTTTCATTTGAGGAGTATTTCTCTTCCAATTTCTACATGCGGTGGTTGTTATCTGTCTCTTCTATCTGAAGCCGGTAATCTGACTTATTTATTTATATTTACTTATGTTTATATTTGACTTATAACAGTACTGTAATATTATTATTATTACCAATTTATTTAAAAGCAACACAATTTTTAAAAATAAGCTTTTATTTTTTATAAAACTTACCAAGAAATGCATTCAATATGGACGATGTATCAACTGATGTCACGGATGTTTCACAATTACAACCAGTGCACACTAAAAATTTAAAAATAAATAAGCTTTAAAAACATATGCAATAACTGTTTTAAAATATGTTTATATTTATTCGCTCCGTGCGTGACTGATGCGACACCTACCGCCTTCATCTGACAATTTTGGAGTCCCAATTTTCAGGTTAAATATATGACATATGTTTGACATTGTTAAATACATGCGAAATTGACAATTATTAATAAATTAGTTTTTTAACTATATTTTTTCAGTTTATGTACAAAATAAATGTAGTATTAAAAACTGAGTTTCTCAAAATTCATCATAATATATCTTTTCAACTCCAAACGGAAAAGAAAGGGAAAAATCTAGTACTGGCAAATCAAGTTTTTCACGCAAAAGAGCATATAATTAAAAACAATAATAGTAAAAGTTATGATATAAAAGCTAAAAAAGCTATAATAAAGCTAATTAAGCTATAAAATGAAATTATGTGATATTTACTTTTTCATATTAATAGCACGAATTCATCTTTTTCTTTTCCCTAATTTATATGTAATCTTTGGGAACCTATAAAAACTACACTCACTGTTTTTGCTATTATTAGCAGAATTAAATACGCAACATGTATTTGCACACATTTTTGATAAAACTTATGCGTAAAAATATTTTGTCCAATATTCCAATTTTGTCATATTTCGCCGCTACGCACGCTGGCATCGTTTCAATGTACCCCTACCATGGTCACGCACGGAACGATAGTCATATGTAGTAATCTAGTAATATATAGTAATACTTTTTAATGAATTTATATTATTCTCTTAACATCGACATTATGTCGCAAAGAAAGCCTGATCTAGACGAAATCACTAACAGAGCATTATATTTTCTCCCTTCAAAAGCAATTGTATATCTGACCAATATAACAAATGCCATAATAAAATACAGGCTCCTCTCTAACAAATCGAAGGAAGCCCAAGTAATCATGATACCGAAGCCAGGAGAGAACCACATATTTCCGCAAAATTACAGGTCGACTAACTTACTTCCAGGAGTTAGTAAGATAGTAGAGCGAGTCATCCAAAGCAGACTTCAATCGGAGACAGACAGGCTAGAGTTAGATATCAGAAGCACAATTCGGATACAGAGCTCAACATTCTAGCAAACTACAAGTACTCAGACTTACAAAATACATAACGGATTCAATGACAAGAATTATACAATACCGTACAAAGTGTGTCATGAAGATGGTGTAGTCATTGAGACAATTAAACTAGGAGGTCCACTTTTGATGTCCCGAATCCAAACACTTTTTAATCTATATCTGCATAGTGAAAACATTCCAAGTAAATGTAAAAATTCAGCTACAATCCTTCTCCACAAAAAGGGGATAAATCAGATCTCGAAAACTATAGGTCAATTAGTTTGCTTAACCACCTATACAAGCTTTTACTCGAATACTGACAAACAGATTAGAACCAAAACTCGATTTCTATCAATCAGAAGAACAGGCAGGATTTCGAGCGGGACACGGAACAAACCATTTACAATGCCTTAAAACTCTAGTTGAAAAGTCTATCGAATATAACAGACCCCTTGCTCTTATCTTTGTCGACTTCCACAAAGCATTTGACACAGTCGAAACAGTTGCTATCTTAAAAGCACTATCAGAATGCAGAATAGATCACAGGTATGCAAATATTATTCGAAATATATACGAAAATGCGACAACAACCGTTAACCTCCATTGCATGACTGAGAAGATAAAAATTGGCAGAGGGGTGCGGCAGGGAGATACCTTGTCGCCAAAACTATTTATAACAGTTATGGAGTACGCATTTAAACAGCTAGAGTGGGAATCAAAGGGTATTAGCATCGATGGAAAGATATTCAATCATCTCAGATATGCCGATGATATTGTTCTCATAACAGACAACTTAGAAGAAGCCAGAGTTATGCTACAACAACTACAGCAAGTAACCCAGAAAGTCAGTTTAAAAATAAACTATGGAAAAACAAAAATGATGACCAATCTCGTCCCCAATGAGCTAATAGAAATCGAAAAGTCGCCCATAGAACTTGTGGAAAAATATGTGTATTTGGGTCACGAAATAAGGTTAACGCGAGATAACCAAACATGCGAGCTACTCAGAAGAATAAGTCTGGGTTGGGCTGCATTCGGAAAAATGAGAGACGTATTTAAAACAAATATACCGATCCATTTAAAAAGAAAAGCTTTTAACCAGTGCGTTCTACCAGTCCTCACATACGGAGCAGAAACCTTAACTCTCACAAAAACATCAGCCGAAAAATTGAGAGGACACAACGAAACATGGAGAGATCAATGCTTGGAATAAGCTTAAGAAATAAATAAGAAACGAGGAAGTTCGTAGACGAACCGGAGTGGAAGACATTATCGAACATATTACAAGGCAAAAATGGAGATGGGCAGGACATGTTGCAAGAATGAAAGACGACAGTTGGACAAAAAAATTGCTTGAGTGGAGACCACGGGCTGACAAGCGAAGCCGAGGAAGACCCCCAACGCGATGGACCGACGACCTCAACAGAATCGTGACCAATTGGATAGCAGAGGCGCAGAACAGAAGCAGATGGAGAAGTCTAGAGGAGGCCTATGTTCAACAATGGACAACTCAGGGCTGATTAATGATGTTAAAAACTCGGCACGTGCATTATCCTGACTTAGATTCAACAATTTCTGGGGCAGACCATTCTTTCAAGTTGAATCGTCATATAGCTTCTCTCTGGTCTTCAATTAGCAGATCTTTTCCATACGCTGTATATCTCGCAAGATCCAAGATCGACTGTTTATCATCTTTCAAGGATGTTGTTTGTACTTTCTTTTTATAAAAATTTACCATATTACTATTCAGAGCATGTAGGCTCTCCGCTTATTGATATTTGGAAATGACTTAGTTGTCTTTGGCATTTTTTTAATAATTCTGTTTATTTCTGAATATTTTTGATGTTGCTATTGGATTTTAGCAATCCTTTTATCCTCCATTAAAGTCATTCATGATTTTTTTTGCTGTTGCTGGTTTAATCAGGTTGGCAGAACCTTTAAAAATGTCATGCTTAATGTTGTTCCATACGTCATCCGGACATTCGAACTGTCGTGGATTCTGCTTGCCACTTGCAAGTCCAGGCAAATAGGATAAAAAAATTGAGTTAATATTATAGAAATTATTGTTTATTAACAATATTTATGTAGGAGTAAAAACTATAATTTATTTTTCCTGTTTAAGAATATTTATATGTTAACATTTTAATTTACTCTACTTACCAATTACAAGTACCAAAAGAAAAGCAGCGGACTTCATAATTAACTTTGTGATTACTTCAATTCAGAAAAATGTAGACTATGCGCTATATTAACTATATTAGTTTTTTAAAAACAAGCTTCATAACGCTATACAATTATCATCCACACAAGCACTGAGTATTCTTTATACAAAACATCATTAGGTGCCTCTTTTATCATTTATTTGCTTTAATAGTATGTTAAATAATTTAAAAATATTGTAAAAAAACAAATTATTAACGAATAGCTCATGCATGACCAGCTAATATTTTAAGATGAGACTAGAATCAAAGTTGGTTAACTATTAAAAACGAAATTGTTATTTTAAGTTATTAGTTAAGAAGCTTTTGACTTGATATATTGATGATTATTATGACATGATTCTCCCTTCTTTGTATTATCTTTTCACGAAATTGAAACGTGTTTATTTTTTATTTTGCTTCTTTTTGTATAATACCTATACGGTGTTTGTATACTGTTATTCGGTCACAAATAACCAATATCAGTTATTTTCTGACCTAAAGAGCAAATACTTAAATCTAAGGGCTTGCCCTATGGTTAACTCTTATTAACTTATGCACTACAACTAACATGCAATAATATCACAGCAATATACCAAATGGTTTTGTCCTTATGAGTCTTCTCTTTAGTACAAGAGAAAGCATCGAGCAAAAAGACAATAGAGGGAATGTAAAGGTAGTGGGGGCAAACATATTGTTAGACAGGAAGTGCGATCTTTAGAGGCCACTTTAAACAAGGAAAGAGAGTCTCTCTCCTTGTTTGACATCAAATTTAGTTGGGTTATGTTATTGTTTGTCCCAAATGTCACATGAAATCTTATTTATATTGAAGTTTTTTAACAATTGTGTCGCATTTTAGACTCTTATCATTAATAATTAATTAAAACTTTCTCGTCTAAGACACATTCTGCGAAATATTATATAGCTACTGTTGATAAGTGTCGGAAAATTTAAATTTGGCGCATTCGCATTTCCGGATATGTCCGCCATCAGAGGCCACTTTTTTGGTCTCCTTTTCATAACGATTAGATTCCCTCTTTTGTCTTATTGCTCGATGAGAGAAAGACATATCCGGAAGGAGTCATATTGGTCGATAGGATATCACTTCATCATTTATCTAGTTTAGCGATCATAATGATTTCGGCTATTTTCCAGAGTATGGGAACATATCTCAATCTAAAAATATTTATTAAGTGTGTTACCTTAACTATGGCTTCTGTTGCTAGATTTTTTAATAAGTCTTCTAATATGAGATCATATCCTGGAGCTTTCTTAGGGTTTATATTTTCTTTTATTTTTATTATTAATTCTCTAAATAATATCAACGCTATTCTTCTATTCGTTTGCTTCTCCGCGCTTGTTTGGTTTGGAATGGTTCTTCTCATCTTAGTTCTTCACCATTATTGTCGTTGAATTTGAACGTGCTTTTTAAATGATCTGCAAATCGTTTTGCTTTGTGTTCGTTTCTTCTAGCCTAACTGTCGTTTTCTAACTTATTAGGAGGAGAATGACTAATTGGTCTCTTTATTCTTTTTGTTGCCATCCACAACAAATAGTCTGTGTTTTATTCGGCTGGGAAATTACTTAAAAAGGGATGAAGTGGTAATTTTTTTATATTCTATATTACCCTTTTTAGATTTTGTATATAATTATTTAGACTGGTTTTGTCTGGTGGAGCTCTGTATTGTTGCCATTTTTTCCTAACTTTCTTTTTTCTACTATGAGTTTTCTGATTTCTTTTAAACAATTGTTCTCTTTGTGGTTCTAGAAGTTATTATGGGAGTATTTTCCTAAGTTATCTGTTGGATATTTTTTATAAAAACTTCTAATTTGTCATCAAGTGGCCTCGTGTTTCTAATCGCACAGCAAGATTAATTTTATATCCAAGGTTTATTTTAAAGCTTCCTCAGTCAGTTTTTTTATTAGTCAATATTAAATTGATCTTTTAAAACTATTAAATCAGCTGTCATTAATATCCGATAGTTAGCTAAGATATTTTTGCAAATAAATAAATCCATCAGGTCTGGAATTTTGTTCCTACCGGCAGGCCATAATAATCTCGTACCACAAACAACAAATTTCGTTAATACAGTATATCCAACCAGAAGTAAAAACAGATGCAGAGATAGCAATACAACATTTAAAAAAACCTCAATGTTCTTATTCATTACGCATATAAGATAATGAAACAAAAAGTTCTGCGTAAATATAAAACATTACAAATAAATTTAGTTGTGTACTTGGCTTTGAACTAGCTTGATTTTGATAATTTATGTAAAGTTGTAAAACTTCTAACGAAAAGCAGAAAATTCCTATTAATTTTGCATATCTGAAAATGCAAATATAAATGTGTATTAATTACAAAGCATTGTGCTCAGCACACAGCACACAGTGGAATAAAGCTGTTATAGTAGTCATGCACAAAAAGGGAGATATAACAGAGCTAAAGAACTATAGACCTATTAGCTTGTTATCTCACGTTTATAAGTTGTTTATGAAGATAATAACTAATAGGTTGACATCAAAACTAGACTTCTATCAACCTTGCGAGCAAGCAGGATTTAGAGCTGGATACAGAACAAATGATCATTTGCAAACCATTAAGTCGTTGATTGAAAAAACCATTGAATATAATAGACCCCTGATACTTGTCTTTGTCGAATTTGAAAAAGCATTTGATACGGTCAATCAAAGTGAAATGCTCCAAGCTCTAACACAATGTAGAATAGATCACCGATACATATCTCTCATCAGATACATCTATCAACATGCTACAGCCTGTGTAAGACTTAATGAAGATACTGGGACTTTTCGTATTGAAAGAGGCGTTCGGCAAGGAGACAACATGTCTCCTAAATTATTTACAACTTTGCTAGAATACGCTTGTAAAACAATAGATTGGAACGAAAAGGGCATCAATGTAGATGGAAAATTTTTAAATAACCTTAAATTTGCAGATGATATCGTTCTTATTGCAGACAGCTTTGATCAGGCACAGATAATGCTCCAAGAACTCCATACTGCCACAAAAAGAGTTGGTCTTAAAATAAATTTTTCAAAAACACAATTTATGACAAATTTAGTCCACAACAAAAACATCTCAGTAGAAGACAAAGATATTGAGCCAGTTGACTCCTATAAATACTTAGGCCATGAGATCAGAATAAGTCGAGACAACCAAACAATCGAGCTGAAAAGAAGAATAAACCTCGCTTGGGCTGCATTTGGAAGGATGAAGGATATTTTTAGGTCTAAGATTCCAATGTGTCTGAAAAGAAAAGTATTTAATCAATGTATTTTGCCAGTGATGACCTACGGCGCAGAAACCCTAACGCTCACAAGAACAACAGTGAGTAAACTACAAGTTGCGGAAAGAGCAATGGAGAGAATTATGTTAGGGATTTCTCTACGTGATAGAATACCCAATGCTACTATACGCAAAAGATCAGGAGTAGCAGACGTTATTGAAAGGATAACAACACTAAAGTGGAACTGGGCAGGTCATGTAGCAAGATCAGTTGATGACCGGTGGACAAAAAGAATTTTGGAATGGAGACCCCGAATACAAGCTTACAGAAATAGAGGTCGACCCCCAACGAGATGGACAGATGACATAAAAAGAGTGACTACAAATTGGATTCAGATGGCGCAAAATCGGACTAAGTGGAAGAGCATGCGAGAGGCCTATGTTCAGCAGTGGACGTTAGAGGCTAGTTGATGATGATGATGATTGTGCTCAGCGCAGTACTAATTTGTCTAGTTTTTACTTTATTATGATAAAGGGTATGAATTTGAATTACTACATGGATGAATAGAAGATTATTTTCAGCTCAAAGAATCGATTACTGTATACAGCATATATATATATATATATATATATATATATATATATATATATATATATATATATATATATATATATATTTGTTGGTAAGAGCAAACCATTATAATCTCGGTAAATGCCGAACTGATAGTGACAAATGACACACAGCTGATCTAAAAAGTCAGCTAGATCTGCCAACGAATCCTACCTCCTATGTTTGAGAAGAAATAAGTCGCGTAATCCTCGGCAAAGTATGGGGCGTATTATGAAAGTACGTTATATAGCAGAAGGAAAATGGTGAAAGGCCGGTTTCGGCGTCTTATAATCGGAATACACCATCGAACCCTTACAACCCGCACTAAGGCAGCTTGGTAAGGTACGCCTTACAATTTCTTTTTCTTTTAGTGCCATCTCCACTAATGGGTTGGCTACGATCATTGCAAATTCGTCTTTATGTTCTACTTTTCTTAAAAGCGTCTGTGTGTTAAACCGTGTCCAGTTGAGAATGGTTTTTAACCAGGATATTTGTCATCTATCAGTACCACTTTCTCCTTTGATTTTACCCTTCATAATCAGTTGCAACAACTCGTACTTATCTTATCTAATGTGCCCCAAATATGCTGTCTTTCGCCTTTTAATGGTGGTTAAAAGTTCTCTCTCTCTTTTCATTCTGTAAACACCATTTCGTTCGTAATATGATCGGTCCATGTATCTTCAAAATTCTCCTAAAAAGCCACATCTTAGAAGCTTTCAGTTTTCTCATTAAGTCAACATTAACAGTCCAGGCTTCGACACCATAAAGAAGAATAGAGTGAATATAACATTTTACCATCCGATATCGGATTTGCAGATGGAGTCTTTGGTTACTCAGAAATTTTCTCATCTTCAAAAAGGCTGTTCATGATTCCATGGAATCATGAACATAGATCTCATGAAATGTCAAAAGACATTCCATGAAAATGTTATGTTTAACTTTGTCGAAAGCTTTCTCATAGTCTATAAACGCAACGAAAAGATCTTTTTGTTGGTCTCGACATTTTTGGGCAAGAGTTGTGAAACTATACAGAGTTTCCACTGTTCCGAAGCCGTTATGAAATACAAACTGTATATTCTCATATCCGCTTAACATATATAATCTTTAAAAATGTTTTTAAATAAGTGCCTCATAACTCCGCAACTCAACAAACACACTTAAATCCTCATTTTCCTTATGCTCAAATAGCACTACTGTAGTGACACTGAAGTGAACAGTGACAAGTGTAGTAGTCTCTGGGGGCTCGGAAGACTAAGACCTCAGAAGCCCTGAGGAAGACATCAGAGAGGATGTCGAAAGCTCGGCCCAATGGATATCGACGCGGTTCAACCCAGAAGACTGGTGAGTTTAATATTAATTTTTTTAATAGTAATAATCTTAGCTCTACGTTATATATATATATATATATATATATATATATATATATATATATATATATATATATATATATATATATATATATATATATATATATAACATTTAGTTAACCTATGATAAGTATTAAAAACTTTAGAATTATAATTTAAAATTGCGGAGACCATAAAATTTTGTTTCCTGCTTCAAATGTGGCCTTACTTTTCGTTAGCACGATCAATTACTGAACTACACAAGCGATATTTAAAATCACGAGCATAACTTAACATTATAAATTTTTGCCATATTTTAACATATATTACCCTTCAACTTCACCTTATCCAAACTATTGATTGAATATTAATTTAAGAATATTTAAGTATATAATTCTATTATTATTATATAATACAATAGTAATAATTCAGATATTCTTCGTCCCTAATTTTGTTAACCCTTATTACGAAGAAACCATGTTAAAATCCCAATATTTTATCCCAACGTAATTAACTTCTTTTTTACATCGTCATCACCTACCACTTCACATAGTCAAGGTTTTAAGATAGAAAATGGAGTACTTCTGGCTCTGACAGTTTTCAAACACTTCGACTATTTGGTACTATCCTTCTTCTTCTTCTTTGGGTGCCGTGTCCGTATTCAGACGTTGGCCGTCATCATGCTTACAATTTCCTGAAACCTTTCTCTGTCGGCTGCTGCGCGAAATAATTCTTCTACTGTGAAACCACACCATTGTCTAATATTACGCAGTCCATGAAAGTTTCTTTCGACCAATCCATCTCTTTCCTTCCACTTTTCCTTGTATTATAAGGCGAAGTAAATGGTATTTGGGTCCTCTAATTATATGGCCGAAGTATTCTGTTTTTCTCCTCTTTATGATGTTTATGAGCAGACGTTCTGAGTTGATCATTTGAAGAACATCTTCATTGGAAGTGTGCGAAACCCACGATATCTTTAGGATTCGTCTATAGCACCACATTTCGAATGCTTCTAACTTGTTTAGCATTGTGGTTTTTAACGTCCATGTCTCACAACCATACAATAGGATCGACCACACATAACATTTCAGGACCTTCTTACGAATGTTCATTGACAGGTTTCTGTTGCATAAAACTGGTTTCCAGGTCATAAAAGCCTTACGTGATATTTCGATCCTGGATATTATCTCTTCATCAGAGTCACAATTTACATTTAACCAGCTGCCAAGGTATTTAAAATGATTTACCCTTTCTATCTCTTCTCCATTAAGAGAAAGCAGACCTTGATCTATATGGATCTTTCCAACTGGCATCCACTTTGTCTTTGAAATGTTGATTTTTAGGCCTCTCCGATAACTTGCTTCACTGACTAGATTTAGTAATGTTTACTATCCAGATAAGACTAATAATGAGGTTTCTAAGAACTGAGCCTTGGCTGATCGATTTATGATTTGTGATAAATCTCTAATCTATTTCGATTAATTCAGTACAAACAATTTTCTGATTCGGCTTAAGTTTGAAGCCCTCCTAGAAAAGTACCACGACAATTATAAAATCTACACAGGTGTATTAAGTCCGAAGAATGAGTGAGAGTTTTCACCAACTGTTTCTTTAACAGGTTGACTGCGTTCACAAAATATGTAAACCTCTAAACTGTGCATTACCGGTCCCCCGGGACCGGTGGCTTGGCGCAAACACGGTGCGTTACCGACCGTCGGGGACCGGTAATGACGTAATTATTTTTTTTATTTCTACAGTTTTACAATATAAATTATAAGAGTTTTAAGATCAATTATTAAAAGTAAAAACATTTAAAAACTTACCATTGTCATTCGTTTTTTGATCAGGTTTCCTGTTAAGAATATTTTTGAAGTGTCAAGACAGCTACTATTTTTTTACAGATTTAGATTAAAAGAGTAAATGATACAAAACTTCTTAATATTTTATTAGTGTAAATGATATTTGAAAACAAAAAATATGTCCTAAACTAAATAATATGTTATTAGTTATTAAACAAAAAACAATAAAGTTTCAGGAAATTAAACAATTTTTTCTTAATTATTAAACAAAAAACAATACAGTTTCAGAAAAATAAACTATTTTTTATGAATGCTATTAAAGCAAGATAAACACATTCCTGGTTGACCAGGACATTCATTGCAATAACTTGTTACTTTTGTCACCATATTACTTGCCTGTTTGCTTGAATGTGTTTCTCTTAATTTATGATAGCATCCTTGGCATTGTCTTCTCCTTTTCTTTCCAGGTCCTGATGGTTTAACAAAAGTATGGATAACTCTTTTGGGAGTAGTGGTGTTTTCGTATGCAACTGGAGTAACAAGTAACTCTTGTGCCAATCTTTTTCTAAATTCCATTATAGATAACTTTGTGGAACAAGTAATATTGTTATAAACAATCCAGGCATTTACAATAGATGTTCCGAGCAAAAATTCAAAAGCTAGTTTACGGTACCATTTTAAACTTTTTCTTAAAACGGAATGATACGAACTCATCTGATCACTAAAGTCTACTCCTTTTTTTGCTTGATTGTAATCAATAATTGCCTTTGGTTTCATCACAAGCTCACGTTGCCAGTTCCGCTTTCCTGTTGGTTTTAAGGTAGTTGTATGGGTTGGATCAGTACTTAACATCAGAACTGGCCGTTTGTCCATCCATCTTATAATACGTAACGAGTTGTTCTGAGCACCCCAAATTTCTCCTTTTTTCATTTTTTTAGGTATCGTTTTGGGAATACCTCTTCTGTTAGACCTCAGGGTTCCACAATAAATTATTTTTTTTTTGAATAACGATTTGGCTAAAGGTAAACTGGAGTAATAATTATCAGCATACAAGTAGCGGTAGTAACCATCTTTGAATTCAACATTTTGGAGAAGGTCATATACTATCTGCTCACTTTGACAAGTATTTGCATTAGTAGTCGTATTTTTACCACGATAAACGATTATGTTGTTAGTATATCCATCCACTGTACATAATTTATATAATTTAATTCCATACGGGTGTGTTTTATTTGGGAGATATTGCTTTATTTGTAGTCTTCCTTGATAAGGTACTATACTTTCATCGACAACCAAAATCCGTCCTGGTGTTAATGCAGCTTGAAAATTTTTATTCAATACTTTTAAAACTTCACCTAACTTATAGAGCCGATCATCTTTATTACACTGCTCATTATTACAAAAATGAATGCAACGCATCAATAAAAGGAACCTGTCTCGTCTCATGGTATTAGTAATAAACTCATTCCTGAACATGGGATCTTTTGACCAATACAAATTTATTGCGGGACCATCAACTAATCCCATAACTATACATATTGAAAAAAAACGTTTAAGTTCGGCTACATCGCAGTCAACCCAGGAACGTATACGTGATTTTGATCGATGTATATTTAACAACATTTGCCGAGCAAATCTATTTGTTTCAGTAACAATATTCTGTAAAAGATCATCAGTTACAAATAACTTGTAAGCGTCTATAGGATTTTTTATTTCATTAACGTTAAAATTTAATATAGGCAACTCTTGATATTGTTGCAACTCACCAGCTTCATTGTCACTCTCATCTATATCATGCCACTCGTTTTCATCATCATTTTCAGATTCTGACATTTTTTCACTTTCAATTTCTGTCTCATTATTATCATCAAATAAATCACTCGTACTTACATCACTGCAAGAGTCATCTGAAGAAAGAACATAGTTTTTGTCGATTACAGAATCGTCCGAATCAAAAGGATCGTCCCGTTCATTTTCACTGTCACTGTTTGGCAACTCTGCAAGCACATGATCTCTTGAATCACCAGGACTTTGGCGCGCATTTACAACACTTGGGTTATCTTCGTTATATTTTTTATTTTCAAATGAAGTACTCGGTTCGTTACACTCTACAGTTTTTGTTTTGTTTGTATCAGCTGTTTTAGCTAAAAACAAAATCTTTTTAACGCGAGATGACATTTTTAGACTAGTAAAACACAGACATAAACACACCTGCTATTGAAATACAAACGATACTAAACGTGGATTGACTGCGCAAGCAAGCATATATAAATATGCACCGGTCCCACAGGACCGGTCTCGCACCCGAGTAACAAATTGTAATGTCTGTGCGTTACCGGCCCCCAAAGCCCGGTACATTTTTTTCTTTTAAAAATGTTTGGAATCTTGAAACAAGTATAATGCTGTTTTTAGCATTTAAAACAAACGAATATTAACGAAGATATGCTTTTCGCAATTTTTAAAAGTTTACAGTTTTCACATACCGCACTTTAATAATAACGAACACCGGTCCCACGGGACCGGTAACGCAGTCAACCTGTTAAAAAACAGTCTTCTCCGTCTACCCCTAGTATGTAGCACATATTCAGCTAAGTTCTACGTTATATACCGTGCTCTAAAATTATTAACGAGCTTTCCTTTACAAAAGCCCTAATCATAACAGATTCGTTTAACTCTCTGACTTATTTCTGAAATACTTCCTGTAAAAAGTTGCTAAAATACCAGCTGTACCAAGCTCCTCAACATGAAAAAAGAATTCGATTTTTGTTGGTGCCTTCACACGTTGGAATAACAGGACAAATGAAGCTGACAGGACTGCACGATATGTAATTTTAAGCAAATATTCGGTGCCTAGAGACAACTGTGTTTCCAGTGGCTTAAGCTTATTTTAAAAATAAAGTGTTGTGTTTGTGGCAAAAAAGGTGCTCCCAAACTAATTCTAAGCTGAATAAGATCAAAAATAATGTTTCCTAATGGATTCCATCGTTGCTTAACAGGCGTGAACAAATTAGGTAGGACATACCAAACTAACACACTCTTTTTACAAAGAATAACCTACCCATACGGGAGCAGTGTAACATTTGATTAACAATTAAACACTCTTTATTAAATTGTGGTACATATGATCAAGAAAGACATTGTTACAATATTTTGAACTCTCTAGTAAAAATTCTAGGTCAAGAGTGTTCCTATGATAATATAATGAAATATCTAAGACCTATATGTTCATCATTCCAGATTTACAATCATGCGTGGTCCTAGCTTTCTTAAGAATTTCTCTCCAGTCGTCCCATCCATCTTCTTTCTCCGCCTAGCACTTATTCCCATATTTCTCATGTTTTCATCGTGTTATCTAGGAAACTTGTTCTTGGTCTTCCTTTTATTCTCTGACCAATGGGTCTATCTGTAATATTGGTTATGATAAGTGCTTCCTGGTATATTCTATAAAGTTTAAAGTTGTATTGTCTTCACACTTTATTGTCATTCACTGCTTCATAGATTGATTTGAATGGAATTGAATTGCTAGATTCAATTCTGCGGTTTATCTCTGCGGTACTATTATTTTAAATGTTAAGGAGCGCTTTCAGGTATATAAATTCGTTCACTGCTTCGTTGACGTCGTTTTCTATATCAATTGGTCGTAGGAATTGTGGTTGCGTGCTTATTTATTTTGTTTTTTTAGTGTTTATTACTAAACCCATTTTTGTAGGTGTTTCTTTTAATGCTATATACGCCTCTCGTGTGGCGTTTTCCTTTCTCCCAACAATATTGATATCATCAGCATAGGTAAGGATTTGTACTGATTTAATATATAGTGAACCAATGGTTGTGATTTATGACATTTATGAAGTTGATTTGGTATTTCTAGCTCTTTCATTGCTACAAATATTTCTTTTGATATTGAATTGTCAATTTATTATTAAAACCAGTTCTATATCCGTTCTGCATATGGTTCCATACGTGACATTGTCCTGTGGAAATTATTTTATACGCTGCATTTACAAGCATAATTCCTCTGTGGTTAGAGCGATCAAAGATATCTCCTTCTTTGTGAATTATGCAAGGTATTCCAATATTCCAAACATTGGCCAGTGATTTCTGTCTAAATATTTCTTTTATAAGCTGCTGTAATGCCATTATGGTATCGTGACTACCTTCTTTATACAGTTCAGCTGGGCGATTATCTATTACGGCTGGTAACTTCAAGAATCATTGGTGGTTCCTCTTCTCTCTCGTCTGTTCCACTTACCACATCTCTTTCGTCTTCCAGGTTTTCTTCTTCTTCGTCTATATTAAGTACCTGGTCCAAGTACAAATCTATAAACATTGTCTATAATCTGTAGTTATTCAATTTTGTTATTTATATTTTGTTTCGTCGCTAAAAACCTTTTGGCGAATGCGTCTTTTTTTCAATATACAAAAAATTAATAAAAACAACAATATTTCTATCTAGCTGTCATATTTTACTGTTATTACCTCGAAATGAATGTATAAAATAAATCTTTATTTAAATCCAGTAAGCTTAGATATACATTACCAAAAATTCCATAGTTTTTATTAACATTTATTTTAATATGTTTACGGCGTAATCTGTTAAATTTAAATTTATATCTTAAATATTTTCTACATATCGACATTTCAAAAATATAATAAATATATAAATATCATTGTTTTTAGTAGTCTCCAAGATAAAATAGTCATTGAGTATTTATTTGAAAAGAAAGCAAAAATTGTAAATTGATGCTTTTATTTAAAATTTAAGAACTTTATGACTATATGAATGGTCTCTGGAGAAAACCATGAATTTCACAAAATATTTTATTAAAAAAAAATTAATTTTACAGTTAAATACCGTGTAAAAACTTAAATATGTGCCTGATATATTATATTCCAAAACATTTATCATTAATGTTTACTACTAAAAAATCCTCTTTTATTGAGAGTTTTATTGTCTTTTAGCAACCCTTCCTGGTATTGAATACAATTCAAATTCTTTATAATCTTATAGTAAACATAACCAGCGACATATGTAACAGCACACGTTTGTAAATTTATGCTAGATTTGATGGAATTTGCCACGCTTAAAATTTGGTTGTCATTATTTTCCTTTTTCTTGTCTAAAGATTTTTCTACACGAACTGTTTGGGTTTCAATGGACTCGTCAGATATTTCGACGCTAGTTACTTCGTGGGTTAAATCTAAATTAACAGTTTGTGCTATTTCACAATTTCCATTGTCTAAAACAATTTTTAGTTTATTATTTGTGTTATGCTTAATAGCACTTTTTAACTGACTAACACTAGGTGTTGGATTGTAATCACCCCTATTGTGCACAATAGAGCACAATTTTTCTAGAGGATCTTGGTTCAAAATCCACAAGAAAAATATTTCCTGTAGCTGGCTAATTTTACACGCATTTTTTGAAAATTATTAGGGTTTATATGAACGTCTGTTATTTTCACCATGCATTGTCCTCTTACATTGGTTCTATCGATGTTGTATGTGTATTCAATATCTTGCCACAATATTTGTTTAGAATCGGCAAAAAACGTCAACTTTTTGTTAAGAAAATTATTTCTTAGACTTTTTAATAAGTGGGGTATATTAAACACAGTAAAAATTCTCTGATTTCCTATTTCTATTGCAGGTTGATCCTTACATGCGCCTAACAGCTTAAATAAAGCTCCATTATTAGATGCTTGATCACACAAACACTTTTGGTATATACCCAATATTTTGTAATTTTGAAACAACTACAACTACAATGTTTTTTAAGTTGTCGCTATGTATTGGACTACCTGTAACAAAATAACAAATCTTAATCTTCCAGTTATGTAGCAAGTCGCGCATCATGAAAACCAGACCTGTGTTGGCAAGTTTGTTTATTCTTCCTAAAGCACCTAAATCTTGAAACCCTTCTATAATGTCATCTAATTATTGTACTCCAATTATTTTTTCAAAGAAATTTCATCAAACATTAACACACAAATTTTTTCCCACTCATCCATTGTCTCTGCTTTTTTCTTCAACTTGTCAATTAAAGAAGTTTGATAGTATACAAGGCAACTATCGAACACAGTGATTAATTAAATCTTGCCCAAGTACTTTCGATCAATAGATCATCTTCAGGGGCATTTCGTCAGTTGTGGCCTATCCGACATGAGTAGAATGTCATAAATGTAAATCTGGACATAACAATACAATACACAAAGACAAACAAACACTTTAAAACTTTTAAAAGGAGAAGCTACATGTTATATAGAATATTATTATATAGAATATATTCTGTCTCCGGTTTCTATATAACATGTAGTTTCTCCTTTTAAAAGTTTTAAAGTGTTTGTTTGTCTTTGTGTATTGTATTGTTATGTCCAGATTATACATTTATGACATTCTACTCATGTCGGATAGGCCACAACTGACGAAATGCCCTGAAGATGATCTATTGATCGAAAGTACTTGGGCAAGATTTAATTAATCACTGTGTTCGATAGTTGCCTTGTATACTATCAAAGTTTAATTATTCGAACATTCAACCTTAGATTGAATTAAGGAAGTGTTTAAACATGTTCTTAATTTTAAGACACGCAACCAAGTTTGAATTGTTTTTACTGAAGGTAATATAAAGTTAAGAGATCTAATTCAAAATTTGTAACAACTAGGATACTTATAATAAATGGCCAGAGCTAAATCCTTTTCATTGTGACTCCATTGTGAATGAGTTTTGTGTAAAACTGCATATTAACAAAAGTGTGCACGTATTTGCTTCTATTTTCTAACAGTACTGTAACATGAATTTGGTTGCCGATTTTCTGTTTTTTGTTGTTCTTCTACAACGCTGACTGTTCTTCTGACGGCACTTCTTCTTTAAAGCATTTACTTGATACTCCAATTTTTTTACCTTCTCCATCAATTCAGTTTTAAGTTTTGTGGGTAAATTAATTTCAAAACTGGAAATATCACTGAGACTACTACTTGATCTCATAGGCGATGGAGTTGACCTAACCATGCAATCGTCACTTGTAGATCTTTTAAGTTTTGTACCGCAATAAACGTATGTAGAACATACTGGTGGGGTATAGGTAATCATTGAAATGAATGTGGTATTTTAATTAAAGCAAAACAAGCATCTCCATTATTTCTGGAGTGATACTAACAACGCATTCATATTTAAAAAATTCTTTTGATTTAATTGTATAAAAATATATAAATCACTCAATATCAACTGATTTTATAACATATTTTACTAGCATTACTCTACTGACAAAGCGCATTACGCAAACATAAAAATATTTCTTAAGTTGAGTTAACTCACCTAAATCAATTGGTAACTGTGTAAATTTTAGAGGAAAATCATTTTTCCTTAATAACTTTCTTTGGCCACTTTGGTAAATATGTTCCACTGCAAAATGATGCTGGCAAATTACCCTCTGTTTTAGGTCACTGATATCCATCAATATAATATCAATATTCCCGCAGTTTTTTTGCCAAATTTTTGTGCGCTCTACGTCTTTCAGGGGACATTTAAAGAAAGATATATTATTATTTGTTTCATCGTTTCTTTCAAAACATCCCGCGTAAACACATTTATGCGTTACACAGGCCATTTTATCTAAAATGTGAGTCCTTTTTTTTATAAAATTTCGCTATAACTTGTCACAACACTTGACACAGCTTATACACTTATAGGGTAAGTTCGGCCCTGACACTACTCCTAGCTCCTCGCAAGTCAGAGAGAGAATGAGAATCTCGATACGGTTTTCGAGTAACGCCATCTAGTTTTTGATACGTCTTTCAGTTACCACGAGGTGAGCTATCTAGGTAGTGGTTTATAATTAATGGTTTTATATTGGCCAGCGCACAACCCTGACTTAAATCTAATAGAACATATTTGGGACCATCTTTACAAAAAAAAAAGAGATCTGGTAATATGAGGGAAGCTAATCTTGAGGACCTGCAACGGTTGTTAACCGTAGAATGGGATAATATCGATCAAGATTATCTAATTAAGAAGATTAATTGGAAGTATGCCACAACGTTGTCTAGATGTTATAAGAGTTAGAGGAGGCAATAGGTCTTACTAAATTATTATTACTTTTGATTATTATTTTTTGTTATTCAATGCTGTTTGTGCGCTTACTTCTAATTTATAAAATAAATTAAATAAAACCTGTGTTTTTTGTACATTCTGCATTTTTCTTTTAATACTTTTTACGTACTTAAAAAATAAAAAAAAAACAGTAAAAAATCCATGTTTTAAATTATTTTTAATACCAAATTTGCAGTTTCACAGGTGATGCCATACTTTTTTGGCGGAGTGTATATGAGTGGTCGTTCAATGGTTACAAAATGGTTTAATAATGAAGGGAAAAATAGGTGATCAAATAAAAGAAAAATTGTAAATAAATTTTGCAGTATATGTATATAATTATTGTTTATTATTTTTTTGTTTACAGTGAATGTTAATATGTACAATAAATAAATATAGTATTACGTTAAAAAGCACACTTGCTTAACCAGGTTCTTGTATTTTTGTTAAATAACGAAAGTAATAATTTATTAAGCACTGCGTTATTTACAGTTTAGTTGAAAATTACTGCCGGCGGTAAATCTATACTTATTTCAGGTAAAAGCCTGGAAATGCCAACATTTAGTAGGCTTTGAACATTTGTTGGAATTGCTGGTACCAGGATCCGCGCTAATATACCAACCATAGTTTCAGATGCATCTAAAAAAATTAAATGGTATTTAAAATTGTTAAAAATAAACAGTATAAAATCATCACATTAAATAACTAACATAAAAATTTAGAAGAATTCCATAAACAATCCTCTTTCTATTTGATTTTATGTTTAGCTTAATTACTTTTTTGCTTAATTACATTATTTTGTAATTGTATTGGTTGTGATAGATCTCTATAAGATTTTATTTACTACATAATTCTTAAAAAAAATACGTTGCATATTGCGTAGAATCCATATAAATATGGAGATTTTAGATTGATACAATGCATATTGCACCCTGACAATCATTCTACGTCAGAGGTGGCCAAACCACAGCACGCATGCCACGGTGTGGCACGGCGGTGTCTTAGAAGTGGCACGCGAGGACTTTTTGGCAAAATAAAAAAAAATTAACTTTTTTTATTAACTAGTTTTTTATTCTACGCCACTCTTTTATTGTACGCTACTGCCTCACGCTAGACACGTTCATGTTATTCATCGTTTTGTCGATTGTCGATGCCCGGTTGACTCAGTTCTCAGTTGATTCTCAACTTTTGTGCGATACGCTTCAAGTCTGTTTGCCTTGTGAGATACTGTTTTTACAGTTTATTTCTTTTTAAAACAATTGTTTTCGAAATGACCACAAGTAAGCCATCAACTTCAAAACTGAATATGAAGAATAATTCTTATTTACTCATCACAACACTTTCAAGCCTTTCTGTTTGATATGTGGAATTTGTGTGGCTATGAACTTTTTAGAAAGAAATGTTTTCAAATTTCATTGTATAATCCACCAAGAAGCGTTATGTGCCAAGGACCTTGATCTATCCTCGGTAATTGAACCTGTATCATGGTGTATCAATAAAATACATGCTTGAGCTAGTAATCGACGACGATTCCAAGAACTTTTTTAGGAAGAAACGGAGGAGGCAGGTGAATTACACCTTTATTGCAGTCTTTAATGTATTTTTTATACCTCTCTTGATGAATAATGTCGCTGATTAATATAATTTCATCACGCGTTTGCATTTGTTCTTAAAATTCTTCTCCATCATATAGAAATGTATTTTTAGATGAACTGTAAATCTTTTTTTTAATATATTTTGACATGAGAGATATAACTTCGTTCAACTAATAGTGGAAGGAAAAGTAGAAGAAAAGCGTGGTCCTGGCAGACGAAAAATGACCTAGCTACAAACATTAAGGATTGGATAGGACTAGGTCCTTTTTCGAAGCCGATGGTTGTCCAAAGAGGATGCACTGGCAAGATTTTGGAATTTAAAAGAGTGTGTTTTGCAATTTTTGGAGGAGAATGAGGAATTGCCAAACAAGTGATCTCTGTTGAAAAATGAAGACTGGCTATGGGATTTAGCTTTCCTTGCGGACATAATGGGACATTTAAAGATATTAAATTTAAGATTACAAGGAAGAGATTGATCACTTTTTTATTCAGATTTTAATGAAAAAAAAAACTCACTCATTTTAAATTCATGAAGGAATGAGCCATCAAATTAAATAATGATCCAAATTACGATATATTTAAAAATTGAATGTTAACTCTTCAAAGCTCCTTTATTAGAGGAATTCTACAAAAATTCGCACCTTAACTGGAGCCAAATATGGTGATATTGCAATTTGCTGCCCGTACCCGGCAGTAACAATTTTTTTCTGTAGGTTGATACCAAAAAACATGTTTTCAGGTGCGAGCCTCAAAAAAAAGGCAAATTTAAGTTTTTTCCAACAAAAAACTGATTTGTTCGCTAAAGCTATTTCATTCTTCTAGCGATCTGCCTCGAAAAACGAGTGAAAGAGACTTCTATACTTGGAGCACACGTACATATCAGGTACCAATCGCTTCGTCTTGGTCTCCAGAAGGAACTTTGACCCTTTGAAGAGCCAAGAAACACCTGCTCAAAGCGTGGCAAGCGGTTATTCAGTCACTAAAATTGACGTTTTTTTTTTTCATTTTTTCGCGATTTTACCCGAAAATAGATTAAAAGATACCTATACAATTGGAGCACACATACATATTATTTACCAATCGCTTCGTCTTGGTCCCCAAAATGAACTCTGACCCTTTGGAGAACCAAAAAAAAGCTTAAAGCGTGGCAAACGGTTATTCAGTTCCTAAAATCGACGTTTTTTTTCATTTTTTCGCGATTTTATCCGAAAATAGATTTAAAAATACCTCTATAGTTGGAGCACACATACATATTAGGTACCAGTCGCTTTGTCTTGATCCCCAGAATGAATTTTGACCCATTTGAGAACCAAGAAACACCTGCTCAAAATGTGGCAAGCGGTTATTCAGTCCCTAAAATCAATTTTTTTTTTTTTCATTTTTTCGCGATTTTGGTTTAACTGGAGCCAAATATCACCATATTTGGCTCCAGTTAAGGTGCGAATTTTTGTAGAATTCCTCATTACGAGATTTCAGGATTTTCAGTAGAAAAATATAAATATTCAACTTTTCACAAATCCTTTTTCCATTTCACTTAAAAACGTTGAAAATTATCCGCCGGAATTCCAAATGGAAATAATAGATTTGCAAAGTAATGTTTTGGTGAAAAATAAACATAACGAGCTTGTTTCAAGTACAAGTAATTCAAATTATATTGAATTTTGGAAATACGTTTCCACAGCTGATTTTCCATATCTTCACAATTTTGCTTTGTGGTCTTGTTGTCGTTTTGGTTTGACGTATGTTTGTGAAGAAATGTTTTCAATTACGAATGTTATTAAATTACAATATCGTTCAAAATTAACCAATAATCATTTAAAAAATCTAATTTTATTAGCTGTAACAAAAAGTGGCCCCAACATTCAAGATTTAATCAAGAAAATTCAGATTCAGAAGCTACATTAACCACATCAACCATAAACATGTAATAAACAATCTCGAGTAGTTGATAATTATATTTTTTTACTATTTAAAATAAAAAAGGTCGTAGAAAAAGTATAGTATTCTACTCGCATGTAATGGCTATTACTCACTCTGATGAATTACGACACTCGCTTTCACTTGTGCCGCAAACTTCATCATCGTGAATAATAGCCATCATTACATGCTCGTTTAATAATATACTATTGTAGCTACATATATTTTTTGTTATTTCATACAAATTCCACCTACCTAATAAATTTTTTGTTAGAAAATTTTTGGTGGCATGACTGACTTTTCATAAACAGGTAGTGGCACACTGTTAAGAAAGTTTGGCCACTCCTGTTCTACGTATTCTGCTAATTCGTATATAAATCGTTTTAAGTTACACACTATTTACAGATAAGGCTGATTTACGTACCTGGTAAGTTGCTTAAATACTGGAAATAATGATTCGCAACATTTACCATGACATCTAAAAATATACATAAAATTTAGTTTTTTTCATTAAACAATTTAAATCTTCGCAATTGACCGAATTATTTTCGGTATAAGCAATCCCCCCACTTACTAGTCAACGGCTCCGGGCGGATGAACTGATAAGTGGAAGGGCACCTTTTTGTCCCAAGATTGGTAAATCGGTCTTACAGGCGGAGAAACCTATTAACAATGGTCAATGGCATAAAGATGCAGAAAGCAAAGGATAAACACTGTATTAAAGCTCGAAGAGTACCCCTAATATAATCAGCAGTAGGACAACTAGTCAATGAAACGATAATACTGATCATGGGATTTGGATACCAAGATTCGACAGAAAAGGACAATCGCAAGACAGCAAGGTCTTTTCAGTCGCCAACAGACGAAATTCTTGCGAATCTAGTGCCCAGAAAATGCTCGCAATCTGCACATGGAAAGGTTAAAAATTATTCGAGGCCGGTAAGACTCATATTGCAATCAAGGAGATAGATAAACTATCAATAGACATCATGGAAATAAACAAAATGAGATGAACGAACCGCCAGATATCTTAAAAACTTTGTACCCATATCAGAAAGATTGCTTTTCCTTCAACTTGATACCTACCCAATAACAACTAACATTATTTAGCTACAAGCATTCTATAATAAATTATATAACACCTTAAAACACATTCCCAAAAAGGATCGATTATGGGTGACTTAAATGCCAAAATTGGTAGGAGACAATCGGAAAAATTCATAAGACAGTTTGGGCTTGGAGAAAGAAATGAGCGATTGAGTGAATTTGTATCAGAAGTAGAGTATATAATTACTAACACTTACTTTAAACTTATATACAGAAGATTATACACGTGGAAATGACCTCAAGTTACTTTAAGCCACATAGTCTGAATAATAAAAGATTCCGTAACAGCATTACAACAGCATTATAAACAGAAGACAGAGACACAATGGAGACAAATGGGAGAGGCCTATATTCAACACATGAATAGATTTTGGGCTATAGATAGATAGATAAAACAGCATTACATCAGTCAAGACATACCCAGGAGCCGATATCAAGTCAGACCACAACCCATTGCATTGCAAAATGAGGGTCAGGCTAAAAAAGATTCGAAGTAGTGTCAACCCAAAATACGACATCAGGCTACTCGCAGACCAATGCAAAGAACAGTGTAAAACAGTATATACATAGCAATTTGAATACCATTATTTAAACTGACTTATTAGACCAGAAGCTTGAAAAATTGCACAAGAGTGCAAAGAGAGAAATGAAAAAAGAGAAAAGACAGTGTGCGGAAAAACAGCTATTCCAACAGAAACAGGCTTATACAAGCCTAAAAGAGTTGGATGTTTGGTAATCTACTATTAAGTGTGGAAGACAGACTAGACAATTGGAAGTAATATGTAAAAGTAACATTTAACAGCATTGGACGACGCCAGAGAAGATTCAAGATATGCTGCCCTTCTTAAGAATATATACGATGATGCTACTTTTCACGTAAAAATAGATGATGATCTGGAAACTATGAAAATAGACCTTGGCAAAGGTGTGAGACAGGGCGACACCATCTCACCCAAGTTTTGTACTTTGGCATTAGAAAATGTTTTCAAACAACTAAATTGGGCAAAAAATGGATTAAAAATAGATGGAGAATATCTTAACCATTTGCGTTTTGCAGACGATATAGTACTAATAAGCACAGATATCCATGAACTAAAATCAATGCTACAAGATTTAAATCACAAATCGAATCAAATAGGATTAAAAATGAATCTCGACAAAACAAAGATATTAAGCAACAGCCTAGAAAACATCACGATAGATAACATCAATATAGAAAAGGTAGAACAATATATATATATATATATATATATATATATATATATATATATATATATATATATATATATATATATATATATATATATATATATATATATATATATATATATATAGGACATGCAATTAAAAACGAAAAGGAAAATCAAACCCTAGAAATTAAAAGAAGGACACAATTATCATGGGCTGCTTTTGGTAAGTTGAGCTTCATTTTAAAAGACAGAAAAATCCCAATTCACTTAAAACGAAAAACCTATGACACTTGTATACTACCAGTTGCAACTTATGGATTGGAAACTATGGCAATAACAAGAAAAATGGCAGAACAATTAAGAGTAACTCAACGGTCCATGGAGAGGGCCATGTTAAATATAAGCCTCAGAGACAAAATTCCTAACACCGAAATACGTCGAAGAACTAAAGTAACCGACATCATGGGAAAAATAGCGACATTGAGATGGCAATGGGTAGCACATGTAGCAAGACAAGACACCAACAGATGGTCTCATAAAGTGACATTCTGGAGACCTCGAGAAACAAAAAGAAGCGTGGGAAGACCTAAAAAGAGATGGATAGACGATATAACTGCTGTAGCTGGAAAGCAGTGGATGAGAATTGCAAAAGATAGGGAAGCGTGGAAGCAATTGGAGGAGGCCTATGTCCAACATTGGATAAATGAAGGCTGAAGAAGAAGAAGAAGAAGAACATTTACAGATAAAAAGCAAATTGCCATTGAAGACATAGATTGCCAAACAAGACCCTCTATTACTATTGAAGAAGTCATGGCAGCTATGCTGATCGCCAACATCTGGAACAGGTAGGCACCGTAAGAAGAAGAAGAACAAGAAGTACATTTTGAAATTACTATTACTATGTTATTATAATGATTATACGAATACTTACCAGGAACCTTTGGAGGCGGCGGTACTTGAGAATAAACCTTGAGAATTGCAAGAACAAGCATACCTTGATGCTCCCTTAACCAAGGACTTGAAACAATATTTATCTCCTCTAAAAATAAAACTCATAATTGTTATTAAACTTCAATCGTCATCAATAAATATTTATAAGCAACCAGTCACTTATTTTAAAATAATTGTTTAAATAAATTGTACGATTGAGATATATGTACCTATATAGATTGAGAAAGTGGACATGGAACTGGAAGTAATATCCTTTACATACAAAGGAGCAAAGAGTGAAGTGAAGCACACTATAGCCTTTGCTGAGGAAATCGTCTACAAAGCTGTATGAAGAGTTGAAGGTAATGAAGTGTAATGAGTTAAGAGTGCTGATGGAATAATTCAATTTGCAAATATAGCAAAGATGGTATGAGTACTAGAGTACAAAGATAAAATAATCTCTTAAATATTCTCTTAGATAGCGCTTGAACTTGCTAGCACCTCACATGTCTACATATTCACTACACCAGTACTACACTGCCTGGCGACAAGGTGGATTGTAGAGACTTGACGAACATCTGAACTTTAACATTCAAAACATTGCTACATGATGATGAAAATAGGATGCTACAACATAACATTGAAACGTTTACACAAAGTTTACCACAGAAACGTTGATCTATATTAGTTCAAACTTACCTAGATCAAGTCCACTGGGTATTTCAGGTAACGAGGCTGGTGGAAGATCCTTTAGAACTTTTTGTACTATCGGTATTACTATAGAACAGTATTCTAAAACTTCTCTTGTATATTTATACAAATCATCACTAATCTCCTTTTGATCTAAAAATAAAAGTTTACAGTGTGAGTAAAAGTATTGGGACTCTTTTTTTTCGTTTCTTGATTATATTGTTACTGTGTATTTATAGATTATTATCAAAATAGTCAAAAAGGCATAACTTTGGATAATGAATTTATTAATGAGATCTTGTACTACTATGTGGGGTGCTACTTGAATCTTCTTCTTCTTGCAGTACCGTCTCCTATCGGAGGTTGGCTACCATCACAGCAATCTTTACTTTGTTGGCTGCAGCTCTGAACAACTGTATTGAACTGCACCCATACCACTCCCTTAAATTTCGCAACCAGGAAATCCTTCTACGTCCCACATTTCTCTTTCCCGAGATTTTTCCTTGGATTATGAATCTAAGCAGAGAGTACTTTTCTCCTCTCATTATGTGGCCCAGATATTCCAGTTTTTTCGTTTGTATGGTTTTTATGACTTCGCATTCCTTCCCCATCTTCAGCAGAACATCTTGATTTGTTACTCTTTCTGTCCATGGTATTTTCCACATTCTCCTGTAACACCACATCTCGAATGCCTCAATGTTTTTGATGTTTATCTTTTTCAGTGTCCAGGCTTCCATGCCGTACAGCAGAACGGAGAAAACATAGCAGTTTAACATTCTCGTTCTTAAGTTTATATTTATGTCCCGGCTGCATAGGAACTTTTTCATTTTGACAAACGATTGTCTCGCTATCTCTATTCGCCTCTTGATTTCTCTTGTCTGGTCATTAGTATCAGTGAAGCAAACCCTTAAATATTTGTAGAACGTAACTCTTTCAACTGGCTGATTATTTATGGTTAAATTCACATTGGTGTATAGCTTCTTTGTTACAATCATGAATTTAGTCTTTTTGATGTTCAGTTTTAAACCATACTTATTGGTATGGGTGTTTATGTTTTCCATCAAAAACTGTAAATTTGCTAGGTTATCTGTTATTATTAGCGTGTCATCAGCGTATCGTATATTGTTAATTAACTCTCCGTTAATGTTCATACCAATGTTTTGCTCTAGGAGCGCTTCCTGACATATTGTTTCGCTATATATATTGAATAATAGTGGAGAAAGCACACAACCCTGACGCACACCTCGACGAATCTCAATTTCTTCGGTTAACTCATTATCAACTTTGATTTTTGCTGTTTGTCCCCAGTACAACCTGGTTATGATGTTAATGTCGCGACTGTCGATGTTTTTGCTTCTTAGGATTTTATACAGCTTTTGGTGTCTGACTTTATCGAAGGCCTTCTCAAAATCTATGAAACCTACGTAGAGGTCTTGGTTTACATCCAAACATCTTTGCATTAACACACTCAGACCAAACAAAGCTTCCCGTGTTCCCAGTCCACCTCTGAATCCAAACTGTGTGACGCTTATGTCCTCTTCTAATTTATTAAATATTCTTTTGTAAATTATTTTTAAAAATACTTTTAGTGTGTGGCTCATCAATTAGCTACTTGAATGCTTGTTATTAATGAAAATATGACATACAAAACAATATTTTAATGTAATATATTTCATCAGTCAGCTAATCACGCCCACTGCTGCACATAGGCTTCCCTCAGTTCTTTCCAGTGTTTTCTACACTGGGCCATTTGTAGCCAGTTTCCCTATCTTCTTCTTTATGTGCCGTCTTCTACCGAAGGTTGGCGACCATCATACGATAGGTTTCTCTGTTTTGTGCCGCATGAATTATGTTCGCAGCTTCTGGTATTTGAAACCATTCTCTCAAGTTTCTCAGCCAGGATTTCTTCTTTCTGCCCAAACCTCTTCTACCTTCAATCTTGCCTTCCACGATAAGCTGTACAGACTGTACTTATCATTACGGAACACATGGCCCAGGTATGACGCTTTCCTCCTTTTAACAGTTGTTAACAATTCCACCTCTTTACCCATTCGTCTTAATACCTCTGTGTTGGTCACTCTGTCTGTCCAAGGTATTCTCAGTATGCGTCGATACAGCCACATTTCTAGAGCCGCTAACTTCTTTATAGTTGCTGCTGTTAACGTCCACCCTTCTACGCCGTAAAGTAGCGTAGAGAGTACGTAGCATTTCGTGGCGCGCCATCGGAGGTTAATGCTTAGGTTGCGGGTGCTTATACACGTTTTCTATACAGTTTCCCTATACACGTTTTATATCATCGATCCATCTAGTCGGTGGTCGTCCTCGGCTTCTTTTATAGTTTCTGATCCTCCATTCCATAATACGTCTTGTCCACCGTCCATCTTGTGTTCTAGCTAAGTGCCCTGCCAGTTCCACTTAAGCGTCGTGGTTCTTTCGATGACGTCTTGAACTCCTGATCTTTGCCTAATTCGTTGGTTTGTTATGTGGTATCGAAGGCTCACGTTCAGTATTGCACGTTCCATGGCTCGTTGTGTAACTCGGAATTTATTCGCAGATTTTTGCGTAGCGATGTTTTGCCTGCCAAACACATTGGTTATATACCTTTCTCTTGAGACACATGAGAATTGAACTTTTTAGAATATGGCTTAATTTGCCAAATGCTGCCCATCTCAGGCCTATTCGCCTCTGAATTTTATTTGTTTGATTGGCTTTGCTTCCAAATTATCGGAAATTATCGTAGTAGGAGAAGTAAACTTGACCTCTCTATCTATCTATCTAATCAGCCTTAGACGCCCACTCTTGGGCATAGGCCTCCCCTGTTAATCTCCATTGGTCTCTATTTTGGGCGATCTGCATCCAGTCCTTTCCTGCCGTTCTCTTAAGATCGTCAGTCCATCTCATCTGTGGTCTTCCTCTTTTTCTTTTTTTTCCCATGGTCTCCAGTGTAGTATTCGCTTATTCCATCTTTCATCTTTTTGCCGGAGAGTGTGACCGGCGAAGTTCCATTTAAGTTTTGCAACCTGTCTTGATCTATCTACATTAATTTCAAAATCACTTTTAAAAATTTCTCTTTGATTACTTTATCTGATCTCTGCGGTGACAAACAAAATTTTGAATGTTTTGAATGAAATAAGGCATACTTTGACATTGTTCAGACACGAATTAAAAGGAAAAAATACAAAAGGAAAAACAGGAAGCATAATTTTGTCAAATATGTATAAATAATGTCGATATAAGATTAAAGTACTATTTATTTATATTTTTAGGTTTTAAAATTAGAATCACTAAAAAACATCCTATTTATTATAATGAAGTACTACAAGTAACAACTCTTTCCAAATAGCAACTTTAAATACTATTACGATTTTACCTCAATTTGCTGAAATCGTAACAATAAAAATTTACTTAATTTAAATAAAAAATAAATGTCTCTGAAATAGACAATAATAATTATATAAAAATTACCTGGAAGTGCTGGTAAACTTTCAAGAGGCGATGGCAATGGCGGTAGTACATTCTTGAGAAAATTAATGAATTGATTTACGCTAGTTCGCAATTGTGTGTTGTTTTGCTGCATAAGCAGGTCAATCACATCAAGAGCATTATCCAACAAACCTTGAATTAAAAATACATATGATATTAATTATTATTTAAATGGGAACAAGCCACAAGTAAAGGTTAAAGTAAGTTTACTTTAAGAGTAATTAGCACCATATAGGCGCCTTATTCTTAACAAATTAAAGTAATTCTTTAGAGTTCTTTGAATGTTTCTTGAGTGGAAATGCTTTTGGAGCCCATAGTATGCCCTAGATTTATTCGTCTTTTGATTTCTTCGCTTGTTTTATTGGTAGCAGTCAATAGCGACCCAAGGTATATGAAGTTGTCAACACGTCCAAAGATATGACTTCCAAAGACTGTTTCTCGTTCCTCATTTGCTATCGGATCCTTTGTAACCAACCTGTACTTGATTGTGTCTTCGTTGATGACTAGACCGACCTGTTTCGCCGCTGTTTCCAATTCTATGAGATATTGCTCAACATCTCGCTTGCTACGTTCTATTATGTCATTGTCATCAGCATATTCGTGTATCTCGGACTGCCTTTTCTAAGGCAATCATAAATAGGAGGCGAGCCAGAGCATCCCCTTGTCTGAGTCCATCCTTTATCTCAAAGGATCTAGAATTCTCTCCCTGTATTCTAACAGTGGCTTCTAAGTTAGACATTGTCATTCTCGTTAATCGGATAAGTTTCTCTGGTATACCAAACTTCATGCATTGATTAGTATAGCACTGTTTTCTTGACACTGTCGTATGCGGCCTTGAAGTCGACGAATAGGTGATGGGTTTCAATCTTTAATTCTAATGTTTCTCGAGAATCTGTCTTATTGAATGAATCTGGTCAATTGTTGATTTTTCTGGAGTGAATCCAGCTTGATATTTACCAACTATGCCCACTGTGTAAACTTGCAGCCTTTCGTAGAGAATATTTGCTAGTATTTTGTAAGCAGTTGTTAACAGGGTTATACCTCTATAGTTGTCACACTGAGCTGGTCACCTTTTTTATGTAACGGGCATATCACGCCTTGAGACCATTTACAAGGCATGGTCTCATTATGCCAAACATCTAGATACCCACTACGATGTAAAATCGAAATCGATTGAAAAATAATAAAGCAGGAAGCAAGGTTTAGATATCTGGGAATAGATATAACTAGTTACGGAGACGTTGAAGAAGAAGTACGACAACAAAACTTAAAAGCAAGTAAACGGCGGGATGTCTTAATGACACAATCTGGAAAAATATACGCCTAGACAAGATACAAAAACAAGATTCTATAAAGCAGCAATTAGACCTATATTAACATACACGGCGGTGACAAGACCTGACACATCTAAACGAGACAACTACTAGAAACAACAGAGATGAAAATTCTGTGACGAATATCAGGGAAAGATCTGTTGGATAGGGAGAGAAGCGAAAACATAGAAGAGCACAATATAGAAGACATAAATGGATGGATGACAAAACGAAAACAGGAGTGAACCAAACACATTAGTAGAATGGCAGAGGATAGAATAGTACGAATAGCATGAGATAAGTCACCAAATAAACGAAAAAGTATTGGCAGACCAAGAAAAAGACGGTGCGACAATTTAAACAATTTAGGAGGCTAATTTGAAGAAGAAACAAGCTTTAAAGCCTACATACAAGAAGAAAGAAGAAGAATAATCTTTTTAACTGTTCCATTAACATCTAGGAATACTTTTTTTATCTGTAAAAGTGTTATTTTAATATTGTTTTTAATAAATAAATACGTTTTTGATTAATACACATATGGACATTTATGGACACTCTCCCTTGGTCTTCGCTGTTTCTATAAGTCCTGCAAGGGTAAAATTAATGCTTTATATTTGTTCCGGATATTTGAACATAATCTACACTCTTTATCTTTTTCTTCTACGGCACTACAGCCCAAAATGAGCCTTGGCCTCCTTTATTTTTTGCCTCCACCCTTGTCTGTCTGTGGCTGCTCTTCTCCATACACGGACTCCTAAAAGTGCTTGTGCGTCGCTGCTTACTGTGTCTTCCCAGCGCTTTCTTGGCTTTCCAACTGGTCTCTTTCCCTGCATTCTGGCGTTCAGTGCTCGTTTTGGTAGCCTATCCTCTCCCATTCGTATCACATGTCCGGCCCATTGCAATCTTTGTATTCTAATGAAGTTTGACAGGGGTGTTTCCTTATACAGTTGATAGAGCTCGTTGTTATATCGAATTCTGAAGATTCCGTTTTCCCTCACAGGTCCTAGTATTCTCCTCAGTACTTTTCTTTCGAATGTGTCGAGTTTGTTTTTGGATGTTTCTTTCAGGACCCATGCTTCGCTGCCATAACATGCTATTGGCCGAATTAAAGTTTTATATATTCTCATCTTTGTATTTCGGTCGACACTTTTAGACCGAAATATATGGGAGAGGGCAAAATAAGCTTTGTTTGCCTGCGTTATCCTTTTTCGTATTTCTCCATCCTCTGCTCCATCGGCATATATTTCTACTCCCAGGTATGTAAACTTTCCAACCGTTTCAATGTCATCTTCATGTATAATGTTTTGTGGGATTATATTTCTTGTCGTCTGTACCATTATTTTTGTTTTTTCTGTGTTAATTTCCAGACCTAGCCTTTTCGTTTGTGTTTTTAACTCTGCGTATGCTTCCTGTGCTCCTGTTGATGTTCTACTCATAATATTAATATCATCGGCGTAGGCAGCCAGTTGAACCGTTTTATTGGTCAGTAGGTTTTCTCGTCCAGTTTGCATTTGCCTGACCGCATACTCCAGTGCCAGGTTAAACACTCTTTATACACGAGATTTATTTTCAATATCTAAAAATATCTAAAACCATTTCAAGAAAAATAACTCTAAATTTTTTGTTTTCTTTACTTCATTTATAGTTTCCTTACCTTATATTTTTAGAATATAAGGTAAAATGTACAGATTTATTTTAAGAACAGGATATTAAATGCTTGAAGCTTTTACTTAAATTCGCTGTTTTATATTGCCTATAAATTAAAAATATTTCTTCGTCTGAAATTTCTTTTTAACTTTTATCGAAAAGCGGTAGAATCTTCTTCTAGAAAAGCGGTAAAAGTGCTTTTAAATCGTCAGAACTGCGGAAATAGGTCATTCGAATGAAAATCTAATTTGCTGTATTACCAAAATAGTCCTAGAAATGTTTTTATATGTGGTATTTGTTACGTCATAAATTCAGTGAAGCTGCTATACGGGTGTGTTAAAAGAAAAGGAACGATCGCATATTTCGAGAAAATTTACATCGAAGAAATACACTGAAAAACACATGTTTAATATTTTTTCAATCTACATGATACTTTCAATCTACATAAAAAAGTAAAAGAAGATAAACATGGGAACCCGCTACTGAACATAGAAGATCAAATAGGTAGATGGAGAGAATACGTGGAAGAGATGTTTCAAGACCGAGAGAGGACGAACATTTACATGCAGGAGGCATCGACTGGACCTTATATCACAAAGCAAGAAATTATCAAAGCGGCAAATCAGATAAAGAACGGAAAAGCTGTTGGGAAGATAATATCCCAATTGAAATAATAAAGATATTACTAGACGAACACATCGAAGTAATGGAAGATATATTTAACAAAATATACGAAACAGGCATAATACCAAATGATTGGCTGACATCGGTGTTTATACCACTACCAAAGAAGAGAAACTCCAAGAAATGTGAAGACCATAGGATTATTAGCCTGATGAATCATATGTTGAAGCTTTTCCTACGAGTAATACACAATAGAGTATACAATAAACTAGACGAACACACTGGTCAAACTCAGTTTGGTTTTAAGAATGGGTTCGGAACAAGAGAAGCACTTTTTTCAATACGTGTGCTAGTTAAAGATGCAGAGATGTCGATTCTGATGTATACTTGTGTTTTATAGACTTTTAGAAGGCGTTTGACCTGGTGAAACATGATAAACTAATAGATATTTTAAGGTCATGTAATATCGACGATAAAGACTTAAGGATCATTTCAAACCTCTACCAAGAACAAAAGGCTAAAATCAGAATAAAAAGCGAAACATCTGGAAAAATCAATATCGAGAAGGGAGTAAGACGGCACTAGAAAAGAAGTTAAATGAAGAGGGCTTAAAGAAAACGCAACCAAGAATATGGTGCAAATAAATATTTATTTTAATCATGCCACAATAAAAACATTTTTAGAACCTCTTTAATAATTACCTATGAATTTATCTTATTAATAAATAATATACCTACTACCTACTAATAATAGATAATTACCTATGAATTATAATTTATAAGAAGGATTTATATGTCCAATACACAAAAAAGGAAACAAAAAGCAATGTATTAACTACAGGGGAATAACACTCCTAAATACCACCTACAAAATCCTTTCAAACATCCTGCTAAAAAGAACCAAAACATATACAGAAGAAGTCGTTGGAGATTATCAATGCGGATTTAGACCGAGCCGCTCTACTATTGACCAGACATTCACAATAAAACAGATAATGGAAAAATGCTGGGAGTTTGATCGTGAGCTTCATCAGATGTTCATAGATTTTAAACAAGCATTTGATACAGTATGCAGGGACAGACTGTGGACAGCGATGCAGGAACTTGGCTTTCCAAAAAAACTAGTCAGGTTGATACGGATGTGTATGGAACGGTTACGATGTAAGGTGAGAGTTGGACAACAATATTCGAGACATTTGAAATAAACAATGGACTAAAACAGGGAGATGCACTTTCACCACAACTCTTCAACTTAGCTCTGGAGCACATAATCAGAAGTGCAAGAATCGAAAAACCTAATACAGTATTTCATCGAGAAGGACCAAACTTACTACTGGCATTTGCAGACGATATCGATCTAATAGGAAACACACGATTAAGGATGAAGGAGACTTTCGTGAGGTTCGAGAAGGAAGCAGAGAAGATGGGGCTCCAAATCAACGAAAATAAGACGAAATATATGTATATGAGCCGCAATAACTAAAGCAAGATTTCAAGTATCTTGGAACAACAATAACTGAAGACAATAACGGATCACAAGAAATAAACAACAGGATTCAAGTGGCAACAGATGTCTTTTTGCCCTCCAAAACCTTATAAAATCAAAACAACTAACACGACGTACGAAGATACAGGTCTATAAAACAATCATACGACCCATTGTGATGTATGGAAGCGAAACGTGGACAATAACAAAGGCAAACGAAGAGAGACTATGTGTTTGGGAAAGAAAAATCCTAAGGAAGATCTTTGGTCCTGTGCTGGATGAAGCATCAGGACAATATAGGATAAGAACTAACAAAGAGCTCGAAGAACTTTACCCAGACGCCAACATCATAAAAGAAATAAAGTCCAGAAGACTCCAATGGGCAGGACACCTCAGAAGACATTCTGACGAACGAACAGTAAGACTGGTGTGGGAGGAAGTCCCAACTGGAAGGAGACCACGCGGACGCCCTCGTCTCCGGTGGCGAGATAATATAGCAGGAGACCTAAGCACTATGGGCGTGGAGAATTGGATGGAGATTGCTCAAGACAGAAAACAGTGGAGGCATGTTGTCGAGTCGGCTAAAACCCACGAAGGGTTGTAACGCCACGGAGTAAGTAAGTAAGTATGAATTTATCACAGTTACATAGATAAATAATATATTAATATTATACTTACCATTGATATATTCAATAACGTCAGTTTGACCAAATGTTTCTTCTGATTGGGCCATCAATCCATTTAAGGCTAAAAGTTTAACACACTGTCAGTTAAATGTTTATAAACTTTGAAAAATTAAGGCAAATATCGAACACAAATTTAATAATCAAATCTTGTCCAAGTACTTTCGCTTTCTACAGCATCATCAGGGCATAAAATAAGCCATGAAACGTTTTTTAATGAAGAAAATTAATTAACTTCGATAAAAAAAATCGAAGTTAACGGATGATAAAAGTTTTTTGTGATTAACGTTTTAGACTTACTTCGTCAAATTATGGTTATCCAGCAAGCGCAGAATGTGATTAACATGAAATTGAACATAAATTGTATTTAACACTACACTAAACAAGAAATCAGTTTAAAATTATATAAATTATCTACGACTACATCTTGTCGGCACAGAGAATAGTTGCCTTAATTTTAAGTCATTATTCGAGCATCAGCTTATCATAATGTTATAAATTTTGCTTTTTGGCAGAATATATTAATCAAATAAATTTAAATTGAAGAAAATAAATGCATACCAGCCAAAAAAAATGTTAAGAATATATACTCTTAAAGTAAAAGTAAAGAAAAAGTAATTAGTTTTAAATATAATCTTTGGGGAATAGAAAGCTGTAGATATCTTTATAGATTTGTGTCAAACCTTTGACAACGTAAACAGAAACATAACCTAACCAGAGCATTTTTTGTATAGGGACGATTAGTGCAATAAGTTTAAACCAATACGAGTCACACAGAAGCACAAGAAGTATGTGTCCAAAACTAGCTGATGGATTCGTTTCATATAATGAAAAAACTGAAACAGCAAGATCAACTTTCTACTATATTTCAAATGACACAAAATATAAAAAACATATGGTAACACAAAAAAATATTTATTAAGTCTAAACAGATTTTGGTACACGCTAACCTTGTCACCTTGTCAATTTGTATGAAGGAGATATTAAAAAACTTAATGTGGAACTTTGATTGGAGCTATGAAGAAAGCAGCTCAAAAACGGTAAGGTCAAGTAAGAAAGAAACGAGATAAACAGTGGTTAGATGCCGATTGCAAGAAAATAAGGCAAGACTAAAATATATGGACAAACCAAGTGACGAAAATAAAACTGAAAATAAAGTACAGAGAGATGCATAAATGAGACACTTATGCTGTTTAGAGGACGCCTAAAATTTAGGCAATATATTTGTGCTTCATAGATTATAGTAAAGCTTTCGATTTGGTCAACTGGAGTAAAATGTGGCAGGTTTTGTCTGAAATGGGAGTCCCTAATCATCTGATACTGCTAATTAAAAGCCTGTACAATAACAATTATGCCAGAGTTAGAATAAATGGGGAACTAACTGACAGTTTCAGGGTCACAAAGGGCGTGAGACAAGGCTGCATACTAAGCCCAATTTTATTTAACATCTATGGTGAATGGATAATGCGGAAAGCTACTGAGGACTGGAACGGTGGCATCACCATTGGCGGGAAGAAGATTTGCAACTTGAGATATGCAGATGATACTACTATCCTCGCTAGTTCTGAAACTGAATTGATTCACCTGCTACAACGGATAGAAGACGTAAGCTTAACGATGGGCCTTAAAATAAACAGGGATAAAACGAGAATCATGATAATTGACAGAGCTAACAACAATCAAAATCATCTGGTTAGGATAAACAATATCGCTGTTGTAGATAAATTTGTGTATCTGGGCTCATTAATAACCAACAAAGGAGGCTGTACTGAAGAAATAAAGCGGCGGTCAGCAATCGCAAAAAGCGCTATGGCAAAATTAACAAAAATTTGGAAAAGCCATGAAATTACTACCGATACAAAAATGAGACTAGTAAGAAGTCTAGTTTTTCCAGTTTTTACTTATGCATCGGAATGCTGGACCCTTACTGAGAAAGACAAAAAGAACATAGATGTATTTGAGATGTACTGCTGGAGACGAATGCTGAGAATACCATGGGTGGCCCGAAGAACAAATGAATTCATACTGGTCCAGCTAAACATAAAGAAAAGACTAAGAACACAAATAACAGAACAAATAATAAGCTATTTTGGACATGTGCTTCGAAGAAATGGTCTTGAAAAACTTACCATCCAGGGAAAAGTAGAAGGCAAAAGAAATAGAGGTAGATCTCCTACACGATACACGGACCATATTGTTGCTACCATTGGCGCTCCATTGTCAGAATGTGCTAGATTGGCAGAAGATAGAAAAACGTGGAGGAACATTGGAAAAATTACCCAACAGCTTCATGATATCACGATACCTGCATCAGGTTAACGACGAAGAAGAATAAAGAACAAACGGCACAAGTTTGGCCTAAAACTGTACAAATTATGTACTATAGGTGGGTACACATACAATTTTAAAGTTGTATTCTGCTAATGATAAGACTGATGATGGTAGTGTTTCTGCAGGAGTTGTGTTGCATTTGATGGATAATCTACTTGACTGTGGGCACTATTTTATACACCGACAACTATTACACAAGTGTGAGTCTTGCAACCAAGTTATTAGAAAGAAATACACACCTAGTTGGCACTGTAAGAGCTAATCGTAAACTCAATTCTCCCAAAGTGGTTAATACTAAATTAAAAAAAAATGAAATTGTTGCTGAAGAAAGTTCTACTGGTATAGTAATGCTAAAGTGGAAAGACAAACGTGACGTGATGATGCTTACGACAAAACATCAAGCAGACACCACTAAAATAAAGAACAGACGCGGTGAAATAGAGAAACCAACTGCTGTCGTTAGTTACAACAGGTGCAAGAGCTACATTGATTTATCAGATCAACTCAAGTCTTACTCTCATTGCCTTAGACGAGGTAATAAGTGGTACCGAAAATTAGCAGTTGAACTGATTTTTGGATGTGCATTAGTAAATTCCTTTCTAATATATAAGGAGGTAACACAGAAAACAATTCAAATAACGGAATACAGAGAGCTGTTAGCTGCAAGGTTATTATTCGGTAAACATCGTGTGGACCACATGGAGAACGAAAAAGCAGATGATATAGAACAACTAGAACACGTTTTGGTACACCATAAACGAAACCGTTGTGTTGTGTGTTATAAGGCCTTAAAAGAATCAAATGACAGGAACACTGCAGCGAATACTTGTTCCCGATCAGTTTGGCAATGCAATGGGTGTAAAAAGAATTATTGTATTCCTTGTTTTTTTCAGGAACATAAGATGAACAAGAAATAATTTTTTTTTTTTCGTAATTTTACATGTTTTGTTATAATTTACTAATATTCCGATGTTTCATATGCTTATTATAGCTTTCCACTAAAACAGAATTTTTACTATTTACATTTTTTTATTCACCTTACCAAAAATAGGTTCATAAAATCAAAACAAACGTCCGGCGCATATTAGCCTCTCACTAGGACGGCTCTTGTTGTATTCCTGCTTAAATAGCACAGTCGCATGAACCGTTTTGTAATACACGCCGTCTAAGTGAAAGTATACCATGTGGTACACCATTTGTGCCACGCCGTCCAAGGATCAAATCGAGTGTGAGACACGTATTGTCACGCAACGTGTTAACTTAATTCTTTGAACTGCTGTTAAAGCAGCAGAGTAATTAAATTTCTTTTTATTCCTTTGTTTAACTATATACCGATGTGCAGCAATTTTTATTTTCTTCCTAGAGTTTTGTGAGTCATCTTCATTCTCTTCTTGGCTTTATTATTATACTTACATCTTATCCATCCCACTGATGCTGTAGTAGTTAATAAATATATAAATATAGTGAATATTTCAACAGCTACAAAACTATGTGTAACCCTATTATCTATACCCCATATTTTAGGCTTAATTTGCCAAATAGAATAGTTCATAATAAAAAAATAAGCTACTTACCTACAGAGAGTACAAAAAGAGCAATAAATATTTTAAAATTTTTCATTTTTAATTACACTTTCACTAACAATGAACAATATTAAATGCCTTCTCAAATAATTCTGACCCATTTAGACCAACAAAAAATTACTATTTTTGCATAAGATAACGACAATACAAAAGCATTATTATTTATTAATGCGTATAGCAGTAAAATATTCAAAATAATTTTAAATATTCTTAAAATTATCTGTACGGGATTGCCTATATATAATTTTTTTAGTTGTAATTAGTTACTAATGGTTATCTATGTAGAAAGGTAAAACTAAAAGAATATGTATATACATATATAATGCTTTCTGTGGTTTTC
Source organism: Diabrotica balteata (assembly GCA_918026665.1). Taxonomy (NCBI): domain Eukaryota; kingdom Metazoa; phylum Arthropoda; class Insecta; order Coleoptera; family Chrysomelidae; genus Diabrotica; species Diabrotica balteata. The sequence goes on from OU898280.1 coordinate 159,554,295, forward strand.
CGGATTTGACTTTGCATTGAATAATGTTGGTTGTGAGACGACGAAAAATTTTGACGACGTTTCGGCAAGGCCACATTTGCCATTGTCAGATCAGACAGGAACTCTTCTGGCTGTTTACTGACTTCCTTAGTATCTTGCAAAACCACTTATAGTAAATTATAGTTAAACCATTTTGTTTCATTCAAAATTAGGAATTAACGGAGTCTTGAGATACAATATGTTTTCCTCTCTCTTTTATAAAGAGACAAATAAAATAAAGAGACAAATTCCTTGCGACAAAAGTAATTCAATTTATTAACTTTATTTATTATAAAAATTTTCCAACTTTTGGTTTATAAAACTCTTTATTTAACTTATATAAAGTCTTACAATAATTTATTTCTACTATTTACACGATTCTAATGTATATGTTATGGACAAAGTGATTATGTTAGCCATTTGCCAACTTTTTACAATTTATTATATTGTCTGGTCATTATGAAAAATGCTATACTATGGCCGGGCAATGTGATAAATCGGCGTTCTTAGTAAATCATGCGATCTTCAGCAGCGAATCAACGCGCTGTATCCAAGGTTACAGTCACCGAAGCGCGTCGGCCATTATTTATAAATCATATTGCAGTTGAATGTTAGTAATGGTATATACGACAAGTGGTTTGTTTGTGACATTTCTTTGTTAATTCTTTGTTTATAAAGTATTGCATAGTGAACTATGGAAAAAGAAGAACCATTAAGTGATATGAAAAATCGATTTAACAATCGGTTAACTGAATTAATTTCAGCAAAATGTCAAAATTCACAAATTTTCACAAAAACAGCCTACATGGAAATGATACAGAAGGTAAAAAACTCTAAAAGTAAACAGACAAATAAAACGCCGAGTGATTATCAGCGCTTACGAAGATTCGACGTTATGACGATTAGAGAAGTAGAAAAATTGATTGTTCCTGTGAAAGAAGATAACGTAATTAAATACTACGTCCATACAGAAGAAATATTTGATACATTGCGCGATCTTCATATTACTATCGGGCATGGTGGTAGAAACCGAATGGAGAAGGAAGTACATTCTAAATTTAAAAATATTACAAGGGAGATGATTGTTATCTATTTAAATTTATGCATGACCTGTCAGAAAAAACATAATGTTCCAAAGAAAGGCTTGGTGGTGAAACCAATATTGAGCAAGGAAATGAATTCAAGATGCCAAGTCGATTTAATCGATATGCAGTCACAAGCCGATGGCTGTTATAAATTTGTGCTTGTTTATCAAGACCATCTTACCAAATTTGTCCAACTTCGACCTCTTACAAGTAAAAGAGCAGAAGAAGTATCGCATGTACTTTTGGATATTTTCACAATATTTGGGGCGCCGAGTGTGCTTCATAGTGATAATGGCAGAGAATTCGCTAACCATATTATCAAAGAGCTGTGTAGCATGTGGCCCGAGTTAAAAATGGTACATGGCAAACCCAGGCATTCTCAGAGTCAAGGATCTATAGAAAGGGCCAATCAAGACGTAGAGAATATGCTTAGTTCGTGGTTAGAAGACAACAATACAAACAAATGGTCTGAAGGCTTACGTTTTGTTCAACTAATGAAAAATAGAGCTCATCACACTGGTATAGGTTGTAGTCCATATGAAGCCATGTTCGGCACAAAGTTGAAAGTTGGTTTAAAAAGCTCTCTACCCCAAGAAGTTCTGACTGATGTTAATTCGGAGGAAGACTTAGAGGTCCTGTTCAAAAATCAAGAGGCTGGGCTATCTACAGAACCGGATATAATACAAAATAATAATATAAATGTGGACTCTTCAATAATGTTGCCCGAATCAAGTTCCATATCATCTGGCTACACCCTGGACGTTCAAAAAATTGGAGCAATTTTAATTGATGAAAATTCATCTCGTGAATCTAGTCAAGTTCCAGAATTTTTAACAAATGCGGTAGAAACGGCTATTGTAGTTAATTTAGAAAATAATGAAAATCTGGATTCCAATATAGATATTAGAATAAACGATGTAAGGAAGAAAAGAAAATTGGCTTTGACGAATCTAGAACAACAAGCCGAGAAGATGTTAAAATTTTCCAATTCCAAATATCCATCGGCTAAACTAGGTAACACAGTTAGGATACGAGTGCCAGATGTGGACCGAGCTCGTAGTGATCAAAGAAATCTACTAGCTATCGTGACAGAGATAACTGAAAAAAAGCTTTACAAACTAGGCACAAAATATGGCATACTAAATCAGTTATATTCAAGAAACCAGTTTACCGTTTGTAAAGAAAAGTTTATTTCCATAGAAGAGATTCCAGACACTGAGATATTTTCATTTATAAGGATATCCTTAATTTCAATAATCTATTTTGGCCACAGTGATAAATAACCTAGGAACCATTTTGAAAGATTTTGTAGCAATCCCCATTGTAAACAGATAGTACATGTCAGTTTTTTCTTTGTAATTTTGTATTTTACAACTATTGATATAGTATAATTTTTTTGTGTCCATCTGTATTTTTGTAACTGTTTGTTTGAGACAAAAATAAATGTTTGATTTGTTTCTCTGATTATTTTGTTTAGAAAAATCTCCTAACCTTTTTTTTGTGTGCTTACTTTTTTTAGGAAAGAAGAGCCTTTTTTCTTTCCTTCAGCAAACTAGGATCCTTCGAAGCGGCGCCCGTATCTTAAATTGCTAGAAGCCCTTTTTTGTTGTCTTTATTGCCCAGTTGTCCAGGAGATTTATGTAAGTACCCCTTTGTTTCGTTTTGTAGTTACCCCAATCCGACCCCTTTGATTCAACTTATCCACGACCCAGCTCTCCAATGAACCCTGAGTGCCGTATGCACAAGTATCGATTATTTTGCTTGCCCTATATCAACCCCCTTAGTTTCTGTCCCCAATTTTCTACCCAATAATCTTACCCTGAGGTAGGAAAATATTATCGTTACAAAGTTAGAATTTACTATACTCCAGAACTTAGATTCATATGAGCATGGAAGCGTGTAGTGAGGATATGTGATGATAGATTACCAAGAAGAGCCTTAAATAGTCAAATTCAGGATAAAAGGTCAAAAAAAGGTTCATGCAAAAGATAAGAGAGTCCCTCAAAGTTTGCTTAAGGTTAGAGTTTGGAGGCAAGCGATGCGACGACTATATTAAAAGTGGAAATAATAAGGAGCCAAGGCTAAATTTGTGTTGTAGTATGATTGGAAGAAGAAGAATAATCGTTTTTTTTTTGTCGATATTTGAAAATTGTACCATTATAAATAAGAAATAAAAAAACATAAAAGGTAGAAAATAAAACTTTTATTGATATACGTAAATTATATGAACAGTACTATAAACAAAATACATGTTAAATAATCATAATCATTTACAAAAATTTGTTTTATATTTTTAATTTTTTAAAAACCCAACAGCTTTGGTAACGTGTTGGTTGAAAATAGTGGTATTTTCGAATTATTAAGCTTTAATTGTGGAAAAGCTGACGCAACAGCTTCTTTAATCATTTCTTGAACGATGTTGTTGATCGATGCACCAATTGATTTTGCTATATTCCCAAAAAATTTCTCTATTGCATCTAAAAATCAAAGAATATATCAGAAACTACTTGCATTTGGTAAAAATAAAGAAAAATTAAAGATTACTATAATAATTAACAGCTAATGTCCAATTTAATTCTTAAGCAATTGCTAATTTAAATTTTAATTCATTGATTATTGTAAAGAGTTTTATACAATATATATACAATTTTTATTATTATTTATTTAACACCACAATATATTAACAATCTGTAATATAATAATTATAATTTAATCAAACAATATTTAAAAAATATTTAACAAATGTTCTTCTTCTTCTTCTTGTATGTAGGCTTTTAAGGCTGTTTCTTCTTTATTTTTCTTCTTCCTTTGCCCTACTCTTTCGGACGTTGGCTATTAACAGGGCTATTTTGACTTTGTTTACGGCACCTCTGAACAGTTCGGTCGATGTTAGTCCGAACCATTGTCGCAGGTTATGCATCCATGAGTGTCGTCTTCTTCCCGGTCCCCTCCTACTGTCGATTCTTCCTTGGACTATTAACTGTAGCAGCCGGTACTTAGTATGCCTCATGACATGTCCGAAGTACTCAAGCTTCCGTTTTTTTTACGGTGAAGATTATTTCTTTGCTTTTGCCTATTCTCTGCATTACTTCCACGTTAGTGATGTGGTCTGTCCAGGATATCCGAAGAATACGGCGATATATCCACAGCTCAAAGGATTTTAGTTTCTTCAGGGTGGCTTCCGTTGTGGTCCATGCCTCTGCTCCATAGAACAAGACCGGGAAGACATAACACTTGACCAGTCTTAATTTTAGTTCCATTGAGATTTTGCTTGTGAACCACTTTTTCATATTGTTGAACGCGTTTCGCGCTTTTTCAATTCGTGATATTATTTCTGTTGACTGGTCCCATTTTGTGTTGACTGTGGTTCCAAGGTATGTGTATGTCTCCACTTGTTCTATTTTTCGGTTGTTTAATGTCAATTGCATCGGAGGTTGTTGTCTGCTGATGAGCATGCATTTAGTTTTGGTTGTATTGAGTTCTAAACCATATTCTTGACTTGCTGTGTGTACGTCTTTAATATTATTAGAATCCTAAATTGTTTAAATTGTCGCACCATCTTTTTCTTGGTCTGCTAATACTTCTTTATGCATTTGGTGACTTGGTCTTGGGCTATTGTTGTTATATATTTGGCAAAAACACATCATCGGGTGAAAATCCACACCTCTGGTAGAAGGAGCCCCATCAGATACGGAGGGGGCAATGTTGCGCGAAGAGTTCAGAAGACCTAGTCTTATCAAAGCTCAACCAAAAATTAAAACGAAGAAAAGATAGAACATTCATATGTGCAACATGGAATATAGAAGGTTGGAACAAAAAGGCGACGGAAGTGATCAAAAAGTTTAGAGAAAGCAACATCGACATACTAGTAACAACAGAAACCAAAAAGAAAGGAAATGGAACGAAAACAATAGAAGATCATATCCCCTGCTGGAGCGGAGTAGTTTAATAAAGAATGTAGAGAGAACAATAAGTGGAAGAACAGGGTTAGAACATGGAAGCCAATCAACGAGAGAATAATTAAAATGCATATAGACATATACGGTAAACAGACAGTGATACTCGGAGTATATGCACCAACAGAAACTTACCCGAGAGTATAAAAAGAATATTTCATGGAGCAACTTCAATATCAAATAGAGATAATTAAGAAGAACGTGGAGATAATTATAACAGGAGACCTTAACGGCAAAACCGGAGGAAAGAAAAGGATAATGTAGTGGGAGATTTGGAGAAGATGAACAAAACGATAACGGAGAACATCTGATTGAATTATGCAAACTAAACAACCTAAAAATTACCAACGGTTTCTTCAGACATAAAAATATTCATAAATATACATGGATGCAAGAAACTCGGAAGCTGAAATCGTACTAGACTACACTTCATCTAATTTACATATCGATGCACGTCATCGGTGTCATAGCCCGTGAAATCACATGATACCAACACGAAATATTTAGGCGGTAGGTGTGTTCTTTTTTAGAATCACTTTGCCGAGTACACTGGCATTACAGCCACTAGACATATTTTATTATATACGCGTAGAAATAATATTTAAAGATTTCTATTAAGGCTGTTTTCGCAGTTATAGCATACTGCGATTTGAAGTGGGCGTATCACTTACTTTTCTACACTGCTATGTCAGACCCTACGTGACTTCCTAATAGTTTGGATGTTTATTCAGTGGCGCCGGCCCACGGGTTGTTTAAAATAAATGCATTATTCTCCATTCAAATTAGTTTTGTCGGAATACTTTTTTTTAGATTAATTATCGTAGATAATGTTTTAAAAAGAATTAATCACATTTTTAATTTATATGTCTTAGCTAAACATAGTATTAAATAAAAATTTGTGAAACGTGACTGCAAAAAACACCATGGTGTTTATTTATAATAAATTTAAATTTTGTTATATTAATATTAATATATAATTAATATTTTGTTAATATTTGTTAGAGAAAACTGATATTAGCGTAGTAAAAATTAAACAAAAAATATTTTTATTTATCTATAAAAAATTGGTACCTGCGAAACCATCATAATAGTAAATGTATTTATCTGGCAAGTATTTCGAGGCGACGCACTGCGAGGAAAAAGTTCTCTGAATGGAATATACATTATTTTAATATATTTATAGGTTGCAGTTACATAAGAAAAGTATCCAATTGATGAATAAAACACAAATCGTGGATAGTTATTTCATCATATCAGTGGCATTTCAGCTCGTCATGAGCCAAAGGCTTCTTCAGAACAATCTTCCATTCGCCCCTGCCTCTGGCAACTTTCTCCATGCTTTAACTCCGATGGATTTTAGATCATCCTCTATGTTATCTTGATACCTAAGTTTTGGTCTTCCTCTGGATCGTCTTCCCACTGGTCCTCTTCGGTCGAAAATTTTTCTGATCGTTTCATCTTCATCTCGCCTAATTACATGTCCTATCCATCAAAGGCGTACTAATTTAATAAATTTTACAACGTCAGGTACTACACCTGAAGAAGCATCGTAGTTTACTTTATACGATCTTTTTGACCAAGCACCATCAGCTATAACGGTTATTAACCCATTTCCGTCGGAATCTACTTCACCAATTTCTTTGGCTAAAGCTAATTCCTCCCGTCCAGCCTCTTCTAAGGAATCACAAAGTGTTTGGCCGATGATATCTGCAACTGTTTCCGTATGTTTTGCATACTGCCTGTAGGAAATCACAGGTATATTTAATGCAGCGTGCTGCTGCTGTATGTCTGAATAACCAGAACCATTCAAGTTCAGTGAATTGTTACCAGAATCCTATGTTGCTATCTCCTTTTCAATATTCCACATTTGACATTTAAAAGTCAATGTACTTATCAATCCGTCCATTTTTTCTTTGATAATCTCCATATTAGAAAAGTTGCATGAAAATGGAGAATGATTATTCAAACCTTGAAATATATATATATATAGATATATATATATATATATATATATATATATATATATATATATGTATATATATATATGACATTTAAAAGTCAATGTACTTATCAATCCGTCCATTTTTTCTTTGATAATCTCCATATTAGAAAAGTTGCATGAAAATGGAGAATGATTATTCAAACCTTGAATATATATATTAATATATATATATATATATATATATATATATAATATATATATATTTATATATTATATATATATTCAAGTTGCATGAAATGAGAATGATTATCAAACTGATGTATATATATATATATATATATATATATATTATATATATATAATATATATATATATATTATAATATATATATATTATATATAAGTTAAATAAAAGCTTTTAAAAACGGTTGTAATATAAATAATAAATACTAAAGCAGTGCAATTGCTCTCCTTTTCCTTGACATAGGACGTTTACTGGGACTCATTTTTTATCTTGTCTCTTATAACTTATATCACTAACCTAATGTAATACTTAAAAATACGCGTAAACTAAAGAACTTTTAACTTATACCACTAAACTAATAATATATTACTTAACATACACGTAAACTAAATAATTTCAATGTTTTCAAAATAAATAAGAATACTGTAAACTGTAAAAACTAAGCAAGTTGATAAAGAAAATACAAGAATGAAAGAACTAAAATGGATTCTAATTCAAGCGAACTAACTGACCGTACCCATAGAGAAATAAAAATAAGACCGTACCGTACGCTCATGTGATTTGACGTCACTAATGCGATAACGATCAAGCTCAGCGACAATGATGAGGAACACGTTTCACTATTAGATTTCAGTATTTTTTAGCAATTTTCTTCAAAGTTTGAATACGCTTTTCTCGATTATTACTGGACACAGAAAGGTGAAAAAAGAATCAACGATTACAGAAAAAAAAACTCTTTCAACTGATGGGCGTGAAAAGTTTGGTTATAATAGAACGTTAAACAGTATAATCCAATTTTTCAACAGAAAATTCAAAAAAATAAAAAAAGTAAAACCATCAGTTTAAAGGCAACATAATTTCGTATAACATGTCCAAATTTCGAGACATTTCGTCGGTAAATAACAGAGAAAAAATTTTGGTGCACCGATAAAACAGCCTTAATGTTAACTTAAAGAAATACACAATAATATGTTTCATTTAATTTGTATAAATGCATTATAAAGCGTTTTTATGAAGAACATCTGTTCGGAACACACTGTAACTGTAATCGAACGAAGATGAAATTTTGGCATAAATTGGTAAACTTATTTGACAGTTGCGGTGTTGACACTTTTTGTACTTTATTATTTTGAATTTTAAAGTGAATACCTCTTGTTTTACATTTTTACCTATTTAATAAAGTCTGTGCTTTTTAGAACAAAATTAGTGTGTTTTATTTCAAAAATGTCACGTAAGAATTTCAATAGTCGTTCTAAAGAGATGGTAATACTTTTGCAATAATTATGTAACCTATTTAATTTAAAATGGAGCCAGGATTTTTTTATACTTTGGCAACTATGTCAACTTCGATCTCTGACGTAGATAATGACGTGCATCGGTAAGTAAATTAGATGAAGTATAAGTATGTAGAAGTTTCAGTTTTCACCTGCATATTTTGAAAACTATTCATTTAAAAAAAATTATATTGCAAAAATTCTTTGCAGAAACTACTAAATCGATTTTAATGATATTTTGTGGGATGATTAAACATATTAAAGAGTTTTTTTCTCGAAATATAAAGGTCCTAAGTTTGAATTCTTAAAACTTGAAACTAGGATTATCCTATGTGTCAAATTTTGTCACAAAACTTTTATGTTCTATAAAATTAATCTACAATAGTTTTTAAGATATATGCAAAAAAGGAATGAAAAATCTCGAATTTTTTAAATGTTTTTTTGTATATTTTGTTTCCTTTTTTTTTGTTTTGTTTCGTTTTTTCGTTTATTCAAAAGTTAAGCCCACATTTTACAACTCACTTATAGTAAAGTTATCACTTGTAGTGATATTTTGGAGTCATTTATGCAAAAAAATGTCTTTATATGCTTCACACCCAAAAATCTTTATTATAAACAGATACTACCTGGACTAATATTAGATTACAGCAGACTGAATATTACATTGTTATATTACATATATATTGCTCTGTTAAAATTGTTTAGTTGGTTAAATTTACGAAACGAAACGCAATAATCTATAATCTAATTTAAAAAAGGTTTTGTGATATACCACACGTATGTGCATGCCCCTGAGGCCAAAACATTAATGAACAATATTGTGCTATTTGCAAGTAAAATTGAGTTAGGAATAAAAAGAATCACTGTAATCCAAACCGTATTCCAGAAAAGCACACGAATTATAAATGAAATGGTAAAATTTTAGTGGGAGAATTTGGATAATTTGCTGTTTCGTAATTGTGCAAAAGAGTTTTTGTTTTTAATAAAAAAAGTGTACTTGAGGTTTCTACAATAAAATATTTTTGTAATCCTAGTTGTGCTTTTTGAAACTAACAGCAATGATTTTGTTTTTGCTATTTTCACACTCTTTCTATCTCTTGATAGAAATTTGTAAGAAATTTGCATAAAAATTTTTTAAAGAATATATTTTCAATTTAAAAAATTTTTATGCAAATTTCTTACAAATTTCCATCAAGAGATACAATTCTCAATACACTTAAATATCAGATAATGTAACATTAATACCATGTTTCTTCTTTATATTATTATTGAACGATTTGAACCCTTGTTTCTTAGGGATGACTGTCAGATTGAACATACATTGACCTTGATCAATGACTTGAGTCAATTTACAAACTAATATCATTCTGTATGATGTGATGAACACATAAGATTTAATTTAAAAGCTTAAAAACTTAATTTTTAGAAAGTCTTTGATGACTATTAGTAATTCCAAACTATTAAATAATTTTGTAAGAATTTAAAACAATCTCTATTTCCTATACATGACATTTGTCAACTGTCACTTTTGAAAAATCGTTTAAAGGGACCGACATTTGATTTCATTAGTTCTATTCTGTCTACCTCCTCACAGCAAACAATGGTCGGGTTCTTACACCCGTACCATGACAAAAATTTTTTAATGTGTCTGTGAAGTCCAGTGTCGGTTTTTTGTATGTTTTTTAAGAATTTTTAACAACTAAGTAATTAAAAAAATCAAAATTTCAACAAATAAGGAAATGAGATCTCTCCATTGTAGTGGTATTTATAAATTGACGTAAGTATAAAATTAAAATCTTCACCAATTAGTTACTTATAAAAACATTTTATTGTAGCATAGCTCCGATGATGGCTTTGTAAAGCCGAAAGCGCTCAGCTAGGAATTATTAAAAAATATACACACTTCAAAAATACTTTTTTGCCTTTTCTTTTGACTTGTCTTAAATGTGTACAAAAAACATATCAGTCTTTTGAATAATACAAATTATTAGAGAATTATCCATTTGTTTCCCATTGTATGCCAGATTTTTCAAGTCGTTATAAGCCTTTCTCATGCTTTAAGATCATTTTTTGTCAATGGTCTTTCTCAAGTTACCGCGAGTTTTAAGTCGCCTTCTTGTTTATTGCGGATTTTGGCTTAGAGCTTTTATTTAATGGCAGCATCTGATTTTCCATGAGTGTGGGCAAGCCGCCTACATTACTTTCTTTTTTCTGTATTTCAACACTCGTTCGTTTTGTCTTCTACCATTCAATTCTTTCGTTTTAGCATTTTTTATTACCAGAAAATGTTTATGATTTACTTAGAACTTCAATTAATAAACACCTGGAGCTATAACGATATTTTTATCTTGATTTTTCAGTTTTTACAACAGAATAGACGTATGTTTGGTATTGTACATACAAAGGTTGCTATTTTGTATTATGTAAACATGTTGGCAGATTCTATTATCTTAAAATTTTTTTCTCAGGTTCAAGCACAATAATACAGTCCATATATCCGCAGTTGCTATGCATCCTAGATATAAAGAATTCGACTGCTTTTACAGTATTATCTACAATGTCTGAGAAGGATTAATCCTAACAATTGCAGTTTCAGCTGTCTGTTTAATACAATACATTTAAGTTTTATATTGATAAACGTTTGTGCATGTATTTTCTGCAAATTCAAACAGTTAATCTAATATTTCAAGGCATACAGAAGGTTTTAACTTAAGATTTTTATTATTTTAAGTATATATTATATTTATTAAATTATTTTACTTACTTCTCTATAAAATTTATGAAATAATTTTTAAAGTGACACTTACTTGGCCCCGTCTTCAAATATTGTATGTATTGGTCGGCAATTTTTGAGAATATATCTGAAAAATACTTTATATTATAGTGAACAGCCCTAAATATACACTTCAAATTTATTTTAGTTGCAAATAAAACATTACTTTGTGATCCAACAAGTCGACCAAACATAAAAACAAAGTGAATATCTGTATTGAAATGGTGAGAACATTGTAGACTGATATTTATGTTTCAGTTATAATGTTTACTTACAATTTATGCATCAATATAATTAATAAACTTAAAATTTGTATACCTGGATAAGCAGGGAATTTGTCTAATCCGTCAAATGCTTTATTAATTGCTGCCTCTATAGATTTCTGATTAACAGTTAACCATTCTGTTATAGCATTGCCTATGTCATCTAAAAATGTAACATAATAATACTTTGTTAAGTAAATTTGTGAAAATGAGTAAAAAAATATTTGTACAACTATTGTATTATGCAGGAATAGGAGAAGATCCTGGAGCAGGCCAAGACTGACTATGGTTTGTAATGTAATTTGTAAGTGTAATTTGTAATGATAATAATTGATGGATTCGACCGTTACTTGATGGAAGTTCATTTTATGTAACAATAAAACACTGAAAACTTTGTTTTCAAACTTCCACAACATTTATTTTAAATTCTTATTTCTACAGCTGTTTCGGCTGATTGCCTTTCTCAAGTGATCTATTTTTGGCATGCGTTTACACTTTATAGTCTTAATTGTAATAGATTGAAGAGGGAAGAACTGTTTGTCTCAAGTTGGTCGTTCAGAATTATATCTGTGTTTTTTAATTTGTTGAGTTCCATAGATTCTAACAAAGATAGCTTAATGCCATTATTTTGAATGTGGAGAATTTTAAATTCGTCATTAAAAGAATGATTAGAATCTAGAAGGCGAAGTGCGTATTTAGAATCTGTTTTTCTATTATTGAAAGCCCTTTTATGTTCTGCTATTCGTTTATTAAAATTTCTACCCGTTTGACCGATGTAAGTTATTGGGCAGTCGCCACATTTAAGTTTGTACACACCACTGTGTAAGTGTTTTTTATTTTGGCTCTGGTTGTCTTTAATATAGTTGACTAAATTGTTATTTGTTTTGAAAGCTGGTGTTATTCCTTTCTTTTTTATGCGTTTGGCGATTACATAAACAGGCAAACTATCAACAAAAATAGCTGTATGGGACTAGTCGCTGTAAATTTAGTTCTTGCCAAAAAAATATATAAAATGTCCATTTAATTGAACATCAGGTCTCAGAAGGATATATTAAAACTTCTAATGTAATACGCACAAACATAAAAAATAATTACTATTTAACTGGGAATAAGCCACAATTAAAGATAAAAATACGTTTATTGACGTTTCAATTTCCACTTCGGAAATCGTTCTCAAAATACAAACAGTAAATTAAACAAATTTTGTTTTTTGTTACATAGTGAAAAATTCTTCTAATAATTTAATTTTATCTGACTCATTTATATTGACAATTCAGACATACATTATGCATTTTAAAGTAGACGACTTTAAAATGATATTGCCAATATTGTTGAGTTGCGCTCCTGGGACGACTTTACTTATAAGATAGTTCATTCGATTACATGAAATCAACTTTAACTTGAGAATATCCGTCAGAAAAAAATCATAGCATGTAATTCGTCTTTAAAAAGACAAACACATGACATGATGACAGTAAAATTCTCCTGTTAGTGATTCCATAGTAAATTATGAGGGAAAAACCAGGAAAAAAACCTCATAATACTATCCCGACATTGTAAGTATTTGTTCGTGAATTTAGTTTACCTTCAACAAACATCAAAATTCTGATTTTATATGTTACGTTATTTAAAAAACATAAATGATGTATCCTCTATATGTTACTGACTTACTAATACTGGTATTTTCTTATTAATAACTTCCTCTTTCAATATTGGTAACCGATCCTACTACATTCTGCCGAGGAATTTGCGACACAATTGGCCTCATTTAGCATAATTAGAGCCGCTTCTTTGATTTTTCTTTTTTTACCATCCGTTTCTTTTAGGACTACATTTGAATTATTCCATTGAACCCTATGTTCATTATCCCAGCGTGTTTACATATTTGAGATCTATCAAATTCTCTATTTTTAATATAAGATTGATGTTCACTTATTCTAACATTTAATGGCCTTGATGATTCACCTAAATAAAACTGATCGCATTCACAAGGTATTTTATAAATGCAATTCTTTGTCCTTTCTTGTTCATTGTTAGGTTTGGTTTTGGACAAAATAGATCTCAACGTGTTTGTTGTTTTGAATGTTGTTGAAATGTTGAATTTATTTCCTATCCTTTTAAGTTTTTCTGATGAAAACATTTTTTATCAGAAAAACTCTAATTATGCTAAATGAGGCCAATTGTGTCGCAAATTCCTCGGCAGAATGTAGTAGGATCTGGTTACCAATATTGAAAGAGGAAGTTATTAATAAGAAAATACCAGTATTAGTAAGTCAGTAACATATAGAGGATACATCATTTATGTTTTTTAAATAACGTAACATATAAAATCAGAATTTTGATGTTTGTTGAAGGTAAACTAAATTCACGAACAAATACTTACAATGTCGGGATAGTATTATGAGGTTTTTTTCCTGGTTTTTCCTCATAATTTACTATGGAATCACTAACAGGAGAATTTTACTGTCATCATGTCATGTGTTTGTCTTTTTAAAGACGAATTACATGCTATGATTTTTTTCTGACGGATATTCTCAAGTTAAAGTTGATTTCATGTAATCGAATGAACTATCTTATAATAAAGTCGTCCCAGGAGCGCAACTCAACAATATTGGCAATATCATTTTAAAGTCGTCTACTTTAAAATGCATAATGTATGTCTGAATTTTCAATATAAATGAGTCAGATAAAATTAAATTATTAGAAGAATTTTTCACTATGTAACAAAAAACAAAATTTGTTTAATTTACTGTTTGTATTTTGAGAACGATTTCCGAAGTGGAAATTGAAACGTCAATAAACGTATTTTTATCTTTAATTGTGGCTTATTCCCAGTTAAATAGTAATTAATTTACAATGCCACAAGAAAATAGCTTCAGAACAATATAAAAAATAAGTAAACAAAATTGTTTAAACATACCAATAGTGAAATTAGCTGGTAAATTTGGGAAGCTTTTTAACTCTGGAATTTCCGATAAAGAGGCTTGTAATTGTTTTATTACAGTAGTGTACCAGCTTAAAATATCCCGGAACCATTGAAATACTGAGAGAGTAACCTCATCTAAGTCTAGAAAAAAACAAAATATTATATTATCCAAACTCAACATAAATAAAAGTTTTATAGATTATGTAACAAACTAATTTTTGTATAATTAACCTTTTGATTACTGTCGGTATGCTGAGATGACCACCTTTACAAACATTTCTTTTAAACTTTCTAGCGGTTTTAGAGTCATACGAGTTTCTAAAATTAGTTGCCAATATTATATTAAAGTGTCTAATCAGTTTAGAACCTTCTTCTTTTTCTTAAGGTGGCGTGCATTTCTGCATGATCGTCATGAGATGTTAAATAGTAAGGATTAAATAATTCTGTTTTTAGCAGCATTGCGAAGCATTTCATAGCTGTGGATTCCTGTGCAGCATTGTCGAATATTGCGCAGCCATGACATTTTTTACTGCCATATACAGAGGAAATTATTGGCGATTACCAATGCGGCTTTAGGCCTGGAAGATCAACAATCGATCAAATATTTACTACCAGACAAATGCTAGAAAAGTATTGGGAATATAATAAAGAAGTACACCAGATCTTCATAGATTTCAAACAAGCATATGATTCCATAGATCGCTTAAAACTGTGGAGTGCAATGATGGAGTTAGGCGTACCAAAGAAGCTGACCATGATTGCGCGAATGTGTGTCAACAATTCCTTTGCACAAATTAGAATAGGAGGCAAAACTTCAAAGGCTTTCGGCATAAGCACCGGGCTCAGACAGGGAGACCCGCTGTCCCCATTACTATTTAACCTATCATTGGAATACGCAATGCGAAAAATCTATACCAGAGTCAAACCAGACATAACTGTCAGAGGAGCAAAGATTATTCTCGCATGTGCAGACGATGTAGATGCAGTAGCACAGACAACACTGGAAGTTAAGGATATAGTATCGAACTTTGAAGAAGCAACACTAAGCGTAGGCCTGAAAATAAACGAAGAAAAAACTAAATACATGGTCGTATCAAAAAAGGAACGACAGCGAATAAGACAAAACATTACCATAAACGATCATAATTTTGAGGTGGTCAAAGAATTCAAATACCTAGGAGCAACAATTACCAGTGAAAACACAGGAGAATGGGAGGTTGAAATACGAATACTGGCGGGGAATAAATCATTCTTTGCCATTCAACATCTAATGAGGTCAAAGCTTCTCTCAAGGCGTGCCAAAATCCAAATGTACAAAACCATAATACGACCAGCAGTGACATATGGAAGTGAAACATGGACATTGAGAAAGAAAGAAATCAATAAGCTATTAGTATGGGAACGCAAAATCCTGCGAATTATATATATGGTCCTTGCAGGACAGCGTGACAAATGAATGGAGGAGCAGATACAACAATGAAATAGAGACTCTCTTCGGGAAAGGAAACATCGTAAGATACATAAAAGCCAATAGATTAAGATGGGCAGGCCACGTGGTACGGAGTGATGACGACAGACTGATTAGCAATGTGTTTTGGGAAAGACCAGATGGTAGAAGATCGACAGGAAGGCCTAGAAAAAGGTGGAAAGACGCAGTCAGGGAAGACCTGGAGAAGATGGAAGTAAGGCCATGGGAAATAATAGCACAGGATCGGAATCAATGGAAGGCAATAGTAAACGCGGCAAAAACTCACGAAGAGTTTTTTATGATGATGATGATGACATTTTTTACGTCCCAGACCTCTCCCACCCTCTATCTTTCCTTCGAGTATCTGTTGCTCAAAAGTGTATCTTTCTCCTCGCAATATGTGCCCCAAGTATGCAGTTTTCCTAATTTTTGATATAACTAAAAAGTTCCCTATCCTGTAAGCCCGCTCTTCTGAGTACTTCCTCATTTCTGTCCCTGTCCGTCCATGATATTTTAAGCATTCTACGCAGGCACCACATTTCAAACACTTTAAGTTTGTTAATGGAACTGGCCTTTAACGTCCATGCTTCCATTTCGTACAAGAGAACAGGCCACACGTAACACTTAAGCATCTTGTATCGAAGATTGAAGTCCAATTTGCGATCAGTCAGAAACTTACGAAGCCTCAAAAAAGCATTTCTGGCTTGTTCAACTCTGCTCTTTATTTCATTCTCGGGGTTCCAATCCTCGTTCAGCAAACAACTCACGTATTTAAATTGCTTGACCTCTTCGATTTCTTCTCCGGAGACATAAATCTTTGCGTTGGAGTAATCATTTCTACTTATAATCATTGGTTTTTGTCTTCTTGATATTTATTTTCAAACCCACAGCTTCACTTGCAAGAGTAAGATCATTTAAAAGGTATTGAAGCTTCGATACTGTTTTATATACCACTTATATTATGAGTCTGCCACTACTTCTGCGAAGGCTTTTTCAACGTATAAATTGAACAGCATTGGAGACAGTATACAACCTTGCCTTACTCCTTTTTTAATGAAGAAATCTTCTGTTTCGTTGAAAATTTGAATACGTACTGTTGCTGTATGGTTCCAATACAGATTGGCGATAATTCTTATATCCTTGGCATCCAATCCCAACTCTTGTAGGTATTTTATCATCAATTCGTGTTTTACATTATCGAATGCTTTCTCTTAATCGATGAAACAGACAAAAACACCCTTTCTTTGATCTAAACAATTCTGTATTAATGTTTGCATACTAAAGATCGCTTCTCTCGTGCCAAGTCCATTTTTGAAACCAAACTGACTCCATCCACTGACCTCTTCACATTTCTAACAGCCATCAGCAAAGTCTTCTCAACCAAAAATGCAGTGGTATTAAAAATATATAATAAGATAGAATAGTAGAACAGCCACGTGAGACAAATTACCGAGGCTTGTGCTAGTGTGAAAACGCAAGCTAGAAAGGCTTTTGAAGATATTAAGAAATAGTGGACATTCTTATTATCAAGAAATATTCACGTAACATGAATATGTATTAACCGATTGAAACATCTTATGCAACTAGAAGAAGACTTTGCTTTAAAAAGCATTACTTATAGTAGAATTCTTGCACAACCAGATTTATTAAGTAAAATTTACTTACTTGGAAATGGCGGCATACCAGGCGGTAGCGGGGGAAGTACGTTACTAAATACCGTGACAATGCGTACTGTTGCACCCTGTAAAATGGACGCATTGTTTGCAGTAATTACGCCAATAATATTTAGTATTTCATCCAAAATGGCTGAAACAAAAATATTAGAAATGGTGAAGGCGCTAGGTGCAATAAATAAATTTATGTAGATCAGTAAATTGTAAATATATTGTGTTTATATTGGATTAAGCCACAACTGATTGTAATGAAAATTATATTTTCCAAAGAGTATAAACCACCAAACTTGTTGATGACGTTATGTCTTTTCAAATATTAAAAGTTGATTTTCTTGGCCGCGGAGTTATAGGCAATAGCCATGAGGGCTGCTTTTTTTCCTTTTTTTTCCTGTCTGTTTCTTGCATGGTTATTGATGACTCTTTCCATTGATCTATGTGTTCATTGTCTTAGGCATGTATGTGACTTGTCGAAGTCCGTTTTTTATGTATGTTTTATGCTCCTTTACTTAGTTGTCTTGTAGTTCTCACTTACGTATTATTAGGTTTGAATAAATGGGAGAAAACAACTTAAAATAATTTGCCATGCAGACGACGCAATATTACTCTCTCAAAGTAGCAGAGTATGGGCCGGTTGGGCGAGACAGTGTGACGTCACCATTCTGACGTCACAATATGGCGGCTTGACGTCACCGCTGACTCGACGCTGACATAACGCGTCATAAATATAGGAAAAGAAACGAAAGGAAGAATTTACAAAGTCATCAGACCAATAACGACATCTTCTTCTTCAGTGGCTTATCTGGTCCGGATGTTGGCGATTGGTACTCAAGCTTACGTTGTTTAATTAAATTAAGCACTTCTTTTTCTTTTGTCATGCGCTGTAGGACCTCAACGTTGGTGACATGGTCCACATAAGATATTTTTAGTATCCTTCTGTATATCCACATCTCGAAGGCTTCGATTCGTTTTTCAGTGGCTTGCGTCAGTGTCCAGGCTTCAACTCCATATAGTAACACTGGAAGAACGTAGCACCTCACTATCCGCATCTTGGTTCCCAAACTGAGATCACTGTAGCACAGCAAGGATCTCAACTTAATAAATGTAGAGTGCCATTTCAATTCTGGATCTAATCTCTTGAGCGTAGTCCCATTGTACGTTGAGGTAGTTCCGAGGTAAGTGAATCTGTCGACTCTCTGGATCTCTTCGCTACCTGCCATTAGTGCCCCGGGATCTAAATTTGTACGGCTGACAACCATGAATTTAGTTTTCTTAATATTAAGGTTCAGTCCGTATGTTACGCTCACAGTTCGCACTCGGTCTAGTAAGGCCTGCAGATCATTTAGGCTGGTTGCTAGTAACACAGTGTCATCGGCGTAGCGGATATTATTGATGTATTCACCGTTCACTCGGATTCCCATCTCTAGGTTTGTGAGGGCTTCAGTAAAAATCTCCTCAGAGTATATATTGAAAAGAGTCGGCGATAGCACACATCCTTGCCTTACTTCTCGCATGATCTTCACTTAGTCGGTCAGCTGGTCTTCTGGTGCATCAATAATGACATACGCGGTAGCAACAAGAACTGAAACAGAGAGGACAAAAAGGATGTTGGAATCAGCAGAGATGAAAACGCTTAAAAAAATTGATGGAAAGGCACTATGAAACAGATATAGAAATACGACATAGATGCAAGGTGGAGAACATCAAAAACTAGTTAAGAAATAGAAGAGTAGAATGGAACGATCATATAAGCCAAATGACAACAAATAGAGTAGTAAAGACGGCAAGAGACAGTTCCTCAATAGGGAGACGATCAGTAGGAAGACCACGAAAACGATGGAATGACAACTTACTGAAGGCACATTTAATTTTCACTGTAGGTAAAATGTCTAAAAATACTAATCTGAAATAACAATTATCATTTTATCAGTTGACATTGTGAAAGTTCTGTCACTGTCACGATCGAGACCATCTGCGTCAAATTATATTTATGTGCATAAGTGATTGGATATCTATTTAGCGTATTCTAAACTTTAACCAATTATACATCCGTAAGTAGAATTCGTTTTAATATGCGAATACCGAAGTTCTATGTATAATAATAATAGACTCACGTTTTTTTCTGTCACTTTTAGCTTAATGCGTTAGAGAGAATTCGAACAACTATGACGCACTGAAACAACTATTGCAATTTTACATACCGGATATAGTTCCTGTCACATCAGAATCAACAGCTGGTTGAGATGTAGTTGCTGTGTGTGCCATACAGGCATTGAAGACTGAAAAATAAAGTAAAATAATAATCAATAAAGTTTGGTCAAACTAGAATATATAAACAATTAAAAACATTCCTACGTTTTTCTACATATTTATCTATACATAAAATTAAACAACCAGAATACAGCTCAAGAAAGTAAAAAAAAACTTAATTTTTCAGATTCCTTGAACTTTACCTCAATTTGTTTTAATTATTTAGCCAGTTGATCTGCTTTTTCATTTCCGTAAATACCTGTATGTGAAGACACCCAAATAAAAGCCGCTTCCTTTCCTAATGATTGGAATGTTTCTAGTTCGTTTTTATATTCTGTATAATAGGGTTGTTGGTACCTATACATTTGATTCAATTTCAGTAATGCATTTAATGCATAAATATCTTATATGTTACATTACAGACCAACCAAATTCAAGTAAAGATATCAAATAAAGAATTAAAACATCTTACACAACGTTTTCTAAAATAAAATCATTCGTCTGTAACCACAGCTTAGACCTAAAATTACGTCAAATAATGATCAAATGCTATATTTGGTTAATGTGGTTACATGGCACCGACTCTGAAGACTGACACAATTAATCTCCTGGAGGCAGTTAAGATGTGTTTGCACAGAACAGTGCTACGAAATCCCTGGGCAGCAATGTAGACCAACGAAGTTGTAAATAGAGTAAATGCCGCTTTTAAGTTAAGTTATTAAAAACTAAGGAAAATTTCATAACTAAAGCATGTTATTAAAGGAAACTGGTGAGCTATTCATTCATCTTATCATGAAACGTAAAATGGCAAAATGCAGATGTTATGGCTCAAGAACATTTAAGATTGGACAGGAGTATGTAGGTTTGAACAACTATTCTGATTATCTGAAGACTGTGAACAACTCACTAATGTAATTCTCAACGTAAGAAGGATCTAATATATAGTACCGTACAAAGAAGACAGTTTTCAGCATAATTTTTATGGTCTTAGCGAAAGCTTGAGTTTTTTCATTATTTCCTTGATTTACTTTTTATATATTCTGTAGTAAGTTCTTTATATATGTCTTAAGTATTCTAAATACTAATTTTAACATAGTTTTCCAAAATATATATAAACTATATCTTACCCAAGCACAAAACTAAAATTTTCTTAAGCATTTTCTTTCGTGAGGTTATGCGTATGACTTACACTGAGTATTAACAATGTTTTGTACGTTTTTCACTAAAAATTATTTAAATATCGGCATGTTTTTTATCATTGTATTAAAAAACAGGTACATGGTAATGTTGTTGCTTTATATTTGAAATAATTTGTTCTATGTATGGTAAAAAATTACAAAATATGCGTACGATAATAAAATTTAAATTTTTTTGGTATAAATATTCTTGTTAGGTGATGCCATGGGAAGTATTTTAATGACACCTAACTACGTAAAGAATATTTTACTTTATTTTTAAGGATTTTTATTTATTGGTGTTATACAGTGCGTCCATACAATAAAGCATAATTTTAAAAAATACTAAAAAAACTTCCACAAAATTTATTATAAACTCCATTACTACAGCTGTTTCGGCCTTTTTCAAGTGATCTATTTTTGGCATGCTTTACGCTTTATAGTCTTTAATGAAATAGGTTGAGGAAGGGAGAACTGTTTGTCTAAGTTGGTCATTCAGAATTATATCTGTGTTTTTTAATTTGTTAATTTCCATAGATTCCAAAGACAGCTTAAGACCTTTATTTTGAATGTGAAAATTTTTAAATTCGTCATTAAAAGAAAGGTTATGATCTAGAAGGTGAAGTGCGTATGTAGAATCTGTTTTTCTATTGTTGAAAGCCCTTTTATGTTCTGCTATTCGTTTATTAAAATTTCTACCAGTTTGACCGATGTAAGTTTTTGGGCAGTCGCCACATTTAAGTTTGTATACACCACTGTGTAAGTGCTTTTTATTTTGGCTCTTGTTGTTTTTAATATATTTGCCTAAGTTGTTATTTGTTCTGAAAGCTGGTGTTATTCCTTTCTTTTTTATGTGTTTAGCTATTTTTGTTGATATTTTGCCTGTATATGTAATTGAGCAAAAGTACTGGTTTACTGCTATTGGGCTTAATGCTATTTACTTCCGTCTCAAAGTTGTATTTTGACATCGAAATTTCTGTTAATCTATGTAACATACTATGATAGGCTGCCAGTTTATGTTGGTGGGACTGGATGATAAATTTTGTATAGTCATGTCAGTATGGGTAGGTTTATGAAATATAGAGAAGACTGTTTATTTTTAAGTCTGTTCATTTTTAAATCTAAAAAATTTATGGATTGATTTTGTTCTATTTCTATTGTAAATTCAATATGACTATAAAGTGCATTTATATACGATAAAAATTGGTCAAATTGTCTGTTAGTTCCTGTAAAACATACCAGTTCGTCGTCTACGTATCTCCACCAATATAAAAACTGTTTTAATATGATGTATTGAAATCTTTGTCTCTAGATGATCCATAAAAATATCTGATAGTAATGGGCTTAGAGGATTGCCCATTATAAGTCCTGCACTGGTATATTTGATTTTATGAAAATTGCAAGAAGATAATAGAAGTAAAGTAAAATTTGAGATGTAATGATTGGATTTGTACTATTTTGGTTACTAGAATACAAGTTTTTGTAGGAGGAATACTGGGAACAAGATTTTTTACGTCAAATGAACTTAATCTGGAGTTGTTAGGTAATTAAAAATGTTGTATTTTATTAACTAGTTCTATTGTATTTTTTATGGTAAATTTAGGTGAAAATGTAGTGTGTTCTAAAATAATCTCTAACAGTTTTTTTGAAAGTTTATATGACGGAGCTGTATAAAAAGAAACTGCAGGTCTTATTGTGTAATCCAGTTTGTGTAGTTTAATAAAAGAGTATAATTTATGAAGCTGTAGGTTCATGATATTGAGGTATTTCTGTTCTGTTAGGTTTACTATTTTGATTTTCAATTTTCTAACGCTAGCTTATTATGTTTTTGATACTTTTCTATCTGATCTTTATGTAACGTTTCAATATTTTAATTATTTAAAAATTCTATTGTTTTACTATATTCTATTATATCTATAGCAATAGTAGTGTTACCTTTGTCTGCTTTTGTAAACACTATGTTGTTTTCTATTGATTTATTTTTAATTGAAATGGCTGTTTTATTCTCATTGTCACAGGCATTTTTGAAAAATTTCAAATTTTCACAAAAACAACATAAACGAAAAAGTTCCAATGAACATATTATTACAGCTTTACGGAAACTAGCTACAATTTTTAATTTTGGGGATTATTTAAACAAAGCTCTTAGGAATCAAGTCATACTTTAGTCTAAATAACCAAAATATTTAAAGCAAACTTCTCAAATATAAGGATCTTTAAGAACAATTAAGAAAGCAATAAAAGTTTCCATCTGTTTGGAGACATCAACTAGAGACTCATGTAAATTTAAATAAAGTTTCTAGTGTCAAGAATATAGCCTATTTTGAACACCTAGTAAGGGGAGACCGATATAATATTCTTCAACTTATTATGATGGGTAAAATCGAAGGACGCAGAGGAATTGGTAGAAAGCAGGCCTCTTGATTGAAGAATATCAGGCTGAGCAGCTCTTTAGAATAGCTCGAGACAGAGACAGTTTCGCCATGTTAATCGCCAACGTCAAGGGGACTTGATAGAGCACGTTAAGAAGAAGTGTCAAGAAATAAACAAGGACACATACTACCTATAAATGATAAAAGAAATGGTTAAAAATGTTTAAGTTATTACCCTTGCTGCTAAAATGCAAAAAATACAAAAAAAATGTTTTTTGACCACTTAGATTACACTTTGAATCTAAGTAATTCGTTTGGTTTATAACACAGTTAAAGAGTCCTGCAAATTTTAATAAAATCAATTTTAGATATTTTGCATAATAATTTTTCACGACAAAATCCAGACCATACAGAAGTTTGCCAATTTTTTTGTTTATAAAAATGTACTATGTAAATGTATGATCTAACGATTCTAACGTACTTTATAAAATTAAAATCGTACTATTTGAACGGTGTCGGGAATGTTTTAAATTGTAAACAATTTTTTGGCTTTGACCACAGTTTTGAACTATGGAAGCAAGTATACAAATGAATCGATAAAAGAAGAAAGCGCTTTTTCAAATTTCGTAAGATAAGCTAGCCAGACACGCAGGGAGTATATAGATCACATCAGTAGAGTGGACGATGAGAAGCTCGCAATAATTACAAGGTCTCAAAAAGCCAATACATGAAAACCACCTGGAGGACCCATAAAACAATAATCATCATCATCAGCCTCAAGAGTCCACTGCTGAACATAGGCCTCTTCCTCATGTTTCCAACCCCGTCTATCTTGCGCCGCTCTTATCCAGTTTTTATTGAGTTTTCTTAAATCGTCAGTCCATCTTGTAGGTGGTCGACCGACGCTTCTCTTGTCTTCCCTTGGCCTCCATTCCAATAACCTCTTTGTCCATCGCCCATCTGTCATTCTGGCTATGTGTCCTGCCCATCTCCATTTTAGTCTGGCTATCTTCTCGATGATGTCAGTCACTCCGGTTCTTCTCCTGATGTCTTCGTTTGTTATTCTGTCTCGGAGAGTTATTCCTAACATGGACCGCTCCATTCTTCTCTGCGTGACTCTCAGTTTGGTAGCTGCTGCTTTTGTTAAGGTAAGTGTTTCTGCTCCGTACGTCAAGACTGGGAGGACGCACTGATCAAATACCTTTCTCTTTAGGCATGTGGGCAGCTCACTTTTAAAAGTTTCTCTCAGTTTTCCAAATGCTGCCCACCCAAGGCCGACTCTTCTCTTCAGTTCATGAGTCTGGTTATCTCTGCCAATCATAATTTCATGTCCCAGGTATTTATATCTATCTACGAGTTCTATTTCTTTCCCACCAATACTGATGTTCTGGTTGGGCACCAAATTGGTCATGATTTTTGTTTTCGAGATATTTATATTTAAACCTACATTTTCTGTAGCCACAACGAGTTCCTGTACCATCTCTCTTGCCATACCTAGATCTTCAGCTATTATAAGTATATCATCGGCGAAACGTAAGTTGTTTAGATATTCTCCATCTATTTTTATTCCCTTTGTCATCCAATCCAAATTCTTAAAAGCATGTTCTAGCACCGTATTAAAAAGTTTAGGTGACATTGGGTCTCCTTGTCTAACCCCCGTTCTATTTTTATGCGATTACTGTTAGTATGTAATTTGACAGTGGTTGTTGCCTGCAGGTATATTTTGTATAATAATTTAGTATATCTATAATCTAGCCTGCATTCTTTAAGCGCCTGTAATATTTTGCTTAGCTCAACTGTGTCAAAGGCTTTGTGAAAATCGATAAATATTAGAACTAGAGGTTTATTGTATTCCACTGCTTTCTCTATTAGAGTTTTTATACTTTGTAGATGGTCATTTGTTCCGTAACTTTTTCGGAATCCTGACTGTTCCCTTGGTTGATAAGTCTCTAATTTTCTTTCCATTCTCTTAACTAGTATTCGCGTAAACAACTTATATATATGGCTGAGGAGGCTAATCGGTCTGTAATTCTCTAAATTTGCTTTGTCTCCTGCTTTGTGTAATAGAATCATAGTAGCGTTGTTCCAGTCTGTTGGAATATTGGCGCTGTGAAGGCAGATATTGAAAAGTTGTTTAATTTTTTCAAGTAATACATCCCCTCCAATTTTTCCATCTTCTTCTACTTCTGATACTATTCCATCTTCACCAGGGTTCGATTATTTTTCATTTTCTTCAGGGCTTCTTTGATTTCTGATTTTGTTATATTGGGCATTAAATCTGATCCTTGGTTTAATACCCCAGTTTTTAGTGTAATTGGAGGTTCCGTATTGTTATCTTTTTTTCTTGATCTATATAACTCTGTGTAGAACTCTTCGACTATTCTTAATATTTCATCTCTGTTCGTTGTTTCTTCTCCACTTCTGTTTCTCAGTTTGTTAATTTCTATTTTCCCCTTTTGTACGCTCCTCTTCAAAACTTTCATGTTCTTATTTTTCTCTATTGCCTGTTTTGTTTTTTTACATAGTAGTTTCTTATGTCTTTTCTTATTGCCTTTGTGATCGTCTTATTTATTTGATTTATCGTTTCTTTGCTTGCAGTGTTATCTCCTTTCATTTGTCGCCTTAGTTCTATAAGGGTTTTCGTAGGTTGACTCAGTTTTTCATCTTTTTTGCTTGTCGGACAATATTTAGTTTAAGCCTGTTGCATTGTGTTGACTATTTGTTTGTTCAGTATATTGATGTCAGCTGTTGTTGTATCTTTCAATGAATTCCCAATATATTTTTCGAACTCCTGAATGTTAGTTGGTTTTGTCCATTTCTTTGGTTGCTTCTTATTTATCATTTTGAGTCTTTCTTTTTTGGTTGATATCGTTATTTTAGCTCTTACTAATCTATGATCACTGCTTGTATTGAACTGAACCTCGAATTAATAAGACTTAGTTTAAAAGATGAACACGACTTGGTTCTAAATTAAGAGAATAAAAATAATGGACTCCAATGTGAGCTTTTAAAATATTTTCAAGATTTTTTATATCTGTATCTGCCTGATCATGTTTAAAATCTAGTTTTATAAAAACCGATAAATTTAAGTTACATTTTTATAAAAATTTAAGATCTTACTAATAATTATAAATCATAAACTGAACCTAAGTCTGGAATTCTTTGGCCTTTCACTATATGTCATGCCAATAGGCATTTTTATTAATAAAAAACTGTAAAAAATTTATTAAGTATCCTACAACTTTCCACCCACAAGCACTTGAATTGATTGTAGGTCAGAATAGTCGTCAATTGTGTATTTATGAGGCGTCAACTTGATGGAAGTAATTAATTTGTGCATAATTATGCATTTCCATGATAAAAAAATATCGATTTTAATAATATCAAACTCTATTTACTCATAACTTTGTGACAGCCTTCTGTAAAAATGCGATATTATATGATATGAGCTATAAATTATAATTTGCTATTGTTTTATTTGTTATTTAGCGTGACATAATTTGGAATCTTTTTGGAGGTTTACAATTTAGCCAGTTTGCCAAGTCTTGTCTTTCCACACATGGTAAGTTATTTTTTCTTCATAAACTTTCCTAAAACTTTTCAGAATCAAATGCAAAAAGTTTCATATGGATTCATCTTGCTGCGGAAAATTATTGTTAGGCTCGTGGTTAGGCTTCATTGCCTCGTTATATTTGCATAATTGGCGGATGAGAAATATGAATTCACCATAATAAAATACACTGCACCTCAAAATTAACGCATAATTTTAAAAACCCTGGTAAATCAAATAATTTTAATGTTTCGCTTTTTGTACTAATATATTATTGTTACTCCCGGTATATTGTAAAATTTATCATAAGAAAAAGAAAGAACGGTAAAAAACGCTGATGTTTTTACCATTTTTTTGCAAAAAAATTAAAAACATGCTAATTGTGCATCATTTTATTTCGAATTTAGTTAGGTTGGATTACGTTGTGCTGAACGTTTAAAGGGATTTTTCAAGTTTATTAAGTATTTTTTCTTTGAAATGAAGCACCAGCAGCAAGAAAATCGAAATTTGTCAGAAAGTGACTGTTTTAAAATCGTTACTCTTCGCGAAGAAGGATACACTCAAGTAGAACTCGCTGAACATTTTAACGTCACCCAGTCAACCATTTCAAGAGTGTGAACACGTTTTTCTGTTACTGGAATTAACTCCAGAAGACCCTGCCAAGGCCGTAGAAAGGTTACAAATTCTAAACAAGACTGGTTTTTGACACTTCGTACACTGAGACAAAGGTTTGTTACCAGTACTTCTCTACAAAATGAATTTTTGGATCGTTATAACTTTAGAATCAGCCAAAATACGATTAGAAGAAGACTTGCTGAAAACGACCTACACACTGGAAGGGCACCAATTGACCCATTATTGACCAGAGACCATAGAAGGCAAAGATTGCATTTTGCTCGTGAACATGTTGATTGGAATAATGACGATTGGGGAAGAATATTGTTCACCGATGAATACAGGTACTGTCTTTTTTCTGATGACAGGAGAAACCGAGTGTATAGAAGGCCTGGGGAACGCTACGCACAGTGTAACACCGTAGGGACTGTACAGTATGGCGGCGGCTCGGTAATGGTGTGGGGTGGGATTAATTTAGAGGCTCGTACGGAATTAGTTAGAATAGATCGCGGTCGGTTTATATCGCAGAGATATATAACAGACGTTTTAAAAGAGCATGTCGTGCCATTTGCACCATTTATTGGGGATAATTTAATGCTTATGCAAGATAATGCCAGGCCACACACGGCAAGAATTGTGCAGCAGTATCGTCGGGAGGTTGGAATTCCTGCCATGGATTGGCCTGCGAGAACTCCTGACCTCAACCCATTAGAACGTGTTTGAGATATCATAGGCAGACGACTACGACAACTACCTAATGCACCAAATCCATTAGATGAACTGTTTTTGAGTTTGGTTGAAATTTGGGATCAAATTGATCAAGAAGAAATCAGAACGATTATTCTCAGCATGAGAAATCGTTGTCAAGCAGTAATAAATGCCAAAGGAGGCAATACTCGATACTAGTACACGATACTAGTATTTTCTTCAACTTTAAAAATTTTTAATTTCGTCATTAATTTATGATGTTAGTTTGTTTAGATCAGTTGTTTATTTAGATGTTTAGATTTATGATGTTACATTGTTAATTTCAATACATTGTGTGTAAAAAAGAAAAGTTTTTTATTTAAGATGTTCTAAAACAACCATAATGCAGAAAAGAACAAACAAAAATTTTTTCGTTATAACTCAAAATGAGAATTTTAAAATTATGCGTTAATTTTGGAGTGCAGTGTATATTATGTGATGATCCATTATCCGTTGGAGAAAAGCTAGTTTTCTATAGCGAAAAACGAAAAATTTTGAAATCTTTTAAATCGAAAATACAATCATAATAATATACCTAAATGTTGTATATATTGGAAATACTGATAAAAAATCTTCACCCTTGGAAAAACGACTGCTAAAAAACATTGAATTATTGCATAGAGATATTGTATGAATTGCAAATTACATTCGAGAAAAGCACTCGAGCGAGCTGAAGAAATATTTCTGAGCCTTTCAAGGCACTGATAACATGATCCAGAAAACAACATACCGCAACAATGCCTGGATACATTAAAACTTTCCATTTATTCAAGTTACCTTGAAAAGTACAAAGTTAGTAATAACTGAAAAAGCAACGACACCCTTCTTAAGCGTTGTAAGTAGGCGTTCTATAGAAAACTCAATTATAGAGTAGGCAATAAAAAGAAATCCCGAGGCGAGGTCAAATTCATAAGTTTTGCACAAATCAAATTTCATAGCTCTATGTATATCTTCATACAATTTCTTCATCGCTGTGGCTCGTCATGGGTGGATATACTTGGATCATTTTAACAGACCGTCTCTCGTTCAGCTTTAATATGAGATACACAACCCTTAGGCACACTCTCTATTTTTGTAATCTTATCTCGGTGCTTCTTGTGCACGAGTAGAAAGCCTATGCCGTCAACTGGGTTATCGTTTTCATTAATGGAATGCAGCAGATTTCCTGATTTTAAAACTTCGTTTTTTCTTTTTATCGTATTTCAGGAAGTCACAATACATTCCATCTTATGCAGTTCTTCCTGCAATTCAACGAGCTTTTCTTGAGTTGCAAGAGTTCTTACGTTATAAGTAGCAATATGCAATGTTCGTTGTCTATGGTAGCTCTGCCCTTGGTCTGATCTGGTGACTACCGTCACCAGGGACCGTTGGGCGGCCGAGGACTACGACCCTATTTCTAGTTTTTATCATGCCATTTAATTTTTAATATTTAATAATAAATATGCAATTTAAGTAAAAAAGTCTAATTCAATAAATAATAATGTTTTTATTTAAATATTTTTTAAATCTTTCTGTAGAGATATCATTTACATCAAAATCATAAAGTAAAATTAAATTTAGGTAGATGAAAGAGTGTTGGTAAATGGAATATATTTGGGAATGTAAGAAGGGGCTTTTTGGATGATGTTGAAACCTCTATCTTGGCTGATGTTGGATTGGCTGTCGAAGGCAAAGTTGGAACGCCTGTCATGAGTGATGGTGGAAGGACCATATTAGACGACGTTGGAACAGCTGCACTAGGTGGTGTTGATAAATCTATGTTAGTCAATGTTGAAACAACAATATTAGGCGGTGTTGTAACAGCTAAGTTGGCTAATGTTGAAACTGCTACAGTTGGCGATGTTGAAACAGCCTTATCGGGTAATGTTGAAACTGTTATATTCGGCGATGCTGAAACAGATAAATCAGATGATATTGATAAACCTATGTTGGTCAATAATGAATCAATTATATTACTTGGTGTTGTAATAGCTACGTTGGCTAATGTTGAAACTGTCTCACTCGGCGATGTTGAAACAGCTACATCGGGTAATGTTGAAACTGATATGTTCGGCGATGCTGAAACAGATAAGTCAGGTGATGTTAATAAACCTAGGTTGATCAATGTTGAACTGACTATATTACTTGGTGTTGTAGCAGCTAAGTTGGCTAATGTTGAAACTGCTACAGTCGGCGATGTTGAAATAACTACATCGGGTAGTGTTGAAACTGTTATGTTCGCCGATGTTGAAACAGCTAAATCAGCTGTTATTTGTGACGTTGATCCTTTAAAGAACTTGTCCAAAGTATCAGAGATATTCATTGATAAAAGAGGTAGAATAAGTCCAAGATATCGCCAAAAGCCTCATGGATTGATTCTAAAAATCATAAAATATAGTGTTTAGAAAAGTAGATTTTTTTGTTTTGGGAATTAATAAATCTAATGTATGTAAAACTTGTAGGCTATTTTTTTAATTAAAAAAAACGTTTAAAAGTTGACCAATAAGTGAATCAATAAACTAGTTTAACCAATCTAAGTATATTTTGATCTGATCATTTAGGAAAGATCCAGGGTAAGCGTGGTCTTGGTAAAAGAATGGCTTCGTAGCTAAAAAATCTAAGACAATTTGGTCACGATTGCAAATATGATCTTCTTTTTTCTTCGTAGACTTCTACTGTCCATTTGTGAACATAGGCCTTCCCCAACTCCTTTCATCCATCTATATCCTGAGCAACCTACTTCCAACTTGTTAAGACTATTTTTTTCATGTTATTATGTCGTCAAGTCATCCCTTTGTAGTAGAGCCTCTTGCCTTAATAACTTTACCTCTTCTTCTTACTTCCTATAGTCCCATTATTTTCCCAATTCATGTTCATCAATTGCTCTTCTAGTTCGTAGAGTTTTTTATCTTCTTCCATTAAATGTATGTTTTATGTTGCTATATGGAGTTGTTTGTTATCTTTTAATATCATATCGTAAAAGCTATTCGAAAGGCTCAAGTAAAATGCTGCCCTAAAAGACGTCAAGACGAAACAATATCGATTGAAACAAAGCTACTAATAAAAACTAGAAGAGAAATCAAAGAAAACGAAAGCATTGACGAAGAAAAATTACGAAAAATAAACAAGAAGTATCAAAAGCTATAAGGAAAGATTTAAGAAAATTTAAGAATGAAAAGGTCCATCAAACTATAGAAGAGAATAAACGTCTGAAAGTCCTGAGAAGACGGCTAAACAATGAAAAATGTAAAATACACAAACTAAAGAACAAAGAAGGAGTCCCCATATTAAATAGAGAAGAACTACTTACACAGTTAAAGACTTCTATCAAGAACTATACACAAGTCAAAGAGAAGACCAAACGAATTTTGAACCCGCCGCATCACGCAAATTCATCAACCAGGGTTCAGAGCTCATGCCAAAGATCACACTAAGCGAAATCCAAGACGCAATGAAAAAGATGAAAAAGATCAAAACACCAGGAGAAGATGGAGTCGTAATAGAAGCTATAAAGATGGACGGATGTGCCCTTCTTAACCAAATAAAAATTTTGTTTAACCTTTGTCTAACAGATTGTTGCTTACCGGTGTAACGACTATTTTGCTTACCACAGGGTAAGAATATGGGGGACAAGATTGGGCAAACAAAATAATCGAAACAAGTGCATACGACACTCAGTTGGTTGTTGGAGAGCTGGGTCGTGGATAAGTTGAAGATATTGGGGGTTAGATTGGGGCAACTACAAGAAAAGAAATAAAGGGGTACTTATACAAATCTCTTGGGACAAACAGAATGAAAATAAACGGAAACACCTCAAGAAATTTAATATAGGGCGCCACTTGAGGTGCCCAATTATACCTATTACAACCACTAGTTGTAACTAGGGAAATAATTGTATAACATAAAAAATATAGAAAAAAAATATCTTTTTCAAATAAAACTCAAAACAGATCAGAGAAACAAATTAAACATTTATTTTTGTCTCAAACAAAACAGATCAAAAATACATATTATAAAAGAAACATATCATATAACATAATACAAATAACAAAAACTTACATGTTCTTTGTTTACTATATTATGGCCAATTAGATTATCAAAAATTAAGGATCCTTTTAATGAAAACATATAAATTTAACCTTATATATGAAATATCGTTTCTACATAATAATCAAATTAAAATTGTCATAACAAAAAAACAAATTAAGCTTGCTGTCAGGTATCACATTTAATTTTGATGACAAAGAATGAAAGCAATTATTACTTTAGCCAAAAAATATGTCTTTACTTTGAAAAATTAATATATTGAATTGTTACCTTAAAATTTACATATTTCGCATTTAAACTTTGAAACTTGCTACATCTCTGGTACTGAAACTGCAAGGACGAAACTCTCGAACAAGGGGAACCATTTCCATACTCAGGAACAAAAGAAGACCATCTCCATAATTTGGAACGCCGATCTGACGTAGATGGGTTGTATCAAACAAGAAAAACGACAACAAAGCTAAGGGACATCCTATATAATACTTTTCAAAACGGTATCTATACAAATCTTCTAATGTACTCCAAAGAAAAAAATAGAAATAGTGGTGACTCTTTTCTAAACTGACATATTACATAGAGTCTAATATTCTCAACCAATTTTGCCGGTCTCTTTACCGACAAATCAAAACGTCTTCTCCATTCGAATCTTTTCTTCCACTCTACATTGTAGCACGTCTGCCCTGCTTGGAACTTAAATGTCGACTCCCTTGCTTCGTTACATTTTACAAGAAACTCGCCAAAAATTTCCCTTCCGTCTTGCAGCTAACCTGTCCCCACAAACTCAAGAACCAAAACAATATCCCCTCGCTCGTATCGACAAAAAAACCCAACTTTTAAATGTTCCTTTATTGCCTAAACAAACAAATATTCTTTTTTTGACCCTCGACTAATAACGAAAAACAACTTTAATATTAGGGGACTTCATGTTTATTGCGTTTTAACATAATACCTCTTTGGCGACAAAAAACTTGTTATTTTACCTAACATTGCAACACAGAGATAAAAACATATTTCCAGCGTTAATACGCATTTAAAAATCTCGTCAAAAAAACTTGAAATATTATTTCGATTGTTTTCTTGGGTAAAAACAACAGGGACGTAACACAGAAATCTTTTATATGCACTTTAAATAAAAAACGCTACACCGGAAACATGGAACAATTTTACTACACAAGAAAGGAGACAAGGCGCACCTAGAAAACTATAGACTAATCAGCTTCGAGAACAAGCTGGTTTCCGCTTAAATTCAGTAACAGATTACTGGTACTTATCTTCGTAGACTTTCACAAAGCCTTTGGTACCGTGAAATTAGAAAGCATTTTAATTGTTCTGAACAATATTAAAATAGACTACCTACTTACAAAATTAGTACAAATATTGTAACAAAACGCCACAATGCGAGGTGTGAGACAAGGCGACACTTTCTCACCTAAATTCTTTCTAACGCTCCTCGAATACGAATTTAAAATGATAAAGTGGGATAATAGAGGAATAAAAATAGACAGATAAATGCTCAGTCATCTGCATTTTGTCGACGATATATTACTTATTACCGAAGATCTGCGTGAAGCGCAACAAATGCTACAAAAATTAGTAAAGGTATTTTGACGTTCACTAAGCGACATATTTAAGAGCAACATCCCAATAGCTATAAAAGAAAAGACATTTGAGCAATGCGTTCTTTCTATTATGACATAAGGTGCAAAAACTCTCACTGTCACAAAAACAACAGCACTTACTTACTTTACTTTATCGTGTCCGGACATGTCATTCATAAAATTTCTGTCCAGTATCGGGCTACGTCGGTTCCATCTTTGTTGGCGAGCCACAAATCTTCAAGGGTACATCGATGAGGACAGTTTCTGCATGTAAGAAGATGTTCCATATTCTGTATTTCTCCACAGTCACAGTTCACATCATCTTGGTTTATTTTTCCCCATTTTGCCATGTTTGATTTTACTGTAGCAACCCCCGTTCTTATCCTATTCAAGGTTTTCCACGTTTTAAAGTCTAGGGTCTGGCCGGTCCATTGAACCTGGGGAAGTGGAAAATACTCAGGCGGTTCATCCTTCACTGTTCCAAGGAAACTTTTCCTAGATTTTAGTCGCTTTCGTGGTGTTCGAGCTTTGTATAGGGCATGCCGATCGTCCGCGATCTGTTTAATTTTCTCTATGTGTTCTGCAGCGCCTCTGCGTGTTGAGGGTTCTGCAAAACCCGCTGCTCTATATAGATTTGAAAGTGGCGTTGGTTTCATGCATCCCGTTACTATCCTGCATGTCTTATCTAGCGCAGTATCAACTTGTTTGGTGTGGGCAGATCTGCTACAAACGGGGCACGCATATTCTGCAGTTGAGAAACACAGTGCCTGTGCCGTTGTTCTTAAAACGCCAGGACGTGCTCCCCATTTACTTCCCGTTAGCTTTCTGAGTATGCTGTTCCTAGTTGTTACTTTCCCTCTTGTTTTTATGCAATGTTGTTTGTAGGTGAGGGACCGGTCCAGAGTTACTCAAAGATATATAGGTTGGTTTATGTGTTCTAATGTATTACCATTCCACACAATTTGGAGTTTTCGCTTGGCTTCTTTTGTGCGAAGGTGGAAAGCGCAGACTTGGGTTTTAGAGGGATTGGGTCTCAGAGAATTCTGCAGGTAATACGCTGTCATTGTTTTTAAGGCAGTTTCAAGTTTCTCCTCCACTTCTTCAAAACTATTTCCTTGAGCACATATTGCAAGATCGTCAGCATAGAGGAAGTGCTTGGTTTCGGTCGGAGTAGGTTGGTCGTTTGTGTATATATTGAAGAGCATTGGTGCTAAAACACTTCCTTGTGGGAGGCCGTTTTTTTGAACTCTCCACCTACTTACTTTACCCTCCAGCATAACGAAAAAACGTCTATTTTGCAGTAAGGAATATACGACCTTTCCCAGATGGTGGTCATTGAGAGTATCGTATAATTTGCGGAGCAATGTTTTGTGCCTTACTGTGTCATAGGCTGCTGTCAGATCTACAAAAGCAGCCCCTGTTATAAGTTTTTCTTCAAAGCCCTCTTCAATGTGTGCTGTTAATGCGAGGACTTGACCGGTGCAAGATTTGCCAGGTCTGAATCCTCCTTGTTGTGGGATGAGGTGCTTGTCGACATTTTTTTCTATTCTGGCGAGTATGAGTCTCTCGTATAGTTTAAAAAAGTGACACAATAGCGAAATAGGTCTGTAGCTACTGGGGTCTTCTGGATCCTTTCCTGGTTTTAACAAGACTATTACTTTAGATTTCCTCCATGATTTTGGAATTTTGCAGGTTTTGCAGCACGTGTTATAAAATTGCAAGATCCAGTTTTTTGCTCCTTGGTCTAAATGCTTTATTTGTTCACTGCATATATCATCCACACCTGCAGCTTTCCCGTTTTTTAACCTGTTTAGACCGTCGTGGAGTTCTTTTAGTGTAAAAGGAGTTCCTAGGTGGTTTGTCTCTGAATCCAATCTTCTCCTAGTGTTTGGGTCCTTATATCGGATAGTAGTTCTTCCATTCGTAAGGAGTTGACTAGCAACAGCACTAAGAATGCGAAAGGCACAAAGGCACATGGGAACATCAATTCTCGGCGTGATAAAAAAAATAAGAAACCAAGATCTAAGGAAAAGATCAGGTATTACTGACGTATAGCCAAGTTGAAACAAAATTGGGCAGGTCACTTAGCTAACCTAAAAAACTCAAACTGGACCAGAAAACTAAGCTGGCGCTCAAGAGAAGACAAACGCAGCACAGGACTAATATCCAAGAAATGGTAACAAGGCGCAAAGAAACGCGAAGGCTGGCGAAAATGGGAGAAACAAAACAAGTTTGTAGCAGACTTTTGCTTTCGGTATGGGGTTGTAGAATAAACTTCCTACCCACGTATGGTGCCTTCCATATCTATATTATTTTATTTTTATTTTTTTATAAATTTAAGCCACATTCCACCACGCTGACCAGATCTTAAATTTAATAAATGACTGTAGATAGTATTTAATTGAAACCCCGTCGCATACGACGAACAAAATTACTGGTATTCTATAAAAATAAACTTACCTAATCCAAACAATTCGGGCATCGAAGAAAATATTTGAAAGGGTGAAAAATGCTCACCGATACCTTGTACTGTTTGTAGTAAGTCCATATGGTACGTAAGAATAGCTTTAAACCATCGAAAAATGCTTTCTGTAATTTCAAGAAGAGCTGTAAAAAAAGAATTCATCTTAATTAAGGAACACATATTTTCAGCTGGTTGTGCAAATTGTACCTGGTAATGGTAGTACATCCAGTGAGCTAGACAGTACAGATGGTAATAGATAAGACAAAAAATTCACCACTGGTGATGCGGTATCCTGCAATTCTTTTATGTTGTTCACGGAAAACTCCTCTATATTATCCAGGGCCGGATAAAGATTACCTTAAAGATTAAACATTTAGTTACATTTTAGTTGTCAGATTTTACATAATTTATATAGTGTATATAATAGTTCATTTCTATAAATTAAAAATAGTAGACATATACATCTCTTTTATTAACAGTACCTAAGTACCGCGTACGAAACCGTCAACCACAAAAACTCATTACAGAAGGTCTACGCTCCTCTTAAGAACTACCAACTACTAAAATAGTAGCAGTAGCTAGCAAAATGTACGATTCTAGGTAAGTTTTAAAGGGAGAAAAACAAACGGCTTGGATTGGGGTATTGTAATAGCACCTGTACTGTTTCACCTATACTTTCCCTTTCCATTCCTTCAGCCCTTGTCAGGACTTGGTGGTACCCTATGACACTCTTAATTCTGTGCTGCCATATGAACGGTATCATGTAGGAATTTTTTCACCAAAGTCTTTCTTTGGTCTGATTATCATGTTGGAGATCATCCTCTTGGTCTCTCCTTTCTTTTAGCTATGTGGTCGAAGTAAATTAAATATGCTTGATTTACTTTTTTACAAGCCTGTCTTTTAAATGAAGCTCTTCCAGAATTGATGGGTTGTTTCTATGCTCTGTCTAAGATACTAGTAGAATTCTTCTATAGACCTACATGTCAAAGGCTTTACACCAAAAAAACACCATTAAATATAAAAATATTAGAATCAAAAACAAAGTTGATAAGTGTTTTAAAATGTAATAAGTCAATATTAGTATCTTGCGAAATCTCATTCCAATGTTTTTTAACACTACTTATGATTAAATTTAAAGGTAAATTGGTAAAAAGAGATGTTACATCAAAACTAACTAAAACATAATTTTGTGGTAATTCGAAATTATTATTGAAAGAACTGAAATCAAATGAATCTTTTATGTAAAAATTGTTGTTTAAATTATAAGCATTGGTTAAGATGTCAGTGAGGAGCTGTCCTATTGTTCCATTTGGAGGGCATAGAGATGAAACAATTGGTCCCATAGATAAAATTGGTTTATTGATGTTATTAGTCATGATACTATGAATAACAAGATAGGATCTTCCCGTAGCTCAAAATCGGTCGGGTTCGCGCATGCCGTCATTGGAGACTAGAATTTGAATTCTTGTTAAAGTTAAATGAGATTTGTATGCATTCTGTGATGAAATTACTAGACGAAAATAAGTTAAGAGGTTTAATAATTACAATAATCGTACACATAAGGATATCTCCAAACTATTTATTAAAGATTATTTATTGATATATACAAAAACTGACATTTCGAACGTGCAAGTCTCCAATGACGTCACAAAAACATGCGCAATATCTTATCTTATAGTCATAGTATCATGTTATTAGTGATTGTATCAATAATTGCACTTTTTTCATTCCATTTATCAAAAGATATGTACATGATCTAGTTTTGGTACTTCCTAAACACAAAATTCTTGAAACAGCCAACATTTTCAACAATCATAATCAACATATACAATTTACAATTGAGGAAGAGGTAGATAATTCTCTACCATTCCTTGACATGAGAATTGTAAGAAATACAGACAATATGTTGAAAACCAGATGGTTCAGAAAACCCATATGTAGTAATAGATTTATAAGCTATTACTCTCATCATCCAAATAAGATGAAAATGAACCTTATAACAGGATTAAAGGAACGTGTTTTAAAACTTTCTTATCCAGACTATCTACAAGAAGATCTTCATTTGTTAAAAAATATTTTAATTGAAAACTCTTATCTTCCAGATATGCTACATAGGATGCTTTTTTCTAATTTATTAAATATAAATAACTTAACACCATTTTTTGCTAAATCTCAAAACACTGTATCCAACAATCAGAACATATTATATTATCATTCACTACCTTTTATATCATCATTAACTCCTAAATTAATACAAAAACTAAAGGTTATTGACAATATAAAAATAGCAACAAAGAACATCAAAACCATTTCATCTTTATATTCCAAAACTAAATATCCTATAGACAAATTAGATCAAAAAAATGTAGTATACAGCATTGGTTGTACTCAGTGTGAAGCTGAGTATGTTGGTGAAACTGGAAGAAATCTCTCAAATCGCATTATTTCTCACAAAAGTGATTGCAGAATTAAGAAACCATCTTGTGCTTTGGCAGAGCATGTAATAGACAAAGACCATATTATGGATTTTGATAATATTAAAATTTTATGTAGTGAAAGTAATAAATTTAAAAAACTTTTTTGGAAATGGTTTGTATTAGCAAAAGTGATAATAATTTAAACAAAAGGACAGAAATTCAAAATCTAAGCAAAATCTATAATTATATTATTTCTATGTAATTTATATATACAATCAGTAAAATATCACATTTTAAATTTTCCATGTATTTGTTACATTTTTTCAGGCATCTATCAATGGTAAATAAATCTTCTTCTTTTTTGTTACTAAACAAAAAAGAATTTTTTAAACAAAATTTTATTTTTGACAATATGTCAAAAATTTTTAAGTTGGTATTTATGACATTGAAGCTGATTTGTAGCTATTCAATTTTTGTTTACAAATTCAATTGTTTTTGTTAAGAAACTTTATCAAAATTTACTTCAGAGAAACATTTATTAGAATAGGACATTTTTTTAATAATATTTTTTGTAATAATACGTTAGCAGCAGTTTTATATAAAAAACTAATTTCATTTGGTGAATTAATAAAAAAAATTTTATTTATAGTTCAACTTTTAATATTTTGTATTTTTTAGAAGCTCTTGATAATAATTGTAATCACAATTGAAAGCTCGAGTAAAAAATAGTCAACAAATAGCCCCTTTTATTGACTCAATATTGAGTCAATAAAAGGTTCTATTGCAGATCCTAAAAAACCCATCTGCAATAAACAAAAGAACCGACATCGACAATTTGAGCCAGGTTTACCACTCTCTCATCTTACGAAATAAATAATACCAATATTCCTCATTTAAAATAGCCTTATTTTCCATTCAAAACAAGAACATAATCATCCCAGATCTCTAAGTTTCATTAAAAAATTACAAAAAAAAATCATATCAAATTTTTCCGTCATACAAATCCACCCGACCAACTAATCTTTCAATGACCCCGGTAGTAGTTCATAATTGTCTTAAACCTTGGAATTTGTTGAACATATGGCCCTTGAAAAATTTTCGGTATCGCGTCACGTCGTTTAGCATAGATTGCAATAAATCAGTGTTTTGTTTGTCTTCATTGGAGAACTATCTCTAAATGAAGCCAAATTTACGTTTAAAGTTTTTGTAAATCTTCGTTTCTGCGAATATTTTTTTTGCATGTTTCTTTTTATTTTTTTTAAGTTCGTTCTAAATTTATGAGTAAACTTAAGTACATATACAACATCTTTAATACTACATATTGAGTTGTAAGTAATAAATTATTAGATCTGTATTTCTTATAAACTCTATGTCATCTTTGTATTTTAGAGAACTGATGAAGCTTTAGAAGTATAAAGCGAAACGTCTTCTATAAACTTATGAAGTAGTTGACTTCTGTTTTTTATTTTGCCAACCTGACTGACCGAATAAACCTCTGGATTTCACTAGTTGAATACTTTATTAATATATATATATATATATATTTATATATATATATATATATATATATATATATATATATATATATATATATAAATTTTCAATATTGGGTTTGCAGCAATAAAAATGATACGTGTACTCTTTTAAATTTTTATTCCGAGCTTTCGGACATGGTTATGTCCTTCATCAGGGAGCTACAAATATGATGAATAGTTTGTTACAAGTTTGTATAATTAATTAAAGATTCGCTACTTACAAACTTAATGAGGTTGGATCATCAATGATTTTCTACCATGTCGATAAAACTTATCACAGTCTGTCATATTTTTATATAAAACTTATTCCTATATTTAAAATTTTTAAAAATTGCTTTACAATCACAAACACTTACTTATTATACACACATTTCTGACATTTTTATTCTTAATTTTATTATATCGTCATTAGTTTTTTCTCAAGACAATTCAGTGGTTTTTATTATTAGATACTAGTACCAAATTATAGGCCTATCATTAGATGTATTGTGGCTATATAAATTATTTTATATTTATTAATATCATAAAGAAGTGAAACTTTAACTTGTCAATGTTTCAACACAAAATTTATTAAATTAACCTAAAGAAATAAGGTCATAATTCTAAAAATATTACAATTGAATATGATATTGTTTTGTATGACCCCAGTATCTGTGTGTATACAAAAATTACTAAATTTAAAAACAATTAAAAAAAGAAGAAGAGAAAACTTTTATTTAATTTATTAAAAGTCAATTGATAAATTACTGTTTGTGTTATTGTTGCATTTATCTAGTTGTAACAAATAGGAGAAAAATTCATTTAGATGACCAATATTTTTATTGCTGCAAACCCAATATTGAAAATTTACTTCCTTGTTGTCAGCAAATACTTCTAGTTCATTATATATATATATATATATATATATATATATATATATATATATATATATATATATATATATTTATATATATATATATATATATATATATATATATATATATATATTATATATATTATACATTATATATATATATATATATATATATATTATATATATATATATATATATTTCTCTCCATCACTTCCTCTTACTTCAATGGTTTTTAATATCAAAGATAAAATCATGATCTGCCAAAAAGGATGAAACGGACTCTAGTAAACTCAATATAAACCGAATAGGCATTGCAACTCACTGAACGGATATTTACCATGTGAATAATATGTCCTCGTCAATATATCCGTAAAATAGCTAAAGGTCAAAAATATACCGGACGCTACTTCCGATGGACGCTCACGAATTTAATTCAAAATCCAGTTAATGACTTAACTATATTAAAGTGAATGTGTAACTGGAAATCCGGAGTTCTATTACAAGGGTAAAACTAACTTTAAATAATAAATAAATTTGCTGTTTCGACAACACACCAAATTTAATTAAATTAAATTAAAAATTATTATTTTTACATGAAGTGCTGTTTGCTTTTAATGTACTTGTTTAAACATGGTTAGATATTCTGAGCTTCCCATCGAGAGTACACATCGCACGGCGATCGATTCGTGAAATTCATTACACACTGTTATGTTTTATTTTTTGGATATTTAATTACAGGTTATTAAAATACTGTGGTGTCTTACAATTTTAACAAGATTTTTATAGGGAAAGAATATTGAATATTAATATTAAACAAAACGACAACGGATAACGTCTGATTGAAGTATGCGAACATGCGAACTAACCAACCTAAAAATCACCAACGGATTCTTCAGACACAAAACTATTTATAAATATACATGGACGCAAGAAACACGAAAGCCGATAAGAAACTACATAATAATCAAACAAGATACCACAATAAATATCAAAGATGTGGGAGTCAGAAGAGGAGCAGAATATGGAACGGACCATAAACTACTGACAGCGAAAAGGGGCATTAATTGGAAACCTGACAAGACCCCCTCTACAGAAGAACCGTTAAAGACTCCAAGAACTACCTACTCCATAGACCTCCATAGAACTACTTCAAATTTATCTTCTGCCAAAATGGCATATTTCTCATTGTTCGAGTCCCATCTTCGATATGGGCTTCCATTTTGGGGTTCT
Organism: Diabrotica balteata; assembly: GCA_918026665.1. NCBI lineage: Eukaryota > Metazoa > Arthropoda > Insecta > Coleoptera > Chrysomelidae > Diabrotica > Diabrotica balteata. The sequence continues at coordinate 159,596,745 of OU898280.1, forward strand.
AGTACAGCGGCTCAATTTGATACTATTTTTAAGTTGCAAAAAAGAGCAATCCGTTATCTATTTGGTCTCAAACAAACAACTCATTGCAAGACCTACTTCAAAAATCACAGAATTTTGACGCTTCCCTCTTTATTTATTTTGGAAACGGTTTGTTTGATTCGAAAGCATCTAAATATTTTTCCCCAAAAGAATTGACCATGGCTACTCCATTAGAAATTCGGATTGTAACGTTTATTTGCCGATCCCGTCTACTCAGCTAGTAAAGAATTCTATTCTATATCGTGCAAAGAAACTTTATAATCACCTTCCAAGAGAAATTAAATCCGCAACATCCTTCATTAAGTTTCGTAAGGTGACAAAAATCTATCTCTCAGAAAGACCATATTATTCAGTTGACGAGTTTCTTAATGTATAACAAAGAAACAAAATTAGTATTGTTTATAATTACATTTGGGTGTCTCAAGCAGTAGCTACAATTTATCTCATTTGTTGTTGTCTGTACAAATTATGTAGGTTTTACAATAATTTTACTAATTTAAAATTGTGTTATTCTGTTTTTTACTATATTTGTTTTTGTTTTATACTTTTTGTACTATTTGACTGATTTATTTTTTAGCTTTGTCCATAAAATTGTTCAATAATTTTCAGTGACAATAAAGCATATTTCTATTCTATTCTATTCTAACTACTCCAAGAACAATCAATAAGAAAACTATACCAACAACGTCTAGACCAAAAATTAATAGAATTTAGATACGGCAACATCGAAGATATATACAAGCATATAAAGACGAGTATAAAACAAGCAGCATTTAAAGCCCTTGGAGACAAAGAACAAATAAACAACACTCTTATAAAATAAATGAACCCACAAAAAGAATTATAATTAAAGAACAAAAGCAGCTATACATAAAATGGCTGACTACAAACAACGATAAAGATTATGAAGAATATAGAGGAAAAGATAGAGAAGCGAAAAACAAATAACACAACAAAAGCATGAAGAATGGGAAAAAACCTGCTTAAATATTGAAACATACATAGAAGGTACAAGAACTTTGGAGTCATGGAAAGTACTGAGAGGATTAAAACAAAACTTAAGAGAAAAAATTAAATTGGGAAATATACAGTGTAACGATAACTATTTTGCCTACCACAGGGGGCATTAAAACAGGGGGTAGAAAATTGAGAGAAGAAACTATTCGGGGTGGAGATAAGGCAAGCAAAATAATCGCTACTGATGCGAACGGACACTCAGGGTTTCGTAGGAGAGCTGGGGTCGTGGATAAGTAAAAGATAAGGGCATTGGAATGGGGCAACTACAAAAAATGAAATAAAGGGCTTTTGGGATAAACAGAATAAAAATAAACAAGAAAACACCTCAAGAAATTTGATTATAGGGCGCCACTTGAGGTGCCTAATTATGCCTGTTACAACCACTAGTTGTAACTAGGGAAATAATTAGAAAACAAATCAAAACATATCTTTTTCAAATAAACTCAAAAAGGGTTAGCTTAAAAAAAATAAATAAAAAGTTAAGAAAATAAAATTTAACCTTTAATTATGTATACCACAAACAGTTACAAAACAATTCAACTTTATGGTTATGTATTAATGTCGAGAAAGGATAATACTAACTGTCATATATCGAAATGAAATATTAAACCTTTTTGAAACATTAATTTTAATTATAGCAGTCAACTTTATTTAAAAGAAAACTAATAGGACAATTAGCCAATCCATAAAATTTATAATTTCATTTATTTACAATTTTTTAGTTTGTCATCAAAGCAAATTTTTTTATTATTGAAAAATTATTTATTTTTACTTTGAAAAGTAACTTTTAATTTTAAAAGTACCTGGTATCACTGACTGATGTATTTCCTTTAAGAAAATTTTGGAATCGGAATTGAACCAAAACACTGCAAAATATACAACTGTGTCCCACTTAAGCTGCAATTCAGTCTGAAGTGACTTATGAACACAAATAGACAATTCTTTGGAAGTTGGCCACTGGAATCGGTTTCGGATCATCCTGAATGACAAAAAACTGCAATCTTCAAAACTCGCCCACTCAATTTCCTCCCAAAATCATGTGAACCTCTTAAACGGCTGGAAACGCCGTTTTACAAATCTCTCAGATAAAACACAGCACGAACAAATCGGTGGTTAACTCAACAAAAAAAACTGCCAGTTCGCATTTTGAGTAAAAATTCACTTTTCAAATTAAAAAAAAATCCGGCTTGGAAGACTACACCCGCAAGCTATTCCGAATCTCAATTCCAAAACTTGACTGTTTTCTTTGTCTCGGTTTACTCCACACTGCTACTATTTACACATTTTTCCATAACAAAAATGCAATAACGAATTAAAAGAAAATCCGGACTAAACAATGAAACCGACTGACTTTGGCAGCGATTCCACCGAGAGTGACGAAATTAAAAATTTGTTCGCTTAACTTGAAAATCAACGAACTGCTGAAATAGCAAAACCAACGAACGACGTAGATATCCTTTGAAACGCATTTACATGAAAAGAAATCGCCGCAGTAAAATAAACAACAATTAAATGGATTTATTACTCTACGACGTTAGAATGATTGAAAACACTTTTCGAAAGATACGAACTAAAAAACAGAAAACATTCTTCGTTTTATTAAGACGATTTCATATACGAGGCGACTTTAAATATACTTCAAAGAATCAATCAAATTTAAAATGCTACAATACCCCCACGTAAGAGCGAAAACTGGACTAACAGGAAAAGTTTTCGTTTAGGGCGAACAACAATCAGGTTGGAACAACAGTAGCATTTTCTAACTACTGCAACAACACATAATGACTTCAATAACTCAAACAGAACAAAAAACAACAAACAAAAATCATAACCAAAACTACACATCATAACTGTTTATGGTTCTAACATAATAACATTCAAAATAAAACTGGATGCTCGATTTGACGAATCGGCACCAGGTACAGTTCGTTGGCTCTTAAGCACAACGACACAATGGCAGATTTCTACTAAAATGGCTCTTGCCTAACCAAAAACGTGGAACAGACCAGTGTTGAAGTTTCTGGGAGCGAAAAGAGGGGTGCTTCCAGCTCAACAAAGGCGGGTGGCCAACAACACAGCTTAGACAAGCTTCGCTATGGTTATCCACATAATAGATAACCAAAACAATATCAAAAAATAACAAACTTGACTATAACAGTCAAGCAATGAATTTTCAACCACTGGTTGAAAATTAAACCAACACAAAAGAAGAAAACAGGATGGCCAATAGTTCCATAGAAATATCCTCTGGGATCGACACAGCGAAAAATTTCCAAGTCAGGAAACTCCCAAAAGGACAAAAGAAGAAAATAAATCCAAAATGCTAATACACAATCTTGGAAAAGAAGAAAGAACAGGGGCACATGGCATACAAGCCATAATCAATACACAATCAGTTCAGTCTCAAACTAAATACTTCCAAAAGAAACAAAAAAAATCGTACCTAACAGTCTTCCAAAGAAAACAAAAAAGTTACGACAACACTCCAAAAGAAACAAAAACGTCATTACAAATCTCCAAGGGAACATAAGAAACACTATAATCTTCCAAAAGAACAAAAAAAATCATTACAGTCCGTCAACAACAATAAAACTTCCAACTGGGTACACAAATCTCAAAAGCAGGGCAAGAAGGGTAAAGAAGAAGAGGAGTATATATATATACAAGGCAAAAACTAATGACTTATCTTCCTTAAAAGCTCAACAGGTCACCTGGCGGACGAATCCAAAACTCATCGACCTAGCCGTTCCTCTTCTCGACAACTAATAAGGTCAAAGACACAGTTTGGGAAGGGAATAAAGGGACAACATCAAGAAATAAACTTCATCATTTCACGGATAATAATTGAATACAACATCTTCATACAAATCAGAAAGAAACGTTCACTATTCTTTAACAAAACTCGAACAGGGTCACAACATAAAACTGGGGAATTCTAAGTGGGTCATTCAACGGTAGTACTAAAAATACTTCAGATGTTTCACTAACATGGTCTCACAATCGACATAAACAATACTTTCACAATAAGCGGCCAGGTACTTTCACCTCAGCAAATCAAAACGTCACAATGGACAATGCAAGTATTTGTACCTCCGCTTCTACCAAATCATAAACACTTACATCACAAACACTACAACAAGAAGGAATGCTATTGAGACTCTATCGCCGCAATAGTCTTACTTCAACACTTAGAAAGGCTTATCCTTTCTAATAATTCACGGAAAGGGGATGCTGCTACGCAGTCTTACACAACAACAGAAATATCCAAGGAAACACAAATCCAGGTCACATGCCTGTACGTCCTATATGATATTTCAAAAACAAAATACTCAAATCACAAACTAATACATTTTAGACCATCAACATATCTCCACTACAACATCTGACCACACAAAGACACGGAAAGACACAAAACTAACAGACAAAAGGAACATAACAATACTTCCGCTGTGTATTCTCAACAAATCGGCCTTTAGCCAGGAATACACCAAGTCGTATCATCACTTTTTCTTACTGTACACAAAAAAAAACTAGGAGAAACACAAGACTAAACAGACAGAAGGAAAATAACAATACTCCGCTTTGTCCCTAACAAAACGGCCTTAGCCAAAGACAAACGAAATTGTATCATCATTTTCTCCTACTTATAAAACAAAAGACAACACGAAAACACACGGACTGATCATGGACTGTAAAATCAGAAACAAATTCTTTTTCGGGGCTTAAAAAAATTTACACATTGCCTGGACTATTAAACTTTAAAGATACGAAAAAATTTGACCTATATTTTTCGTACAACAGCTGATTTCTAAAACGCAATAAATTGCTCAAAGACTCAATAAGAAGACGAAATAAATTGACTTAACACTTAAAGAAAGGACAGCGTCTACATACGAAATAAATTATTTCGTTAACGTAAACAAAATTCTTTTCTCAGACATGGGATGATACTTAAGACGAACTAGAAATAAACAAACTAATATCGTTCACATTTTAAATACCGGCAAATAAGGAATGACATCATTCCAAATACGTATTTTTTAATTCACAAGGAAATAGACGAAAATTATTTCTCATAATTTTACGAAAACTGGACATAACAGAAAATGGAAATCGTAGCAGTTAACTTGGGACAGGAATAGACTTGATTTAACGAAAAACTGAATAAAGCAAATCACAATATAACTGAAAATACCATTCGAAGCAAACTCAGACGAACTTCACATACAGGGCGGGACAAAAATACTAAAACAATGTTTGGGTGAAAGCAAATACACAATGTATACAAAACAACATACTCGATAAACTTCACATACAGGGTGATACAAAAATACTAATAATATTGAAAACTTGACTTTTGAGTGAGCTACACAAAATAACACAACTTAAAAAACCTTGCTCTTGTTCTGAAAACTAAATGAGACTGCTCCTAGGCAAAACTAAACAGCACCTCCGATCACGAGTATTACACTTGTCATCATTCAGATACAAGACAGGAAACACAAAAGGGGACTCAGGGGAACACAATCTCCTATTAACCCGTGGCATTACATACGCCGTCAAAGCTGGTTAATTAGGGAACAACAGGGGACACAAGGGACTACTCTTCACATTCACAATCTCCTACTGCCCGTGGCATAACACAAACGCCGTCAGAGAGGGCATAGAGGAAACAATGAAATGTCTTAGGACAAAAGACAAAACACAACTATACTCATCAGCTCAAAAAAAAGTCACTCAAACAATAAACACATTTACTCAAAATGACCAGACAAAACAAAATTACAAAAACCGATTTTTCTGTAAGAAATGTCAAATCAATCAAAAATAAATGGCACAATAACGGTATACTTAATTTGTTACTGTAAATAACTTAAAATTCTTTTCAACATCAAAACATTATTTAAAATTCAATTTAAATATTCAAACTCAAAATATTTGCTTTCATTTACCAATACACAAAAATACATATAGAAAAATTTCTACAGTACACGAAATAAAAGATACAACATTACATATGTCAAATACAACAAATACATCTGTTGATATACAATAATACATATGTCAATACAAGAACAATACATAAAAAAAACAACAATACATATGTTGATACAAATACATAAACAAACTGTTTGTGGGACACCGGGGCACTACTCGGAAGGCAGGGTTTCATAAAAATGGCAGAAAATTATGGCAGAAAAACTGAAAAAGATATGTTGCTTCTGGAAAAGGGACAAAAACCTAAAGATGCAGGAACATTCAAAAGCCTGAAAAAGGCCCCACGCCAAGGGCGCCATTTTTGTAACGACAAGATACAAAAATGGCGAAAATCTAATACAGGCCACACACGTTGGGCGACATTTTTGTAACGATAAGTAAAAATGTCGCAAATCTAAGAAATGCCACACACGTTGGGCGCTATTTTTGTAACGAAATATTTTGCCTACCACAGGGGCATTAATATAAGGTAGAAAATTGGGGGAAGAAACTATTGGGGGTGGAGATAGGGCAAGCAAAATAATCGCTACTGATGCGAACGGACACTCAGGGTTTCGTAGGAGAGCTGGGGTCGTGGATAAGTAAAGATAGGGGCATTGGAATGGGGCAACTACAAAAAAATGAAATAAAGGGCTTTTGGGATAAACAGAATAAAAATAAACAAGAAAACACCTCAAGAAATTTGATTATAGGGCGCCACTTGAGGTGCCTAATTATGCCTATTACAACCACTAGTTGTAACTAGGGAAATAATTAGAAAAAAAATCAAAACATATCTTTTTCAAATAAACTCAAAAAGGGTTAGCTTAAAAAAAATAAATAAAAAGTTAAGAAAATAAAATTTAACCTTTAATTATGTATACCACAAACAGTTACAAAACAATTCAACTTTATGGTTATGTATTAATGTCGAGAAAGGATAATACTAACTGTCATATATCGAAATGAAATATTAAACCTTTTTGAAACATTAATTTTAATTATAGCAGTCAACTTTATTTAAAAGAAAACTAATAGGACAATTAGCTAATCCATAAAATTTATAATTTCATTTATTTACAATTTTTTAGTTTGTCATCAAAGCAAATTTTTTTATTATTGAAAAATTATTTATTTTTACTTTGAAAAGTAATTTTTAATTTTAAAAGTACCTGGTATCACTGACTGATGTATTTCCTTTAAGAAAATTTTGGAATCGGAATTGAACCAAAACACTGCAAAATATACAACTGTGTCCCACTTAAGCTGCAATTCAGTCTGAAGTGACTTATGAACACAAATAGACAATTCTTTGGAAGTTGGCCACTGGAATCGGGCTTCGGATCATCCTGAATGACAAAAAACTGCAATCTTCAAAACTCGCCCACTCAATTTCCTCCCAAAATCATGTGAACCTCTTAAACGGCTGGAAACGCCGTTTTACAAATCTCTCAGATAAAACACAGCACGAACAAATCGGTGGTTAACTCAACAAAAAAAACTGCCAGATCGCATTTTGAGTAAAAATTCACTTTTCAAATTGAAAAAAAAATCCGGCTTGGAAGACTACACCCGCAAGCTATTCCGAATCTCAATTCCAAAACTTGACTGTTTTCTTTGTCTCGGTTTACTCCACACTGCTACTATTTACACATTTTTCCATAACAAAAATGCAATAACGAATTAAAAGAAAATCCGGACTAAACAATGAAACCGACTGACTTTGGCAGCGATTCCACCGAGAGTGACGAAATTAAAAATTTGTTCGCTTAACTTGAAAATCAACGAACTGCTGAAATAGCAAAACCAACGAACGACGTAGATATCCTTTGAAACGCATTTACATGAAAAGAAATCGCCGCAGTAAAATAAACAACAATTAAATGGATTTATTACTCTACGACGTTAGAATGATTGAAAACACTTTTCGAAAGATACGAACTAAAAAACAGAAAACATTCTTCGTTTTATTAAGACGATTTCATATACGAGGCGACTTTAAATATACTTCAAAGAATCAATCAAATTTAAAATGCTACAACAGGACATAGAATGGAAGGACTATTACAAGGAACTGTTAAAAGAACAAAGACCACATTTCATTGAAAAAAAAAACAGGCGAAGACAAAGCAGATCCCCACAACAAGAAATAGAAATAATAGATAGGGAAATGAGAACGGCCATAAAAGCAATCAAAAATAAGAAAGCACCGGGACCTGGAGGCATCTCACGTGAGCTTACATAATACAGATCAAAAAAATTACACCGGATGATATAATATTTATTTCAGAAAGCCATTAATGGAGAACAGCTTCCAAAAGAATGGACGGAGGCATATATGACATTTATATTTAAGAAATTAGATAGAAAACGATGCGAACACTACAGAGTAATAAGCTTAATATCATTAATTGGAAGATTATAGGAAATGATACTGCGGGAAAAGATAGAGCATGCGATAAAAGGCAAAATCAGGGAGGATCAAGCAGGCTTCACGGCAGGAAGATCATGCACAGACCACGTATACACACTGGAGCAACTGTTGGAAAAGAAAAAAGCAAAAAATAGAGATAAACATTTGCCATTTGTGGACATGGGAAAGGCGTATGACTCTCTACCAAGGTCAGAGCTATGGAAAGCAATGTATAAATTAGAAATACACGACTGGGAATTTCATTGTTTGTGATAATAGAATCTGAGTAATTGAAGCCGCTTATCACTTCAAACCCCGCTACGTTTCGGATTACCAGCTGGATATTTCTAATTCAATCAATTATCATTACCTTGGTCTTCTGTACATTAATTTTAAGTCCATATTCATGACTAATAGTGTCTAGTCTGTTCATGATGTATTTAACGTCATTTGTTGATTATGCTAGTACTAAAGTGTCGTCAGCATATTGGAGATTGCTGATTTATGTAATAAATATAAATAAGTATAATAATATAAGAGTATATATGATGTAAAATTATAGGTATAAAAACTTACTATCTCTAATTCCGACAATGTCCGTGTGTGCTAATGGATCACCTGCCATACAACCAGCTATAACTAAAAAGATAGTATTACTTACTGAATACCTACATATATAAAAAAAAATTAAAGAAAAAAATTTTCAATATAAACTCGAGAACCACAAGGTAAAGTAATGAACCACACCAAGAACTGATCGTCTAACAGCTGATTTTTGGGATGAACCGGATGAAGACTCTGGGAAGTACAATTGGATGCCAATGAAAATTAAAAAAAGGATAATGTTGTTTAAAAAGGAAATTAATTAAATGAAGATATTTTAATTTAGGACAAAGAATCTTTGGTGGCAAAAAATCAATAACATAACCATAATAAAAACAATAAAAATAAAAATAACGATTAAGGCACTGCAATAATATTAAATCAAAATGGTCAAACAACAAATTTAATAAGAACTAAAGGAAAACAATATTTACAAACTGATCCTTCAAACGCCTCTAAACCCTTACGTGAGGAACATTAGTTGAGCAGCTACTACCCTTGTACTTGTTCCAGGGATTTCTTCAATGATTTCTATAATGTCTTCATCCATAGAAACTAATTGTAATTTTATGACCCAACAGGGAAAAAGTAGTTTTTCGAAATAGTGATGAGGCAAAAAAGTTTTAAAAATAATGTATTAAACTAATAATGATACAAAATTCATTTGATTTGAACGTACTCAAAAGTTTGGAGGGATTTAGGACTGCACACCCCCCTTAAAATTTTTCTGTGCGCTTAGATTTTGTTCTTTCTTTTGTATGAAAAATGCTTTTAGAACAAGAAAGTAACGTGTCCATTTTTATTACAAAATGTCCAGTAGTTTAGGAGATAATGCAAAAAAAAATAATTTTTATTATGTAACTTCAAAGGGCTGTAACTTTTTTTGTGTCCACTTTTTGTACAAAGGTAACTTGGATTCAATCAATGTTTTGTCCACGGAATGCGTAATTTAATTTATGACATACCTTTTTGAAACACCCTGTATAATTTGATATATATTATAATATATATTGAATTTTCTAAATGAATTCAAACCATGACGTGTGTTTGCTGAATGGTCACTGGAGCAGTTGCAAACTAATCACAATTTTCATCGAAAAATTATCTTTAGTGATACAATTTAAATCGAAAGACAAATGGGTACATAAATAAATAGGATTGTCGAATTTGGGACGATACCAATTCACACTGAAAAAGTTACTGTTTGGTGGGAATTTTAGGTTGGTGGCCTTATTTCTTCATATTTCTGGTAAGAACCATGGTGGCCATGCTATCAGCTTAAACGGCGAGTACTATTGATCAATGATTACAAACTTTTTTGGCTTGAGTTGGCCTTAGATACTTTTTTTTTAATTTAAATAATGTGGAAAGCCATCAGCAGAAGTATAAAAAAAGTCAACCAGATATTTCCGTGGCAGTTGTCAATAAAATTAGGAGTACTACTGTAGTTTCAAATCTTTTGTTCTTACTCAAAAGATTTTCACAAAAAAGTTTTTAAAATACTTTGCAAAACTTACCTAAAGATATTAAAATTATTTCGCGCAGCATTTTGGAAATATCTAATACATCGTATTTTATTTTCACACCCTTTGTTTTTATACACTGATATGGTAAACCATGTTACTATCTAATTAGACATATTCTAATTTTTCATAAAAATTTTAGTTTATGTAAAAATATTATTTTCTAATGATATAGTCCAATTTGAAGTTTTCTTATCAAAACTAATATGTTAAAATCGAAATATATACCTCGTGATACATTTTAGCTGGTACAATAAATTTTTACATACAACTACTACTACACATTATGACTATAATGTAAGAAACAAAGGCTGTTGTAAGAAGGATCAAACACAAAGATTGAATGTTTTTAGAAGAAATAAAGCATAAAGATACGTCGATAGCAATTTCCTCACTAGAGGTCTCTAGTTGCATACTCTGGAAGTTATTTTCCTGTAATTGCTAGAGTAATCGGTGCGTTTTGATTTGGTTTGAGTCTTCTTACAAACTCCTTCTGATGACGGGTAGACCCAGAAACACGTGTCAGGTAGTGGTAAGAGACTCAAATTAAATAGAAACGCAACCTTCTTCTTAAACAAAGCATAATTTTCATGGTATACAAAAGATAACATGGCAGTTTATAAGAGAAAAAAGTACGAAGGTAAAGGAACTTAATGTACCCAAAACACATAGAAAACAGTAAATGAATTGACTACCTAATATACTGCACACACAAGAATAACAGATGACGTTAGAAACAGAAGGAACAGAAATAAGCAGAAATGAAAAAGTTAATAAACCTGCGCAAGAAGTTTAATAACACTGGAACAGCCTAGGAGTCGGTAAATAAAAAAAACAGAAAATAAAGCTTTACATGAAGATAGGATAGCAAATGAACTGCTAAAATATTGTGGAACAACCATGTTGATAAAGCTACCATCTTCCAAGTACTGATAAGCTCCTATAAACTCCCGAGGAGTTTAGAGTTACTCCTTGATGCAAGCTAGGATTCACTGTTTTCACATTCTAGTTCTTATTTTTTACATAGGCTGTACTTTTTTTTGTTTTGGAATCTATTTTTACATATTAAAATAAAATAACGTTTGTATCTATCTAATTAGCCTTCTTCGGTCCATCTTTAGACATAGGCCTACCCAATCCTTTTCCATTCTTCTCTGTCTGTCGCTACAGTCATACACCTAGAGCCCATGTGCTTCTTGATATCATCTGCTCATCTCATTTGGGGCCATCGGCTAATTTTGTTCATCGGTCTTCTTTTTGTATTATATTGTGCCGGCAAATTTCCCATTTCAATTTTGCAACTTCTTTTTAACATCCGTCACATGTGTGCTCTCTCTTATCCACTCGTTTCTCTGTTTATCCATTAGTCTTACGTGCAACATTTGTCTTTCCATTGCTCTTTGGGTTTTTATGATTTTGTCTCATGTTTGCTTTTGTTAATGTCCACGTTTGGGAACCATAAGTGAGAACAGGAGTACACATTGATTGTATACTTTGGTCTTAAGATGCTGTGGATATCTTTTGTTTTTAAGAATGTAGACAAGTTTGCCAAATGCCACCCATGCCAGTCTAACTCATCTTTTTATCTCTTCTGTTTGATTTTCTTTGTTAAGTTTTATAGTTTGACCCAGATATATATAATCCTTAACTTTTTCTATTTCATCTTGTACGATCATCATTGTGATGTCTTCATCTGTATTTGTTATGATTTTGGTCTTGCTGTAATTCATATTAAGGCCTATCTTTCCAGCTTCTACGTCCAGTTCTTTGATCATTTCAACAAATTCTTCAATTTTATCGGTTATGAATACGATGTCATTATCATTTTCTTCCCATTCTTCTTCTTCTTCTTTGGGTGCCGTCTTCAATGAAGGTTGGCGAATACCTCAGCAAAATCATTTCTGTTTCTGGCTTTTCTTATTAAAGATTGAGAATCCAAACCAGTCCACTCACGAATGTTCTTCAACCAGGACGCCTGCCGTCTACCAGGACCACGTCTTCCTTCTACCTTCCCCTCTATAAGAAGCTGCAGTAGCTGGTATTTCTCATTTCTGTATATGTGTCCCAAATATGAGGTTTTCCGTGTTTTCATTATTTTTAAGAGTTCTCTGTCGGTACCCATCTTGTGTAGGACCTGCTCGTTGCTCATATGCGCTGTCCAGGGGACTTTCAGCATCCTTCGAAATAACCACATTTCAAAACTTTCCAAACGCCTTAGTGAGTTGATTTTAAAGGTCCAGGCCTCCATTCCATATAGTAAGGTGCTGTAAACGTAACATTTCAGCATTCGGTATCGGATTTTGAGATTGAGTGTTTGGGACGTAAACATTTGTTTCATTTTTAAAAAGACATTTCTTGCTTGTTCAATTCGCGATTTTATTTCTATGTCTGGATCTATATCTTTCGTTATCCAGCACCCTAGATATCGAAATTTCTCGACATTTTCGATAATGTTACCATTCACGTTTAAAGCCATGGGTGGATGGATGGATGTTTTGGAGACAATCATTGTTTTTGTTTTCTTGACGTTAATGCTGAGGCCGTATTGTTCTCCGATCGATCTGACGCGATCTAAGAGTGTCTGGAGATCCTGTGCGCTCTCTGCAATTAGGACCGTGTCGTCGGCGTATCGTACATTATTTAGAACTCTGCCGTTAATTTTAACACCTTCTCTTGATTGCTCTAGTGCTCGTGCAAAGATTTCTTCCGAATATATATTGAAAAGTAGTGGTGACAATACACACCCCTGTCGTACACCTCGCTTGATATTGAATATTTCTGTGTCACCGGCTTCTGTTCTAACTGCTGCAGTTTGGTTAAAATACAGCGTTTGGATAATTTTAAAATCGTTCTCGTCTAGTCCCTTTCTGTGAAGGCAATACATCAGCTTATCATGTTTTACTTTGTCGAAGGCCTTTTGATAGTCAATAAAACATAAAAAGAGATCCTCCCATTCCCATTCTATATTTTAAAAATAACTTACAGAGCCTGATTGAAAAGTTTCGGTGATATTGTGTCAATCTTTGTCGCGCCTCTATTTATTTTTATTGTTTTTGTTCCTTCATATACTTTAATTGTTGTTTTGGCTTCCTTATATATATTAGCTATTAGTTCCGTATATCTGTAGTCAATTCTGCTGTTGATCAAAGAACTTTTCACTGCCCAAAGCCTTTTCGAAATCTATAAACGCTATATATAGAGGAATGTGGTATTCATTTGCTCGTTCTATAAGTACTTTCATACTTAGTAAATGGTCATTTGTGCTGAATCCCTTTCTAAAACCAGCTTGTTCTGTTTACTGGTATCCGTCGAATTTTGTCGTCAATCTATTGGTTAGAATTTTTGTTAGGAGTTTATACATTTATACAGTTTACATTAAGGAGTGTTATAGGACAGTAGTTTTTAATATCTGCTTTATCCCCTTTCTTGTGTAGGATATTGGTTGCGGATTCTTTCTAGTTGTTTTGGATTTTTTTTTCTTTCAATATCTTGTTAAAAAGGGAATGTAGAGTATTAATTACCACTTTTTCACCATATTTCAGCATCTCTACACTTATTTCATATGTTCCAGGTCATTTGTTGTTTTTCACATCTTTCAATGCATTCTGGAGGGACGCCGGTTTTTAACATCCCTTCCATGGAGAGTCTTGTATGCTAACAGTGTCTCTTTCAGCGGTTTTGTACTTGCTGTAAGTCCAATTGGTCCGCTAGCCTTCGACAGCTCAGTAAAGAAACTTAAATGGACTTTTAAAGGTGCTTTATTCTGGTCTATTGAATAGATATAAAGTGAAATAAAACAATTGTTTGTTAAGCTACAACTGTATTTGAAAAAGGGCAAGAAATAGAAAGTTATAATCTGTGAGTGAATAACCACACGTAAGGAACCTAATTAGAAATTTACAATTTACAAACTTTCCCGAAAACACCATAACACTATTGACATTTCAATAGCGCCCGGTCTAAGGTCAAGTAGGCGGAGACTGACATTCTAAGAAGTAATGCAGACTGGATTTATTTAGGTAACCGGCCCGAAAATATTTTTATTTGCTTTGAATAAAATTATTTGTTTTGAAATATAATTATTTGGTTGGAGATTATAGTTCTCCAACATTCCCCCCGGCGTTATAGCCTTGTGGTCTAATCTACTCTTCTTTATCTTGCCTAGGAAGAACCGAAATTTTAGAAATTGCCCTTGTAAATTGACCATTGATGGTCTTTAACTTGACCACTCTGACTTTGCCATCTTGACCGGACATTGTATCAACTACCCGGACTAGGGGCTATTTTAGAGGAGGTACATCGTCCTCTCTCAGAAGAACTAAGTCATTGACTTTTATGTTATCCCTTGGTCGGGACCATTTTGGAGAGTTTTGTAAGCGGTTTAAGTAGCCAACAGACCACTTTTTCCAGAAACTTTGTTGTACTTTTGCAATTTGCTGAAACATGGATAGTTTATTTTCCGGGATTTTTTCTAAGTTTTGCTCAGGATGCGCAGTCAGGCTGGAGCATATTATAAAGTGCCCAGGACTGAGAAAAGTGTAATCAGAAGGATCACTGGGCATGGCACAGATAGGCCTTGAATTCATCACAGCTTCAATTTGAACTATGACAGTATAAAACTGTAGTGAAAAAAGAAGAGCCTATTAGTCTACGCATATAATATTTAACGCTTTTTACTGAAGCTTCCCAGATCCCAGGTAAATGAGGAGATCTAGGGGGAATAAACTTATATAAGATTTGATTTTCAGACAGGAATTCCACATTGGTTTGAGAATTTGACTTATTTTGAAAGAATTTGTATAAGTAGTAGAGTTGGTTTCTTGCACCAGAAAAACATGTGACCATCTTTTCCAGGCGATTTGTTGTTTTTCATTTCTTCTAATGTCTTTTTTATTTCTGATTTGCTTATTTCTGGCTGTAGCTCTGAGTTGACATTTTTTATTTCAGCCTAAGTTGGTTTTTAAATTCTACTGGTGGATCCTTCTTTGTTTTATATAATTCTGAGTAGAAATGGTGGATTATATTTATGTTATTTTTATAATGTTTGTTTCTACTCCGTTTACATCTTTTATTTTGTTTATTTCAAACTTACCTAATTTTGATCTTAAGGATTTCATATTTTTGTTGTTCTGTATTACTTCTTTTGTTTTTATTTTTTGTTCTTCTCTCTTATTTTCTGTTATCATTCTGCTTATTGTTTTGTTTATTTCTACATATTCTATAGATTTTCTTTTGCCTTCTTCGTTCAGCTTCTTTCTTTTATCTATAAGCTTCTTTGTTTCTGTTACTATAAAGTTGTCTTTTTTTAGATCCTTTTTTACTATTTCTTTTTCTGATGTAATCATTGTTGCTGTAAGTATGATGTCTAATTCATCTATATCTTTATCATCAATGTCTAATTTTTGGGTAAGTTGTTCGTTTAAGAGGTCTTTGTATATCTCTTTATATTGCCCTAGTTTGTTTCTATCTTCTTCTTCTTCTCGTGCCACTTCTAGCGGAGATTGGAAATCATCATGGCCACTGCGACTTTGTTAGCAGCGCGCCTAAAAAGTTCAATCGAACTACACCCGAACCATTCACGTAGATTACGAAGCCACGATATTTTTCTTCTTCCCACACTTCTTTTGCCCTTAATTTTGCCCTGCATGATGTTTCTTAAAAGTTCGTACTTTTCACCTCTCACAATGTGCCCCAAGTATTCCATCTTTCTAGTTTTTATCTCATTTAGAATTTCGCATCTTTTGTCTAAAGTTTGGAGTACTTGCGTGTTAGTGACGCGGTCCATCCATGATATTCTGAGAATGCGCCTATAGCACCACATCTCGAAAGCTTCGATGTTTTTTATGGACAACTGTTTTAGTGTCCAAGCCTCAACTCCATATAACAGGGTAGAAAAGACATAACACCGCAGCATTCGTATTCGTAACTTTATATTGATATCACGATTGCAAAAGAGTTTGCGCATTCTATTAAAGACTGATCTAGCGATTTCTATTCTACATCTAATCTCTTTTGTTTGATCAGTATCGTCTGTGATCCAAGCACCTAGATATTTATAACAGGGCACACGCTCAATCGTTGTATTGTCTATTACAAGATTAGCTCTGATGTTCTTTGATTTCGTGATTACCATAAATTTAGTTTTTTTCAAATTAATTTTTAAGCCGTAACTGTTACAGTATATATTGAAACTTTGACCGAGATGTTGTAGTTCTACTAGCGTTCCCGTTAGGAGAACTGTATCGTCAGCATATCTGATATTGTTGATCGTCTCACCATTTATTATCAGACCAAGATCTTCTTCCTCGAGTGCTTGTTCACAGATAGCTTCACTATACAGATTAAATAAAAGTGGCGATAAGATACATCCCTGCCGGACTCCTCGACGGATTTGAATTTCTTCTGTTAGTCTGCCCTCAATCTTGACATTTGCTGTTTGATTCCAATATAGATTGCATATAATTCGAATATCTTGGCTGTCTATATTTTTTTTTATTAGAACTTGTCTTAGTGGTTCATGTTGTACTTTGTCAAAGGCCTTTTCGAAATCAATAAAGCAGGCGTAAATTTCTTGATTCATGTCTAAGCATCTCTGTGAGAAAATGTTCATTGCAAACAGAGCCTCCCTTGTACCCAGCCCTTTTCTGAATCCCATCTGAGTGTTACTGATATCTACGTCTAATTTCCTATAGATCCTATTATGGATTATTTTTAAGAACAGTTTTAGAGCATGACTCATCAAAGCTATCGTACGATATTCGTTGCATTCCTTTGTATTTGCCTTTTTTGGCAGTAGTATAAAGGTCGAACGGAGCCATTCCCTAGGTATTATTCCAGTTCTATATATTGTGTTAAATAGATCTAGGAGTATTTTAATAGATTCATCGTCCATAAGTTTGAGCAGTTCTACGGGAATTTCATCAGGACCGGGGGCCTTACCACTTTTTGCTTGTTTGATTGCATATTCTATTACTTCTCTGATTATATCAGGCCCTGTATCATCTGTATATTCGTTTGAGATTTCTTGGCTATCTTTGTCATCAAACAGTTGTGATGTGTATTCTGTCCATTGTTCATTTTTTGTTGTAAATCTGTTATAATTATACCATCTGTATCTTTGATCTGTCCTGTCTGTGTTGTTCTTCTCCTTCCTGTCATTTCTTTAATCTTTTTGTGTACATTAAAAAAGTCATATTTTCGCTACAATTGTTCCAACTCCTGGCATTGCTCACTTAGCCATCTTTCTCTAGCTTCTCTTATTTTCTTTTTTATCAGTTTATCTGTTTCTTTGTATCTTATCGGATTATTTGTTTTGTGTACCCTTCTTTCACGCATCAACTGTAGTATTTCCTCATTCATCCATTCTTTATGTTTCCTTTCTTTCGGTGTTAAATTTTCTCTCCCTGCCAACATTACGGCATGTTTATTATTCTCCCAATTTTTGGTCTATGTTATCAGTATTTCTATTCAGTTTCTCTATATTTTGTAAATTTTCTTTGATGTTTACTATTGTTTTCTCTTTTATATGTTGTTCATTCAGTCTACTCACGTCAATTTGTTTCTGTATGTGTTTTTTAATGATCTTTAGTTTTATTCTTTCTATCTACTAGATCGCAGTTTCTAATTATTTTTCTTTTTAAAACTTTTTTAAATTTTTTTAAAACTTCAGAACGCCTAGATCTCTTGGATTGACGTCACTGAAACTGTGGCTATCTTCACATAATATGTTTTCTTAAACACACGTTTTTGGTTGAGGTTAATTTATAAGTAGAAATAAATGAACTAACAGTTACTATTTTTCAAGTTACAAAATGTTGTGTTTTATTTTATAAAACAAATTATGTTAAAGCGATAAATATTCTACGACGAATAAGGCGGCACTGATTTAGATCATTTGATATAGAACAGTTTCTCACAATTTTAAAATGTTGCAATACATATCGCTTAGCTTGCAAGTGTCTGTCTTTTAATTAATTAGTTTTTTACATTAGTTTATATGGTATATTTCGAAAAATAATCTTTTTTATCTGAAAAATTAAATGTGTGATCTATTGTGTTGAAATGGTGGGCTACTGCACAAGAATTTTTTTTTGTTTTAGAATCACCTTTATGTTGCGTTATTCTTTGTTTTGTTTTCACCACTGCGGTGTTTGTCCTATATACTTCCCATCGCATTCTAGACAAGAAAGTTGGTAAATAAGATAACTCTGATTTAGAAGCGGTGTCTGGTCTTTCATTTTCGAGAATAAGTTGTTATAGGATATTCTGTTAAAGTTGGTTAGTTGGATGATAGGAATTTCACTCAGCAGCTTGATTTTGTTGCTAATTGGACCATTTACTTGGGGTAACTTTTTGTTAATAACAGGCCTGTTACTTTACTCTACTTTATCGTGTTCAGATACATCATTCATAAAATTTCGGCCCAATATCAGGCTGTCAGTTCCATATTTGTTGGCGAACCACAAATGTTCGAGGGTACATCGATAAGGACAGTTTCTGCATGCAAAAAGATTTTTCATATTGTGTTTCTCTACAGTCACTGTTCATATCATCTTGGTCTACTTTTCCCCGTTTTGCCATGTTTGCTTTTACTGGAGCTACCCCGTTCTTATCCTGTTCATGGTTGTCCACGTTTTAAAGTCTAGGGACTGGCCGGTCCATTGAACCTGGGAAAGAAGAAAATACTCAGGCGATTCATCCTACACTGTTCCAAGAAAGCTTTTCTGATTTAAGTCAATTTCGTGGTGTTCGAGCTTTGCTTAGGGCATTAAAACATATATCAACAGAAATAAATATACAAATTTTAGGGTTATGTATTTTTAATTTATCAGTATAGTTAGGCCTACATACAAATTTATCAAAACTATTTATCCAAAGAATGGTATTTTAATACTTGGACCAAGTTTAATGCTACCATCGAGAACTCCTTTAATAATATTAGTAATAACGTCGCTAACAGTTGGTTGATATGCTTTAGCTATTTGGACAATCGTGCTGGAGATTGCATCTGAAAACATATTTAAGTAGTTACTAAAGGTATATCGACACCTGACTAAAATACTGTAAATTCTCAAAAATAAAAATCTACACAATACAATCTACACATCTACATAAAAATATACATAAGAATAATATTAGACCTGTAATTCAATCAACCAGCAGAAGTAAAATTTGCGACGAATATCCAAAGAAGTTGAAATCATAAAAGAGTAAGAAAGGATGTCTATTACCTATATTATTTAATGCTTAATCTAAGCAAATCGTACAGGAATTTATTAAATCAGAAACTGCAGCCATACAAGTAACTAAGTTTTTAATAAAAGAGTTTCTAACAACTTTATAACCATAAAAAAAATTTCTGTCTATTAAACATCAACCCTAAAGATATAATTGACTAAATTTTCATGTACAGTGACTTAATGAGTACAAGACTTAATTCTGTTAAGATGTGGACATACAAAACGATTTTGAAAGTCTCGTGAATAGATCACATTCTAAACTTTAAAATGTACATGAAAGGATGAAGAAAAATAAGTTATTAATTAAAAAACTAAAAGAAATAAAACTGTAACACCTGGTACATTTTTTAGTTCTTGAGAAAAATACGGCATCTTGCAGCTCATAACTCAAAGCCAAATAAATGACACAAAAAGTGTAAGAAGAAGA
Organism: Diabrotica balteata; assembly: GCA_918026665.1. NCBI lineage: Eukaryota > Metazoa > Arthropoda > Insecta > Coleoptera > Chrysomelidae > Diabrotica > Diabrotica balteata. The sequence goes on from OU898280.1 coordinate 159,616,983, forward strand.
CGAATATCTTGGTGCAGAAATCTAAGAGAATCAAAAATGGTTGTGGCTCAAAAAAACTATTTAGCTCAATTGAAAAACAAGCGTTTCCATTTATAACGTGACGCGATTTTAAAAAATATTTCTGCCATGAGCACAAGCTCCACCTTCTATGCATACGTCATCCCGAACTGTAACTAGTCGTACCCGCTATCAGCACGTTTAACTAAATATACCAGATTCCAGCACCATTGGCGCCATTTTAACTATTTAACGAATTATTATATAGTAATCTTGAGAGAACGGGTAGAGAACTATTTAAATTCTTGAAGATGGTCCTTTCAGGAAAAATAAATCAATCCCTGCCCTCCGCAGATTCCGGAGGTTTCCTGAATCTGCGGATTCTGCGGAATCTGCCTTTTAGAAAAGGGTATCAAGAATAAGTGATCGTTGGTACCAAACCATCAGAACTGGTAGAAAAAACCACAGAATATAATGTATATACTTCTACATATGGCATTTATTGACTTTCACAGGGTTTTCAATAGTATTAAAACTTGGTCCTTTTTGTCAGCCCTGAGGATGTTCGAATACACTCACGGTACACTACACTTATTAAAAACATTTTTGAACAGGCCACATTACACATCAAAATAAATGAAGACAACAAACTGAAAAATTGCGTCTTGATAAAGGTATTTTTAGTATAGATATCAAGTAACTAGAGCAAATTCTCAAGGAATTAAATCGGTAGTCAAATAAAATACATCTTAAAATCAACCTTATAAGTAATTTAGACATAGCATTAAAATCGGCAAAGAAAACCAAATAGCCCAAACAAAAAAACGCGTACAAATGTCTTAGGTAGCTTTCGGCAAGTTAAGCTTTACCTTAAAGGATAAAGATATACCAATATGTCTAAAACGTCGAGTTTATGACGAATGTATCTTGCCTGTAACTACATATGGACTGAAGATCCATGGTCTTTACAAAGAAAACCTTAGAGCAGCTTAGTACAACCCAAAGAGCGATGGAGAGGGCCATGCTATGGATTAGTTTGAGAGATAGGACTCGAAATATCGACTTTTGTAAAAGAACAAAGATCACTGACGTCGCAGAACGTATAGCAAGGCTCAAGTGGCAATGGGTCGGATATGTTGCCCGAGATAATTCCAAAAAGTAAACACAGAGATTAACAAACTGGAGACCAAGAGAGAACAAGTGAGGAATGGCAGACCACAGAAGAGATGGGCAGATGATATTAAACAAGTCACAGGCAAGCAGTGGATGAGAATTGCCAAGAGTATAAATCAATGAAACCAAATACAGGCTAAAGAAGAAAAAGAGAAGAAGTATCTTGAGCGGGATCCTCAGTTTGTTGGTTATCATTGTTTTATCTAAATATGTACAAAAAATGTCTGAATTATATTTATAACTGCACGATGAAGATGTATTAGAGCTTAAATCATGTTCTAATAATGCTAATTTTAACGTGTGCGTACAAATAAATTTAAATCAAAAGAAAATGAAGATAAATTATAGTGCACAATGCAATAAACGGATAGAAAACTGTCTTCTTCTTAGAGTATCTGTCCGTTCCGAACGTTGGTGATCATTCTATCTATGATGACTTTGTTGGTTGCTATACGAAATAGCTGTGTTGAGGTCTTTCTATACTATGCTCTCAGGTTAACAAGCCAGGATATTCTTCTTCGTTAATACATTAACTGAAGCTTTAAAGCTATCTTCTGTATTACCTAACCCTAAATTATTTTTTATTTGCAAGTTTAGTGCATGTTTTAATGCAGCTTAAAGAATAAAAATTTTATCAAACTATAAAACTAATTCCTATAACTCCCTTCGCGATTTTCTCTCTATCTCTGAGCACTTAAATTGAATATTGTTTGGAAAAATTTCCTAATCAACCAAATTGTATCTGAATTGGGTATATTTAGTAAGATGTGTTGATAGCTGGCATTAATAGTTACAAATCTAACAAGCTATGGATGATTTAGGCATAGAAGGCGGAGCTTGTGCTCACAGCGGGTATGTTTTTTGAAATTCACTAACGGAACAAATTGCTGCCTTTACTTTCAAACCCTCTTTTTTATTTGAGCTTGGAATTGCCTTCCTTGCTGTTAAGCTATTTGATTTATCCAACAGCAGCACTGCAAACTTTTTTTTTTGCAAACACCGAAATGTGAAAAGGTTTTCAAAAGCTGAAAACCTGTTTAAAACACAGTGAACTTAAATCTTAAGTCTTAACCAACTTAACCCTTTCAACCCTGAATTTTTTTTAATGTAAAATTTTTCTGTTGATAATTTCTTTAATTGGACACTTAAATAATACTGAAAAGATTTTTTATAAAATTTTTGAGCCTCCACTTTTTATTATACAAATTGGTGGCAAGCGCCACCAAGATGTTATTCGTTCATAAATAAACATAAAATAATATATAATATTTTATTGCAGAAAAAGCATTAATTACTGTTAAACTGGGAATAAGCCACAATTAAAGATAAAAATACGTTTATTGACGTTTCAATTTCCACTTCGGAAATCGTTCTCAAAATACAAACAGTAAATTAAACAAATTTTGTTTTTTGTTACATAGTGAAAAATTCTTTTAATAATTTAATATATAAATAATTTTTTGAACATCAATCTTATATTAAAAATAGAGAATTTGATAGATCTCAAATCTGTAAATACGCATGGGATAATGAACATAGGGTTCAATGGAATAATTCAAATGTAGTCCTAAAAGAAACGGATGGTGAAAAAAGAAAAATCAAAGAAGCGGTTCTAATTATGCTAAATGAGGCCAATTGTGTCGCAAATTCCTCGGCAGAATGTAGTAGGATCTGGTTACCAATATTGAAAGAGGAAGTTATTAATCAGAAAATACCAGTATTAGTAAGTAACATATAGAGGATACATCATTTATGTTTTTTAAATAACGTAACATATAAAATCAGAATTTTGATGTTTGTTGAAGGTAAACTAAATTCACGAACAAATACTTACAATGTCGGGATAGTATTATGAGGTTTTTTTCCTGGTTTTTCCCTCATAATTTACTATGGAATCACTAACAGGAGAATTTTACTGTCATCATGTCATGTGTTTGTCTTTTTAAAGACGAATTACATGCTATGATTTTTTTCTGACGGATATTCTCAAGTTAAAGTTGATTTCATGTAATCGAATGAACTATCTTATAAGTAAAGTCGTCCCAGGAGCGCAACTCAACAATATTGGCAATATCATTTTAAAATCGTCTACTTTAAAATGCATAATGTATGTCTGAATTGTCAATATAAATGAGTCAGATAAAATTAAATTATTAGAAGAATTTTTCACTATGTAACAAAAAACAAAATTTGTTTAATTTACTGTTTGTATTTTGAGAACGATTTCCGAAGTGGAAATTGAAACGTCAATAAACTTATTTTTATCTTTAATTGTGGCTTATTCCCAGTTTAACAGTAATTAATTTACAATGCCACAAGAAAATAGCTTCAGAACAATATTCAGAAAAAGCATGTTTTATGTTTTAAAAAAAACTTTTATTGACTTCTTGTATGATAACTTTTGAAACAATTTCTGTATTTCAAAAAGCACAGAAAGACGTTACACTTTTCAGACATCGTGCGTAATCTTCCGCTGCATCCTTGAAAACCGCAACGCTTTTCGTGACCTTTTATATGAATTGACCAGTGAGAAATCTCATCATATTTCACTTCGCTGATAGGTTGTTGTTGTCTTATGCATTTTGAAGGTTCACCTTTTACAAACGTAAAACGCAAATCTCTAGGAGAACTTCCAAGTCACTCATTTAAAGGACGATCTCTTGTCAGTGTTCTCAGTTGAGCTTTAGAGAAAGATAAAGCTTCTGCAACGTAAAACGTGAATTCCAATAAATCTATTTTCTGATTTTTAGGTTTATTTTGATTGTTCCGACGATACTCCAACCATGAGTTGCATACTGCCAGATTGAAATAGTGAAACATTACATGTAGAATCTACTTCTAACTTTTAATAAACGTTTTATAAAGTGATACAAGGAAATCAGTTTTATCTAGGCCGTCCATACTTTGATTGTAACGTTTAATTCCTACTGAACGTTCAACGTTTTTTTATCCCAACGTTTTACAGTATCAGTAGGCTCTAAGCCTATAAAATTTAAGGCCATATTTACGACCTTGTTATCGAACTATCTAACTGCAATAGCATTTTGATCGGAAGTAATTTTCGGGTCTCAACTTCCTCTTCCTGGTAGTTTCAGTTCTTTTTCGGAACGAAGTGTATAGTTTCCCATGCGATTTTGTCTAATAGTTCCAGCAGCAAATATTCTTCTCGTGTGCAGTAATTTTAGTAATTCCATTAAATTGTAATAATTATCAAAGTAGAGCTTATATCCCGAATTATCTGGCAATCTTTGTGATAAATACAGAACAAATGAAGTTGTAGCATTGTGGTTCATTTCTACAGACATAAGTAATGTAGTTGCGTCTTGATAAACTACTGATCGTAATATTTTCCACAAAAATTAAAGACTTTTATGCCCCAAGGATTTGGTTTGCCTCTAGTATACAGTTTTAGAGAAAATTGTACCTGAAGTGGTATAATTGTCTCATGTATGCAGTTATTTTCTTCAAGCAATAATTCTTAGCAACGATTTTTCGAAGCTGGTAATTATTTTTCTCACTTTCCAAGTTTATTATTGTTATTCTTGTCGATGTTGACATCTGAGATATGTAAATAATTACGTAAACTTTCAAATCGGTTTTGGGACATACCGATATCTTTAATCAAACTGAATTATGTACGGGAGCCCAATAAAGTCTTAGCTTCGGAAAATTAATTATTCCCATTTCAATGTGCAGGGCAAATAGGCGTATCTCATTTTCGTCAGTACTGAGACTTTTACTATTCTTATAAACAGAATAAGAATTTGTTTTTTCAGATAACTCATTGAATATTTGGTGAAAAATAGCGCAAAAAAATCAAATGGTGAATGATCTTCTGAACTGTCACTTTCATCATAACTAAAATTACTTTCACTTGATCGATCGAAAAAACTATTTGGAGGTACAACTTTTCCAGTTTTTCAGATAGTTTTTTGTTTTTCTACTTTTTTAGTCTTTTGAGGAATATTTTCTTTTTCTAATGCTACTTTATCCTCATCTGATATTGACATATCAGCCTCTTCATGATCTTCATTATCTTCTATATTAGAACAGTTATCATTCAGGCAGTTAATGCTTCTTCTGCTTGGACAATGGTCATATCAACTTCAGTTTTCTCTTTCTCGTAAAATACAATTGTAGGAACCTTATGTGAAAAGAGTTCATTGTTTAAAATCTTGTCATAAATTCTAATCTATTTAATCCACTTTTTAACCGTTAACACCTACTGGTGGCATTTGCGTACGCTTTTTACAGAACCATACCAAATATTAGCAAATGCAGAAAAAATTACAATTTATTCTTAAATTAATTTTTCATAATGTTAGTAAATACCAACTGCTACATGACATTTTTTTCAACATAATAGCAATACTAGAACAAAAAACAAATATTTACCAAGTGAAAAATAGTTACATTCACCAGCCATTACTTCAAGTAAACCAACAATAACCTGTTTACATTCCAAATAACTCAAATACATATAAATAATCTTATATAGTGACTGCAGTCACTATATAAGACTTAATATTCCCAATACTGACCTACGGATGTGAATCTTGGACTCTGAGACAATCGGAGAGAAGAAAGATAGACGCCACTGAAATGTTCTGTTGGAGACGAATGTTACGAATTCCTTGGACCGACCGCAGAACAAATAATTCAATTTTAAGAGAGCTAAAAGTTAGCCAACGACTCTCTAGTAAAGTCCATCTCCAACAATTAAAATATTTTGGGCATGTTATGAGAGCAAATACAGAAAACATGGAAAGACTCATAATACAAGGAAAGGTAGAAGTCCGAAGATCACGAGGAAGATCCTAAACAAGATGGATAGATCAAATTACAGGAATATGCTAAAGACCTCTGCATGAATTAAAAGAAATGACCAGAGACAGAGATCTCTGGAGACGGACAATACACGACATCACGTCGACCACTACACTCCCCCTGGGGGGTCAGGATTGAAGAGAGATAGTGACTGCAGCCGCCCTCTATTAGAATTATGTTGAAATAAAATAAGTCGTATCACAGATATCTGTGCCGAATTATAGGCTTCGTAATTGTCACTGCCAGGGCAAAAGGGTTAAGTGAATTTATCAGCTTTTCATGAAAAAAAAAAATTAATAATATTCTTACCTGGTATTTTGTTTAACAATTTAAAGATGTCGTTAATGATCAAGTCTATGATATCTAAAACAGAAGAGGTATCTAAATGTTATGTCAATTATGTAGTGATGTTATGTTAATTTTCTTGTTATGTTATCAATTTTTCTTATTTCCTTTATGTTGCTACACTCTTGGGTTTCTCGAGTTTGTATTTATATTAATTCTTTTACATTGTAATCGCTTCCCAAATCCCTGACTTCCTGATGAGTGTATTGTTCTGTTTTTTATAGCGTAGTATATCCTCAATGTTTGGCCTCAGTTAATGCTGTATCAATACGTGTATTGATGTTTGCGCTTGAACGTACCTATAATTTACGAGGTGGGACACGATTTCCACACAAACACATGCATAATAGACCAGGGCGGGTCTGTTTTGAGGTGGATGTGAGAGGTGGCATTCGATAGGTTATATATTCTGGTTCAAGATTTAAGAAATTTGGCATAAGGCTGGACGATGACCCAATCGACCGCAGTATTATAATAATGAACAACACCTAGTAATGTAACTACTAATCCCTCAATTGTCTTTGCGACGGGTATCAATAGTTTTGGAACAGCTTACTAGGACCAGACTTTATATTATTTACAGAACGAACCAGTTACCTATCGTTGCAAATAAATTGTTAAAATTAAAATTTCTGCACAATGCTTCGTATTAAAAAAAAATTGCTATACACGAACTAGTTATTTATTTAACGTATGGCTACATCACAGGTTCATATAAATATAAATATAAATATAAATTATATAAATTACAAACAACAGTAAATATAAAAATATTATTCTACAAACAAACATCTAGATTATAAATATATTCGATTGACTCTTTTGTAGCAGCCAGGAAATCTGAAGGGTTGCCATTATAGGATCTAATCGGGCATTCCTCTACCATGTGTTTTACTGTTTGCCTTTCGGCGCCGCAGTCGCAATTTGGTGATTGTATTTTTCCCCATCTAAAAAGTGAGTCGGAACATCTGCCACAGTTCGTCCTTATTCTATTGAGTGTGGTCCAAATTCGTCTCGGTTGGTTGAAGCCCTCAGGTTTGCTTGTAATACATGGCATGTTCCAGTTAGCTGGTGCAGCGTTATTCTCCCATTGTTCTCTCCACCGTTCAGTTACATTAAAGTTTTGATCTACTAGCCTTTTTGCTGTTTTTAGAGGCGGGTGTCTTGAACGGAGCCTATTTATGTCTCTGGCGGAAGTTCCGACATGGGAGCGGAGCTCAGGATCAGTATTGATTTTTGTAAATTCTCTGACAAGGGCATGTTCCCGGCGGATGGGTGGTGGAGCTATATGACTCAAAGCTGGTAACCAGTAAGTGGGCGTGGCCTTGATTGTGCCCGATATAGTTCGCATGGCTTGGTTGAGTTGGACATCAACACGGTGAGTATGTGGACTGTTTATCCATACTGGTGCACAGTATTCCGCTACGGGGTATACCAGTCCTAATGCTGTCGATCTAAGTGTGGGTGCTGAGGAGCCCCATGTAGTGCCGCAGAGCTTTTGCAGGATGTTGTTACGAGTTCGGAGTTTTGCAGCAGTCTTAGTAAGATGCTCTTTAAAGTTCAGCGTTCTGTCAAGTGTAACACCTAAGTATTTTGGGTGTTTATTATATTTAAGGAGTCTATCCCCAAAATTGATTTGAGGTTGATAGTTGGCCATCTTGTTGTTCAAATGGAAGCAGGACACTTCTGTCTTAGTTGGATTGGGTTGCAATCTCCATTTGCGGAAATAATTCCCTAGGGCATTTAAATCGTTTGTTAGAATGCGTTCAGTGACCTCGAATTCTTTATGACTTGCGGCAAGCGTCCAGTCGTCTGCGTATCCAAACTTTTTTGATGTGGTTTCTGGCATGTCTGCTATGTAGAGGCTGAAAAGCATGGGAGCCAGCACGGATCCTTGTGGAAGTCCATTATTCAGTTTTCTTTGGGTACTAGTCTTGTCTCCCAATATAACTTTAAAGCATCTGTTGGATAGCATGGCGTTAATAACCTCAGTGGTCTTTCTGCATGGGATTATTCGCATTAATTTATATATTGCCCCTTGTCGCCACACAGTGTCATAAGCAGCAGATAGATCGATGAAGACAGCGGTTGTTTTTGATTGCTTTTGAAAGTTTGATTCCACATAATTGGTCAGGGCGAGTACCTGGTCTGTGCAGCTGCGGTTTGGCCGAAATCCTGCCTGTTCCACTGGTAAGTGTTGGAATATGGTTTTGCTGATTCTATTATACAACAGTCTTTCGAACAATTTGTACACCATACTTAAGAGTGCGATGGGGCGGTAGTTTTTCGGTGAATTATTACTTTTCCCTGGTTTTAAAATGGCGACGATTTTTGCATTTTTGAGTTGGTGGGGGACGTTTCCCGTTTGAAGGATGTCAGAAAAGAATTCTGCGAGCCATTGCCTAGTGAATCTGCCGCTATGTTTGAGGAACTCAGCGTGAATGGCGTCGAAACCCGGCGCTTTTCCTGTTTTCATTTCATTTAGGGCTTGCGATATTTCTTCATGCGTAAATGGGTTGGAATATTCTGTTGACTGTGCAAGACTAGATTTTATGGTTTTGAGGTCTTTTTTAACTTTAATTGTATGTAAACGATTTTGAGGTGCCCTAGAGGTTGACACTATGTGCGTCACGAACTAGTCATCATTGCTTACTTGAAATTTAGTTGCTTGGAATCAATTATTATTAACGATCACAAACGATTTTTATGTTCAACGGGCTCATTACTTAAATTTTATGGAGTTGGAATATTATGTGTTTTATGTCGTTTTAAATACAATGGACTTTCGATAATAAAGCTTTATATCTCCAATTAAAAGAAAATTAAAAAATCATTAGCAAGTATATTAGTTAAAGATAAAGTATACCTCTTATTATTATTCTATAGCTTTACACATTATAATTCTTGTGCTAATAGGTATTTAGGTATAATTAGGTATCATTAATTTATCTAGAAAACATAATTTATGACATATATGGAAAGGGGGCAAACATATTTAAGTTTGACATTTGCACATTCAGGCAGTTATTTTCCTGCATTTACATCGGTGGTTAGGTCAAGATTATTCAACTAAAATATCAGAAATCGGTGAAGTGCTAAGTGTAAAACACGTTTACATTGATCTGATGATGCCAAAGAAATTATTAGAAATGTTTATCAAACAGTGAAAGAAGATAATTCAAATCCAGAAGACGATAAGTTTCTCATCAAGGTAACATTTCAATTGACAAGGATGCCATATACAACAGTGGGGGTGGTAAATTGTTACAGATAGAATTCAACCTCGTAAAAAGCGAAGTGACTTTTCTACATATAAAGCAGTAAATGAAAAAGAACAGTTTGTTATAGATGAATTAGCCAAACGTGATGGTCATCTTATGTTGCGAATGCCTCCTTAGTACTGTGCTTTCATCCCTATTGAATTAATCTGGAGCCAACTTAAGAGAAGTTTACGACAAAACAACTACTGTCCCAAATTAAGTAGCCAATCGGTATTACATGTTGTAGAAAAAATGAAAAAAATTTTCCCAACGCTATGGCAAAATTATGTTTCACATGTTATAAAAACCGAAGATCATTACAGAACATTAGCCTCACACTCTCTCTCTCTTCAATCCTGACCCCCCAGGGGGAGTGTAGTGGTCGACGTGATGTCGTGTATTGTCCGTCTCCAGAGATCTCTGTCTCTGGTCATTTCTTTTAATTCATGCATAGGTCTTTGGCATATTCCTGTAATTTGATCTATCCATCTTGTTGGGGATCTTCCTCGTGATCTTCGGCCTTCTACCTTTCCTTGTATTATGAGTCTTTCCATGTTTTCTGTGTTTGCTCTCATAACATGCCCAAAATATTTTAATTGTTGGAGATGGACTTTACTAGAGAGTCGTTGGCTAACTTTTAGCTCTCTTAAAATTGAATTATTTGTTCTGCGGTCGGTCCAAGGAATTCGTAACATTCGTCTCCAACAGAACATTTCAGTGGCGTCTATCTTTCTTCTCTCCGATTGTCTCAGAGTCCAAGATTCACATCCGTAGGTCAGTATTGGGAATATTAAGCAGTTGATCAACCTCATCTTTATCGCTCTTGAAATTTGACAGTCCTTCCATATTTTGGTCATTTTTGCTGTGGCAACTTTTGCTAGATCAGATCTACGTTTAATCTCTTCTTGTAATGACCCTGTGTTTGTGATTAATGATCCCAGATATAAGTATGAGCTCACAACCTCGAACCGGTCAATTGTGGTTATGTGTGGATGATTGTTGTGTAGTCTATCCACTATCATGATCTTTGTCTTTGATATGTTTAATTGCAGACCAAATATTTGACTTTCGTTTTCGTCATCTGCGAAACGTAGGTTGTTTAGTTTATGACCATTTATTGAGATGCCCTTTTCCCATCCTTCAAGTGCTCTTCGCATAATATACTCCCCATATATGTTGAATAATTGTGGAGATAGTGTACATCCTTGTCTGACACCCCGTTCTGGATGAAATTCGTTCGAAAGTGTGTCAAGTACTTTAACTGATCCAGTAGTGTGTTCATATAGTTCGGTTATAAGCGTAATTAGATGTTGTGGTACGCCTACTTCTTTTAGTATTCGCCATAAGTGTCTCCACTTAACCCTGTCGAACGCTTTACGGTCATCTATAAAACAGATGTATAGTGGGATGTTGAATTCCCTAGATTTCTCGATTATCTGTCTTATATTCAGCAGCTGTTCTCGAGTGCCTCTACCTTTGGTAAATCCAGTTTGCTCTTGTGGAATTTCTCTTTGAAGGAATGTTTTCATCTCTCATTGATTATATGTAGCATTATCTTGCTAGCATGGGATATAAGAGAGATAGTTCTATAATTGTCGCATTTATGTAAGCTGCCTTTTTGATGTATGGTCGTTATTGTAGATTTTGTCCAGTCTTCAGGCGATTGTTTGGAATGCATCCTCATTTGGAATGCAACCTCACACATTAAACCAATAATTAGATGATGACGATTCTACTAAAGATGACAGCGATAGTGACATAGACTTGTAATTTGTAATTATTTTTTTCCATCTAAACTTCAAATTTTGTTTTTTTTTATGTTTTTACATTATTTTACATATTATTATTACGAAACACATGGCCCAGGTATGATGCTTTCCTCCTTTTAACAGTTGTTAACAATTCCACCTCTTTATACCTCTGTGTTGATCACTTGGTCTGTCCAAGGTATTCTCAGTTTTCGTCGATACAGCCACATTTATAGAGCCGCTAACTTCTTTATAGTTGCTGCTGTTAACGTCCACCCTTCTACTTCTACTCTAAGTAGTGTAAAGAGTACGTAGATTAACGCTTAGTTTGCGGTTGCTTAAGAGCTTTCACATTTTGATGAATTTGGATCTTGCTATTTCAATTCGGATCTTAATCTCTACGTCTGGGTCCCACTTATCATATCCCTTCTTCTTCATGTGCCGTGCTCGATTATCGAGCGTTGGCTATCAAATTGGCTATAGTAATTTTGTTGACGTGAGCTCGGAAAAGAGATGCAGAGGATCTGTTAAACCAATTGCTTAGGTATCTAAGCCATGACGTTCTTTTTCAACCTACCCCCTTCTTCCGTATACCTTGCCTTGTATTATTAAATGGAGGATATTATATCTCTCTGGGTGGCGCATTTTTTTTAACCTATTCTCTATCCTTCCATTGTTGGATATAGGTCTCCTCCAGTTCTCTCCATCTTTCCCTATCTTGAGCTGTTCTCTGCCATGTGGACACTCCTTGTTTCCTGATGTCATCTTTCCACCTCATCTGTGGTCTGCCTCTTGATCTCTTTGCATTGTATGGACGCCACTTTCCGATGGCATTGTTCCATCGTCCGTCTTGGAGACGTTCATTGTGTCCAGCTGGGTGGCGCATAACATGGCTAAAATATTGAAGTTTGCGATTTTTAACTGTTTTGACGACTTCCGTAACTTTTCCCATCCGATGCAAAACAACTTCGTTACGAACTCTATCCACCCAACTTATTCGTAGGATTCTTCGATATACTCAGATTTCAAAGGTTTCCAGTTTCTTAAGAAGTGTATCCGTCAAAGTCCAACCTTCGACACCATACAAAAGAGTAGAGAATACATAACATCTGTATTTCCCAGATATTTAAATCGGTCTACTCTTTCAATACTTTCGGTTTCAATATTCAGGTCGATATGTTAAATGTTCTTTTTACTGATCACCATAAATTTAGTTTTCTTTCTATGGATCTTCAGTACAAATCGGTTGCCAGTTGTATTTACTCTATTTAGCATCATCTGTAAATCTTCGATGTTATCGGCCAGTATAACAGTATCATCTGTATATCGAAAATGACTTATTGGTACGCCATTAATCTTGATGCCCTCGTTGTACTCTTGCAGTGCCTCTAGAAATATTTGTTCCTTGTACAGGTTAAAAAGCAGTGGCGAAAGAATACAGCCCTGTCTAACCCCTCTCGAAATGGTTACGTTTTCACTCACCATATGTCCATTCTTCATGTGGGCTGTTTGATTCCAATATAGATTTTTTATAATCTGGATGTCCTTAGTGTCAAGTCCTGTAAGATGTAATAGTTCTATGAGTTTGTCATGTTTGATAGTATCGAATGCTTTCTCATAGTCGATAAAACAGGCGTAAACATCTTTTTGTTGATCCAGGCATTTTTGAATCAAGACTTGTATTGCAAAGAGGGGCTCTGGAGTTCCAAAACCGCATCTTAAATCGAACTGCGTTTTACTTATTCTTCGTCTTCTTCTTCAAATGCCATCTCCACGGCGGAGGTCGTCAATCATCATAGCTATTCAGACTTGTGCTTTTACTTATGTTGTGTTCTAATTTTGTTCGTATTTTGGAATGGATAATATGCAAGAATACTTTAACGGTGTGACTCATTAAACTTATAAGGCGATATTCACTACACGTCTTAGAATTGGATTTCTTGGGAAGGGCACAAATGTAGATTTCAACCAGTCCTATGGAATTTGACCAATATCGTATATCTTATTAAATAGTTTCAATACTACATTAAGGTTGTTCTCGTTTTAAAAATTCGACAGGTATTTCATCGCATCCTGTTGCTTTCCCATCTTCCGTTTGATCTACAGCTTTTATCACCTCACTTTTCAATATATTTGGTCCATTCAGACAAAGTGTTCATAGAAATATGACGATATCCATAACAAATGTTATGTAATTTGCCCAAGTCTGTAACTGTTCTTCTTTATCTACAATAAAATTGTTGTTCTCGTCTATTAACCTACCAAAGTGTTTTTTCTTGTAAGTATAAGTAAACTCTTTGATTTTTTTATGAATGTTAAAACTATTGTGTCTTCGTTCTAGCTCTTCTATCTCTTGACATTTTCTTGTAACCATTTCTCTTAGGATTCTTTTATCTTTCTGTTGATCGTTCTATCCAGTTCTTTATATTGTTCGGGATTATTCTTATCTTTGATTATTCTCTTTGTATACTGATTTTTGCTACCACTCTTTTTACTGTTATTAACATTATTTTCCGTAACTTATTTAATTTGTTTATTTCTCTTATTTCATTGTAAATAATAACATACCTATAACTACATAGCTATTGATACGTATTGAATACATGATATATTTAATTTTATATTTATTATTCCAACCCTGATAAAATATTATATGTACTTAAACTTTTTTGTTAATTTTAGCGAATCCGCTCCTGGAGGGTCTGTTGTTTGTTATTATAATACTAAATCGGTAGGATATTCCCACCAGCGGCAGGCAATATTTCTTATATCTTGACGGAAACTATAACTTCAGTTATGCTAACTAACTTATTCTTCCTCTCAAAGAGGTCAGAAACATTAATAAATAGATGAAAATATTTAGAAATTAATATAAACATTGATTTTTTTTTCTTTTCTTGCATATGACTTTGATTTGAAAAAAAATAATTTTGGAAATTCTTCTAAAGTTGAAGTAAATAGTAATACTAAAACAATCATCAAATAATGAATCCTCTTCTTCTTATTCTTATGTTTCGGAGCCAGGACATTTTCTTGCGTCCCATTCCTCTCTTGCCTTCAATTTTACCCTCGATTATAAGTTGGAGGAACTGGTATTTTTCATTTCGCATGATGTGACTCTAGATTGATGGACCAGTTGTTCCTTTTCTTGATGGTTTCGAAAAGTTGGCGTTCTTGGTTTATTCTTTTAAGGACATCTATATTTGTGATTTTCGCTGTCCATGGTATTTTTAGGATACGGCGATAAAGCCACATTTCGAAAGCTTCTAATCTGTTTATATCCCTCGTTTTGAGTGTCCAGCCCTCTACGCCATATAGCAGCACTGACCATACGTAGCACTTAGTAAACCTTAGTCTCAGTTGAAGATCAAACTCTGAACAAGTCAGTACTTTCTTGAATTTTACGAAAGCTTGTCGAGCTTGCTCAATGCGACATTTTACTTCCCTGTCCGATGCCCAGTCTTCAAAAAGCCACGATCCCAGGTATTTAAATTTACTCACTCTTTCAATGGACTTAGTATTCAGTGTTATGGTGGAGTTTTCAAGTGCATCTAAGTTTCTGGAGATGATCATGAATTTGGTCTTTTTGGTATTAATCTCTAATCCCATTCGCTTACTGTATTCTCCGATTATAGTGACAAGTTGTTGAAGATCGACTATGTTGTCACAAATTAAGACACCATCATCTGCATATCGTATGTTGTTGATCAATACACCATTCACCTTGATTCCCATCTCTGCATCCTCCAAAGACTCTTGAAATATGGCTTCCGAATAAATGTTAAATAAAAGAGGGGAAAGCACACATCCCTGTCGAACGCCTCTTCTTATATGTATGGGTTTGGATATAGAATTGTCTATTTTTAAATGTGCCGTTTGATGCCAGTACAGGTTTTCAATGCATCTTATGTCTTTTTGGTCTATATCAACTTTCTTGAGAATCTGCATTAACTTGTGGTGTTGGACACGATCAAACGCTTTTTGGTTATCTAAAAAGCATAGGAAACACATCCTTCCTCTGATCGTAACAATTTTAGACCAGCACATGTGTTGTTACTATTGCTTCTCGTGTTCTTAAACCTTGCCTAAACCCGAACTGGGAATCACTGATGTCCCATTCACAATCAATAATGAATAGTGAACTATAAATTGTATTTATTTATGGAGTTATATGTGGAGTGTAAAAGAGTTGTGGAGAGTATCACCCCACAACTCTATTAGTTCTGAAGCGATTTTTAGAATTAGAATATTAAAAACAACCATAAAAAAATTGGAGAGAGTGATTCTCTCTCCTGATGCCAATCAACATCTGTTTGTTTCCTGTGTAGTATAGTTTTAATGTACAATTTTATGTTTATGACATTTTCAACAGTTTGTGAACTGAACAGATGCTCTAGGAAGCGAAAGTACTTAGGCAAGATTTAATTAATAAACTTTGTTAGATATCTGCTTTTCATTTGATCAAAGTTCATTTATTCGAGCCTTCAACCTTATATCACTTGATTTAAATATTATGTTACACTCATGTATCGGACTAAAATGTTAGAAGGAAAGATGTAACAAAAATATGGCAACACTGTTTAAAAGTAATACCTACTCTTTCGAGATGGCGACTGCCTCTCACTTCTATTCAAACGTAGTTAAAAGTTTGCCATATGAGTATAACCTAATGTTATCCATATAACGTTGCTGGGAAAAATTTTGAAATTTCTGAAGAACTGATATTTTATGAAACATTTTATTGTTAAAAATAAATAATACAATAACAACTTTAGTGGCTTATATCGTACTCAACTTTAAAGATCATCAAAGGAGCTGATACCGACACATAATATTGGAATAACCTTCCTATATAACCTGAACTGCCGAAATGTCGAAAATGGTTTTAAATTGCAGAAGAGCTGCAATTAAAAATATAGTTTTAGTTAGATTATATCTATAAAAATTCGTAATATTTAAGATATCAATATAAGTCCGATTTTAAATAAAATACTAAAAATTTAATACGTTTTGACATGCTACTGCTGTGGTTAATCATAAAATCGATTAACGCTAATTCTCTTTCCATCAGCTTGTATCCTGGGCTGCTTTCATGGACTCAGTTAATGTCTTGCTATTAGCTTTTTGCACTTCATCTGTCTGTAGACTGAATTAGCAGCTCTGTCTTGATTCCTTCAAAACTTGAAATTATATGTCTCGTAACCCTTTCTGGGCCCTGATTCTAATTGAGATTCTTCGCCACCTTCTTTATATAATTCCGCTGGGAGATTATCTATTCCGGGTGATTTGTTTCTGGCTAGTTTGTTTACAGCGTCTTTAACTTCCAGGATCGTTGGTGGATTCTCCTCTCTCTCGTCTGCTCCGCTTACCTCACAGCTTTCGTCTTCCGGTTTTTCTTCTTCTTCCTCTATATTAAGTATCTGGTTAAAATATTCCGTCCATCGATTTAGTACGTCTGTTCTTGTTGTTAATTAGATCGCCATTCAAACTTCTACATTGATTTGTGTTTGCCTTGAATTCTTTTCTGTTGATGTTAACTTTCTTATAGAATGTTCTGAATTCTTTCTCTCTGTTGAGGTTTTCTATATATTGAAGTTCCTTTTTTAAGTGGTTTCGTTTCTTCATTATGTGTATTTTCTTTTCTTCTCTTCTCTTTGTCTGGTAATTCTCTACACTTGTTCTAGTCCGGCGGGGATCTCTACATCCATGAGATCCTACGCATACTCCTTTAGCACCATATTTTAAAGGCTTTCATTCGTTTCATATTGTCCGATTTTATTATCCATGTGGTTGGCTCTTAACTAGGTAGAGGAAAGTTAAGACAGGTACCAATGTGTTTTAACTTCTCCCAAAAGTTGATACACACAAGATCTTTTAGATGGAAGTAACAACCTAAAAGAAGGAGAAAACCTTCTACTATGAATGGGATTTAATATATGCCAATCTTGGCAAGATAATTACATATCTTGGAAATCCGGCATTCACTATAAGACCTGTAACAGATGGTCATTAAAAATAGGTCTTATAATCTCTACAATGGCCGATATTAACTGACGCTTTCTTGGAAAAACTCAAAACAGAAAAATTATGATGATGGTATTAAAGATCACCTGCAATATGTCTTACACCTCGTAACTTTCAGTAAAACCCAATAATACGGTACCCTGTTAACCCTTTGAGACCTGACTTTTTTATTTTCAAAAAAAAAAATCTCATTTGTTTTTATATTTCAGAAGTCTTTAATTAGAAAGAAAAAATGAAAAAACTTGTGTACGCTTTAAAAAAAAAATTATTGTACATATGTATGTACATATGGTCTTAAATATAAACTCAACACTAAAAATATATTTACTACAAAGTAATTATTATTACATATTTATTGTTCATGAAAAGCTGCAAAACAGTTTCTAGCCTTAATTAAACACAGATGTATTTTACATTTTGTACAGAACACATGACTACGTCCATTACAATCTGTGTTTTTACACCTAGTAGCCTCCTTCTTAGAATCAAACTCCGGTATGTGACCAAAATTGTCCGTTTGTATTTCCAAAAATGGTCTCGTCTCTCCTCGTCTTTTAAATGTTGAAATAGAAGGCTTAGGAGATGAAGATGCTGGTCTTCCTCGTTTTCTACTTACTGAATTGCCCATATTTATTAGGCTTTCGGCAACTCTGACTCTGAAGTCTAGAAATTTCATTCGATCCTTATTGGTTGTATTACATTTGTCGCAGTCCTTCCTGTATTCCAGCCAGCTGTTGGTGAGAGCGAAGTCTATCATGTGCATAATAACACGCAATGTCCACTTTCGCGATCTAATAAATATTCGATAATAATTAATCATCTGGTCCATTAGATCAACTCCGCCCATTCCATAATTATAATCTTTGACAATTTCAGGTCGGTTAACATCTACGTAACAAGAGCCTTTTTTGTCCCATCTTCTAACTATGTCTAAATTACCTGCACCAACATAATTGGAGGCTAATTTCACAGTCTTTGTATCTAACCATTTGACTAGCACCACATTTTTTTCTTTATTGACGACTTCATCTACGGAACCTCTCGGTAGTTTCAGCATTTCATTGTCTGGTAACACAGGAGGTTTGTAAAATCTATCTATTCGAATAGTCCCTCCAGCATATATTTTTTTGGCCAATAATATTTCAAGTAGTTCATAGGATGAGAAATAATTGTCATAATATAATTTGTGGCCTTCACTGGTGGAAATTCTTTCGGCTAGTTGAAGAACGATAGATGCCCCTAATCCATGTTTTGTTTTATTATCTGCATTCAGTTCTGTAGATTTACCCTGATAAAAAACAAAATCAAAAGCCTGACCACTTTTTCCGCACAAGACGAATAATTTTATTCCCCAAGGACAGGGCTTCCCCTTCACATATTGTTTTACGGAAAGTTTTCCTGTGTAAGGAATCATTTGCTCGTCAACACTAAGTACTTCCTCAAGTTCAAGCTGTAAACATCTCTTTCTGACAGCGTCGATGATAGGACGAACCTTATAAAATTTATCTGTATCACCTGCTGGTCTTTCCAAATTGTTCACTAGATGTAAACATGTTCTAAGCTGGAAAAATCTGTCCCTAGACATGTTATCTAGGAACATTCTAATACCAAGGCTTCTTTCCCAGTACATCCTAATTTTGGGAAATTTGTTTAAATTTCCAATCATTATATGAAGTGCAAATAAAATTTTAATTTCTCTCTCATTAGTTGGTCTAAAAATTTTTCCGTTCTGTAAGGCATATACATTTGTAAATGTTGCTATATTTTCAAACAAATCATTTGAAATATACTTCGAAAAATACTGAATTGGGTACAGTGGCTCTGTAAGACTTGTATTTGGGGAAGTAGGATGCCATGTAAATGTAGGAGTCTCTATCGATGCCTTAGTCCACTCTACGGTTCTCTTTTTTGTTTTAATTTCTCTTTGTTTTGGTTTTTTAGAACAATCCTTTTCTGAGAAACATACTTTACTTCCTAATTTTTTTGTACCCGAGTAACCTGCAACTTCATCTGGTATATATTCGTCGTCTGAATCATAAGTTCTCCCTAACTCCTCATTATCATTTTCGCTGCCATCACCTTCTTCCAGTGTCTCAGTGTCACGTCTGGTCAAAGCATCAACCCCTGGTCTTATAATAGATTTATTCTCACAGTTATCCAGAATTCCATCCTCCTCGTCAGAACTCTCTCCTCCGGGAACTTCCAAATTGTCTATTTCTGATACGTTACCGTCCTCTATCAGGTCAATTAACTCTTGGAGATGTTTTGGGTTGTCGAAATCATATTTTTTTCTTTTGTAATCCATGTTATCTGCAATCAACAATACTAAGTTAAAACCCAAGTTTAGACCATATGTACATACAGATGTACAATCAGAAATATGCTTTCAGACCACTTGTACATGCTCATGTGCATCTAAAAAATGTTTGTTTATTTCAAAACTATCGTTTTTATGGCAATGTTTTGTACTTTATAAAAAACTACTTACCTTATAAATCACACTTAAAAAGTTGGATCGATTTCGTTTCACAAAAGATAACAGTTTCTCGTAAAATAAAACTAGCAGTATCGGTTACCAACTAAACAGCTGACACTTTACAACAAAATCGCTGACAACTTTACCTGTTGACCACTAGATGGAAGCAGAAGTTAAAAATGTGGATCGTAAATGTATATTTGAGTGACTGAATGCTATTTCGGTATAGATAAGCGAGTAGTTGGTATTTAACAAAACAATAAAAGCTATGTACATACACATGTACACATACAATATGGGTACAAAAAAATTAATTTGTGAGTCACGTTGGTGTGAATTTATTTGAAAAGTAAGCAGTCAAATTAAGGATTTTATCATCCAATTTATCAACGGGACAGATGATATTTTTTATAATTTGTGATACATTGTCATATACTCAGAATAATGTTTAACATCAAAATTCGAAAACCAAACACAAACTCCAGTATATGCCAGTGTTTTCAAGCGGCCAATAGATATTTGTTGTAATTCGTGAAAATTCTGCTGAGATAACGTTCATATATTCCCCGACTATAAATGGAATAACACAAGATTTAGTTTCATTTTAAAAGTAGGCTTCTGGTAAATACCTATTTATTTTTTAATATTCTCGAATCAACGACCCCTGAACAAAATTATGACCCGCCGGCACTGTCTAAAAGTAATGTAATATATTAAATAAATACTAACCTCCTATATCAGGCAACGGTGGCATCTTTTGAAGTAAATCCTGACAAAAGGTTTGGAGAAAATCAAGATACAGGGATACTAGTGTAACAATAAAATTTAAAGTCTGTCCTGAAATAATTTAAAAAACTTTATCAGTATTAAGATCAAAATTATACAGCTTAAAACTAAAGTAACCGATAATGCCACGGAGACCATTTCTTTTGGTTATGAACATTGATTCTTTGCGATTAGTATTATTAATTTGTTTCTGGGTCTACCGTCTACGTGTTTCTGGGTCTACCCGTCATCAGAAGGAGTTTGTAAGAAGACTCAAACCAAATCAAAACGCACCGATTACTCTGGCAATTACATAAAAATAACTACCAGAGTATGCAAGTAGAGACCTCTAGTGAGGAAAGATGAAGATACGTCGATAGCAATTAAAGTAAACTGTATACCCAAGCTTAAACAAGCCATCCTTTTCTTTATTCATTCTTCTCGAGACCTCGAGATTTGTGACTATCTCGGTCCATGATATTCTAGGATTCTGCGATACATCACAGTTCAAATGCCTCTAATTTTTTTATATCAATCTTTTTCAACGTCCATGACTCCATTCCGTAGAACAGCACAGAAAGTACGTAACATCTCATCAGGCAAAGTTTCATTTCAAGGTTCAAATCTCTTCCGCAGAACACTCTCTTCATTTTAGTGAATATGGATCTGGCTTTTTCTATTCTTATTTTGATTTCTGCTGAGCTATCGTTGTCTTCATTTATAAAAGTGCCAAAATATTTGTATTTGCTAACTCGATCAATAATTTCATTGTGTAAATATCTTTACCATCTTTTCTTTATCCATCTACCTTTATTCATTGGCTTCGAGTGACCATACCACACTTGTTGCCTTGTTTCAATTCCGCCTATACTAGAATATACAATATTTGTCCTCGTTCTAATATCCTGATATGATCTTTTTAGAATACACCAAACGCTCTTTTTAGAAAATCCATTTCTACTGCTTTTCTTCTTTTTCTATTTTTTTTTTTTTTTTTCGTGATCTGCCAAACTTCTGTCCCATAAGTCATAATAGGCTCTAATAAGGTACGATAGATTGTCAATTTTGTTTTTTGTCTAATATCTTTAAACCATAGTAGAGAGTTTAGAATGTTTACTCTTTTGGTAATGCTTTCTTTAGATATTATAGATCCGAGATATGTGTATTCATTGCATGTTTTTGCATTTTTTGTATTCTTTCTTTGATTTTTAAAGCATGTAGTCCATGTCTTCCTCATCATTCGCTACTTCTTCTTCTTCTAGTTCCATGACCGTTATCGATCGTTGGATATCATGTTGGCTACCATATTCGCTATCGTGACTTTATTGACAGCAGCTCTAAATAACGATGTAGTTGATTTTCCATACCATTGCCTTAGATTTTTCAGCCATGATGTTCTTCTTCTACCAGGACCACGATTACCTTGGATCTTTCCCTGAATGATCAGATGTAAAAGATCATATTTTTCAGGGTGTCTCATAATATGACCGAAGTATTCCAGCTTGCGTTTCTTTATTATATTGACCAGTTGTGTTGTTTGGTTCAGCCGTCTAAGGACCTCCTCATTTCTAACTCTGTCGACCCAGCTTATTTTCAGTAGTCGTCTGTATACCCACATCTCAAAGGCTGTCAAGCGTTTAAGCATAGCCTCAGTTAGGGTCCACGCTTCTACTCCATACAGCAGGACAGGAAAGATGTAGCAAGATATCATACGAACTCTAAGGTCAATGCTAAGATCGTGACTGCAAAGTACGTTTCTCATTTTTACAAAGGCAGCTCGGGCTTGTTCTATTCGGCTTTTAATTTCTGCGGTTGGATCCCAGCTCTCATTGATATTACTGCCGAGATACACGAGTTTCTCTACTCTGTCCAGTGTGGCATCTCCGACTTTTATACCGTCATCATGTATATAATTTTGTTTGCTAACTATCATATATTTAGTTTTCTTAACGTTGAGTTTTAATCCATACTGATCACAAGTCTGTTTTATTTTGTTCATTAGATTTTGAAGGTCTTCTCCGCAATTGGCAAGGACTAAGGTATCGTCGGCATATCTAATATTGTTGACGGTTACTCCATTCACAATAATACCTTCGGTTGTCTCCATTAAGGCTTCCTTAAATATTTCCTCCGAATATAAGTTAAAAAGTAAAGGCGACAATATACAGCCTTGTCTCACTCCTCTTTTTATATTTATTTCATCCGACAGTTCTTGTTCAACCTTTATTCTTGCCACTTGATGCCAGTATAGATTTGTAATTATTCGTAGATCTTTATCGTCCAATCCAGCTGTTTCCAATATTTCTAGCATTTTGTTATGTCGGACTTTGTCAAAAGCTTTTTCAAAATCGATTGCACAAATATACACATTTTGATTTATATCTCTGCATCTCTGTACTAGCACCTGTATACTAAACAAGGCTTCTCTTGTACCCAAGCCACTCCTAAACCCAAATTGAGTATTGCTAATTCTGTCCTCTAACAGCGTGTAAATTCTGCTGTGTATTACTCGCAGAAAGATTTTCAAAACGTGACTCATCAGACTTATTGTCCGATAATCACCGCATGTCTTTGGACGATGTTTCTTAGGTATTGTGACAAATGTCGACTTTAACCAATCAGTTGGTAATATCCCAGTGTCATAAATTCTGTTAAAGAGATTACACAGAGCTTTAATTCCATTTTCTCCCAAAAACTTTAGTATTTCAGCACTTACTTCATCGGGGCCAAGTGCTTTTCCATTTTTTGCCGTTTGTATTGAACGTCTTACCTCACTTTCTGTTATAGATGGACCTGATATAGCAATCGGTGTATAGTGTTCTACTCTCTCATCTTCAAATAATTCAGAAATGTAGTTTTTCCATTCTTTTAACTTTTCATTGATGTCTAATATTCTGTGTCCGTTTCTGTCTTCTAAACTTTGGGATACTTGTTTCCATTTGTTTCCAGCGACCTCTTTCAATTTCTTGTGCAGATGAAATGTATCGTGTTTCTTTTCATATTGTTGAATTTCATTACATTCTTTACTATGAAATTGTGTTTTCGCGTGTCTTATCTTCTGCCTGATTATTGCGTGGATCCTCTTGTATTCGTTTTTATCTTTATTTCTGACTTCTCTTCTTTGATCCATAAGTCTCAGTATTTCTTCTGTCATCCACCCTTGTTTTTTTCTTGCTTTTAGCGCACTCAATTTTGTTTCTTGAACAGTCTTTAAGATGTCTTTAATTCTCGTCCAGTTTTCCTCAGTACTTTCTTCTTTGCTTGATGTTAACTTCATCTTTTGTTCTAATATACTAGTTATTTCTTGTTTTACAGTATCATTTAGCATCGTTTCTCTATCAATAGTAACTGTTTGCTTATTTGTCCTTGCAACTCTTTTTAATCTCAGTCTTATTTTTTCTACTAAAATATTGTGATCTGTTGGTACATCTGCCCCTGGATATGCTACGACTACCTGATTATCTGCGAAATATAAAGTTGTTTGAGATTTACCACCCCCTATGTCTATTCCCATTCCGGATACCTGTTCCCTCCACGACTCTAGCGATGATTTAATATATATTTTAAATAAGGTCCGAGATAGACAACATCCTTGTTTAAGCCCCTTTGTTATTGAAAATTATACACATATAAAGTTTTCTTCTTTAACTACACTAACTTCTAACATTGATTTAAAACTATTAATATTAGTATCCTCTAGATTATTTTGATGTGTGTGAATGCGGTGTAATGCGGTGTGAACTACTTTGCTACAATACAATATACTAATAAGTGAGGCGAATATTCTGCGAGCTAGTAATTTTAGCTGGCGGGATTACGAGATTTTGCGACTGGTTTCGATGAAAACTTTTACTCAACTTCTGGTAATATGCAAATTATGCAGGCCGCTAGCGACGAGCTTTTACCCCAAAGTACCGTTAAATACCTTCCTTCGTTATTCCTTCTAAGAATCGCAATATTGGCATGATTTAGAATCTATACCAGGTGAAACAGGAATTTCACTAAATTATCACTTGAAGAGACATATTCTTAAACTTTAAGGCTCAATGTTCAATAGAGTATTACGACGCATTATATCGTCAGACACTCGGGCTGATATAAATTCAAACTCATAAAACTAAATCTTTCCATTGCGGTGGTTAGCGTACGAAGGTGCTATCTACTTTTGTGGCCAGGAACGAAAACGATTTAATTATATCGTTTTCTATCTTTTGGGCTCTACGAAATGTGCAAAAAATAAATCTTTTAGCAACAGTGTCTATTGCTCTGTTGAATGTTACAATTTTAACATAAGCGGGTCCGTGATTTTCTGCTTCATGCCACTTAGTAGTTTGTTAGTTTTCACGATCAATTTTTCACAGTACACAAAATGCATCTTCTTCTTCTTCATGTGCCTTGTCCGTTCCGAATGTTGGCAATCAACATGGCTATTCTGACTTGGTTTACGACAGATCTGAATAGTTCAGCAGATGACAATCTCTTCTCCTCTCTGGACACCTTCTGCTATCTATTTTCCCTTGAACGATCAGCTGTAGTACTCTATATTTATATGTCTCATAACGTGACCCAAATATTCCAACTTTCTTTTCCTTATACTTATTCCTACCTCTCTCTCTTTACCTATCCGGCATAATACCTCTTCGTTGGTTACGTGCTCAGTCCAGGATATACGTAATGTACGTCGATAAGCCCACATTTCGAAAGCCTCTACTTTTTTCATCAATGTTGCAGTCATTGTCCACGCCTCCATTCCATATAACAAAACCGGGAATACATAACATTTCAGAAGCTTGATCCCAATTTGAGTTAACTGTTGTTCTCAAGTAGATGTACGAATCCACGTGTTCAATTCTTTCATTGTCTAATATCAGTTGCTGTGGTGGTTTTGGGTTTTGCTTACTAACATCCATTTGGTTTTGGTGGTATTTAGTCTGAGTCCGTATTGTGCACTTGTTTTTTGTATCTTACTCATTAGGCAACTCAGTTCCTCCATGCTACTTGCTAGTATCACAGTGTCATCAGCATACCTTATGTTATTAATTATTTCTCCATTTATCTTTATGCCTTCTGTGCTTTCCTCCAGCGCTGTCTTAAATACTTCTTCTGAGTATATATTAAAGAGAATTGGAGACAAGATACAGCCCTGTCGTACCCCTTTCTTGATCTCAATTTTATTGGTTAATGTAGATCCTACTTTCACTTTAGCTGTTTGACCCCAATAGAGACTCGCTATTGTTCGAATGTCTCTGTAGTCGACTCCGATCTTATGGAGAACTTCAATTATCTTTTCGTGCTTTACGTTATCGAATGCTTTTGCGTAGTCTATCAAGCATATGGACACTCTTTGTTCATATCTCTGCAGCATTGGATGAGTACCTGTAGACTAAAAAGTGCTTCTCTTGTCCCAAGAGAATTCCGAAACTCAAGCTGCGAATCTCCAATGTTTTCCTCTCATTTTTTGCTTATTCTGTTGTAAATAACCTTGGTGTATGCCTTCGAAATGTGGTTAATTAGACTTATCATCCGATGTTGATCACAAGACTTTGTTTTTGGTTTTTTCTGTATGGCAACAAAAGTTGACTCTAGCCAGTCTTCAGGAAACTCCCCGCTGTTATAAATATTGTTAAAGAGTCTGACGAGTGAGTCTAGAAATTGACTGTTTGTTTCGCACAGCATTTTCAATACTTCCCCGTATACGTTATCGTTGCCTGGTCTTTTTTAAGACCCTTTATAGAATTCTCCACTTCTGATTTTAGAATAGAAGGACCAGTATCATCATTGCTCAGTGTATACCCACTAGAACGGTCATCATTAAACAGTTGTTCCACATTAGTTTCCCAGATTCTAACTATTTTGTCGGGGTCTAGTTGTAGATTTCCATTATCATCGCACAGCCCTTTCGATACAATATTGTAGTTTTTCTTTGTTGTGAGTTCCTTTATCTTCTTATGCATATTGTGATAGTCGTATACCCTTTCGCACTGTTCGATTTCTTCGCATCTCTCCGAGAACCATTTCTCTTTAGTTTTTCTTATCTCAGCTCTTATTCGTCTATGGGTTTCACGGTATTTGGCAGTATCTTTAGTTTTATATATCCGTCTCTCTTCCATCATGTCAAGGATTTCTGCAGTCATCCAGTCTTTCTTTTTTCTCGTATCAGGTAGTAAAAACTTAGTGCTTGAAGTCCTAATGTCTTCTTAAATGCACAAAATGCATAAGGGATAAAATCATCGTCGAAATTTGTGTAGCAATCTAATCTATTAGGGTAAGTAAGCTATGTCTAATAAGTACTAAAGAAATACTGCAGAATAAGACATTAGCTTAAAACGCTTTGTAATTTTAAGTTTTAAATAAATTACTCATTGTGTTGTCAGTGAACAGATTTTAATGCTACTCCGAAAGAAAAATAATAAAAATAAAAAAAAATAATTGTCTGCTTACCGCTAGTTGGAAAATCAGGAAACTTAGGTATTCGCGGTAATGCTGGAAGTCGCTTTACAAAGTCCATAACAGGTTCGAGAGTCTTGTTCAAAAAAGCAAAATATTGTCCTTCTAATGTTACTAAAGTATTACCAATTACTGTAAGTTCTGTAAGGAAAATAGTTTATGTTAAAAACACTTTTAGCAAAATATTAGTATAGCAAATTATATTTTGTTAAAACCAGAAATGACACAATCAATGAAAATCACACAATCGGCACGCACACTTAACCTTTCAGTAGACGCAGATTAATTTTTTGTATCAGTAGTCGCACCCGGTCTACTATACCGGCCATAAAAATAGTCCTCTGGATGCATTTTTCTTTTAATTTTAATAAAATAAACTATTGTTTGTAGTTCTTTAACATTATTTAATTTTATTGACATATTTTATTTATTTAAAACGTTTATTTACCTAAGCACAAAATATAGTCTACAATTGTTGTCATAATTTGATTTATTCTCTGTTTTACTAAACAAATTACAATTAATTTAAAATTAGAACATACCATATCAGTCCTCAAGAATTATCTTAAACAAAAATAAAACATTATTTTACTAAGACTTATCTTAAAAAATATAAGAGAAGCCGGAATATTGTTACAGTCATTGCAAATTGGATTTACATGTTCCCAAACAAAAGTACTTTTCACAAATCGAAAAAAAAAAAACAAAACAAAAACTTTGTTTTTTGATTCTTTTTTATCCACAATCACTACACCTCGCAATTGCTCCCAAAGTTCTTTGAACTTGCACAGCATCTTCATCCAAATGACAGATCTTCTTTATTCGAATCCTTATTGTTAAGACATTTTTGCTTCGATTCTTTTAGTGGCTGTACATAAGGCTAAATGCTAAATTTATCAAAACTTCTGGTCGGGTCCTTGTGGAATTTGGAATGTAACAATTATTGTAAATAACATAGGAATTTATTGCTGTAACACTTAAAACGCTGTACAAAACAACTATACGCCATTCTACTACAATGTGCTACATCATATTGTAAGCATAATTATCTACGGAATCAACACCTCTTTTTAATATGTTTATCTGATTTCCAGTTTTCCAGTTAGTGGATCAACGTCGTCGCCAGAGAAACTCGAAAGCTTTCAAGTGGCTTTAGATTTGACCATCATTGACTCCAACCGGTCTCCTAGACAAGCTGCGTCTACTCAAAAGGTTAAACTCGACCTGTAAACTACGTATAAAAATCGCGTAGCTTCGTGCCGACATGGTTCTTTCTTTCCAAATACTTTACAAAAAAAATATTAATACTTACGTTCTGTAGTAGGAAATAAATGTATATCTGTCAAATTAAATGTAGTTTTTAACGTTTCGACAATACGTTCCACAAACTGTACAATATCGTTCATTATTAAAGCTGGTACCTTACGAATGCCATTGATAACACCTGTAAATAAGGAGATTGTATTATTATTAACAAATATATCTTTAATTCACTGTAATTTAAAAAATTATAAATTTGTTAAAAACCAGAGTATAAAATAGAGTATTGACAAATAAAAAAAAAATAAAAGTCGACACATTAACCAATCTCGATCAAATTAAAGAATGTATGAAAAATATTGTGTGTTTAAGTAATATTAAGTAATATTGCGAAATATTAAGTAAAATGCAAAAATTCACATTTAGAAAAGAAAATTATCGATTTGCCAAAAGTAGTTACAACATAAAAACTTCTAAATAATACAAATCTAAGCAATAATGTCAATGTAGGAGATATACAAACTATTCCTCATGAACGTCTTGGCAACACCATAACCGTGAATAGAAATTTCTTCTAACGTTACTCAACATCTCAGATGTGATCGATCTAATCGCAAGCGTTATTCGTCTTCGTAAGTCAGCTAAGTCAGTAGGTTTAGTTTTATATACAATACTTTTCACACATACCCATAAGAAAAAGTCTAATGGCGTCAAATCGGGGGATCGTGGTGACCATTCCATCGATTCTCGCCTCCCTATCCACCGATTTGGAAATATTTGGTTAAAGTACTGCCAGACATGGATTTGGTAGTGGGGTGGTACTCCATCTTGTTGAAACTATATCATATTCGCTGAAACTTGTCGTTTTCCTTGATCAGGTTACAAGTTGGCCAACGTTGGCATTATTTTGAAGCAATGCTAAATAATTGTCGCCATTCAAATTGCCATCTATGAAAAAGGGACCTATGATCTGATTTTTAATAATTCTTGCCCACACGTTAACCTTCTCAGGGTATTGAGTATTACCTCCTCTCATCCAGCGACATCTCTAGCGACAATTTTGCCAATTAGCATGACCGTGAAGAGTAAAGATGCACTCATCAGAAAACAAAACATGTTCTAATTGGATCACATTGCTGTATAACATTACCATCGCTTGTTCACAAAAATATGTTGTCCAATCAAAATCATCTTCCATGAGCTCCTGAGTGTCTATAATTTTATAGGGATGCATTGTTTTTCTTGTAATATTTGAATAACCGATCAATAGCTAATATCGAGTACTGACGCTGTTTTTCGAATAGATGTATGTGAGTGTTCCTCAAACTCAAGCATAACAGCCCATTTGGTATCCTCTCACTTATTGCATTGGCATCTTTTTTTTACCTCCCTAACATGGCTCAGCTCGTGGAATTGTTTCTCTATTTTACTAATTGTCCCTTAAGATATGTGCGGCAAATCAGGAAATGGTTCGTGAAATAAACGAGCTACTTCTATTTGCGTGTCTTATCTCCGTAGTCAATCATCTGTATAATTGTAATTTTGTGCATTTTTGTTAAATTAACCATTTTTGCCATAGCCATAACCGCCTAGCTTGCGGTTAATGAAATTCAATCGACTATAGAGAAAATTTTTTGTTTTTTTAACATATCAATAAAAAAGAATTCTTAAATATTTTTGCTTACTTTATCATTAGGTACCAAGACAAAAAAAAATGGGCAAGAAGCATTAAGACATCAACGAAACAGTTGGAGATAGGTAAATACACTGTACTCAAAAAATATCTAAAATGATCTGAGGAGTCTAAATTTAATTAATATACAGAGTGTTCTATTTAAAATAAACCACCGGCTATATTGTTGGTATTGGCCACCGTTAGCTGATACACCCCGTATAAAAAGTTTTTATGGAAAAAAATGCACAACTATAAATACTAATCGACGAATTTGACTGTTTTTTCGAATACTACCTCATGTATTTATTAGTTAATTTATTCCATTTGGCTCACACACAGTGTATAAGTGAGATACCACTCTCCTTCCACTTTAAAAATGTTCTCTTACCTTCAATTATCGCCAGTGGGCCTGTTGTTTTATAAACAGTTGCTTCGGTGGTATTTCCCGCCTTACAAAAATTACAGGTACTAACTAAAAAAAAAGTTAGGCAAATTAAAATAAAATAAAATGTAAAATAAAGTCTAATGTCTAATTTTTGGGTAAGTTGTTCTTTTAATAACATTAATTACTTTTTATAACATTTAATAACATTAGAAACAGGATTAATGGATATGAAAAGTTTAGGAAAATGCAAAAGAAAGAGAAAAACAACATCAGCAGATAAAAGATTTTTATTTCGAACCCAACAAAACAAGCCAAAAGCTCTAACAGTATCATGTGTGGTGATTCATAGCCAAACTTTTTGAAAAAGACTTTTGAGAAATGGTTGAAGAAACGAAGGCTATTGTGAGTCGAAAAATACTTAATTGGAGTGTAGATGAGTATAGAAAAGTCTTATTTATAGATGAAACTTACTTCACTATAGTTGTGTAGTGTTACTTCACCAGTATCCCTGAACTATAGTTCAGGGATACTCGTCTAAATTCGCCAGGAAGCCAATGAAAACCTTTTACCATATTATATTAATCAAGCTGTGAAACATCCAGTCAAAAAAATGTTTTGACGATTTTTTTAATACACGAGGGTTGAAGGTTTGGTATCAATCGTAGTCATGATGAACAGCCAAAAATATAAATTCATGTTAAAACAGCATTTGGACACAGAACTCTAAAAGTTCCGTCCTAAGGAGGAGAGATTCTGAATTCAAAGAATATCTGAAAACTGTCATAAAGAAGGACATATTTTCTATTGAATGATGTACCTTCCCACCAAATAAACAAAATGGACACGGAAAATAAAGTGGTATAGATACCAATAGATGCTTGAGTATAAAAACTTCCCACATATACCACACCTATAAAAAAAAAGAATCTGCAAATTGGAAAAATATTATTTGACCTTAAAAATCAGCGATGCTCTATGAAACCGTGTATTAACAATCAGAGATGGTAAATACAGAATTTTTAATTTTCATTTTTCACGTATCTTGTACGTAGGTTATAATTAACAACTCTTGTTTTTTTCCTTTGATTTTGTAATTACACTCAAGTAACAACAAGCTCTGTATTTACCATTTCTACCTTAGATAAATGCTCCAATAGCAGTCCTAAACTTAGTTTGATAATTTCAAGGTTGTGATTGACGGCGCGGCGCGTTTCCGTTATTATTCGATAACGTATCTATACGGAATAATAAGTTTTCTCGCATTTGTGAACAATTTTCAAAGGACTAGAGTATATAATAATAACAAATAATAAATTGCCTATATTTAGTCTGTAAAAATATAAAAGTAGCAATAATTAAAACAGCAAATGAAAACTTAAAACCAAAGAATAGAAAACATAAAGACTGGATGCCTGAAGAAATACTACTATTAATAATAAAAGAGAATCATTCAAAACAAAAAATCCAATTAAATATAATGAAACTGATCGATTAATTAAAAAGAGAATAAAAGAAGCTAAGGAGAGAATGTTACATGAGCAGTGCCAAGAACTAGAAGAAATTGAGAAAAAATATAACATTTTTAACATGCATAAAAGAATTAGAGAATTAACAGGAATGAGAAAAACACTTCAAACTAGGCAACTTACAGATGAAAGTGGTGCACTTATATCAGATATAAACCAAAAAAATGCAGAGATGGACACAATATAGGTATAGCACAACTTTTTGAATAAAAAGAAAGAACAGAAGCACCAAGAGAATTTATGGATGATACTGGGCCTTTCATTATACGAGAAGAAATTGAATATGCAATGAAACAAGCTAAAGGTGGTAAATCTCCGGGCCTGATGAAGTTCCTATCGAATTACTCAAAATTGTGAATACTGAATCTATTGATCTTCTTTTGGATCTATTCAATACCATATATAGAACAGGTATAATACCTAAAGAATGGATCCAATCAACATTCATACTGATTCCCAAAAAAGAAATTGCAAAAGAGTGCAAATGAAACATCACACCTTAAAGTTGTGAATTAAAGTATTCACATAGCAGTAAGTGTACTTTCGCAGAGATGCTTAGATATAAATCAGAAAGTATATGCGTGTTTTATTGATTTTGAGAAGGCATTTGACAGAGTGCAGCATAATCGGCTTGAAGAAATTTTATTAAATAAAAACATAGACAGTAGAGACATTGGAATCATATGTAACCTCTATTGGAACCAAACAGCAAAAGTGAAAGTTGAAAATGAACTGACCGAGGATATCCAGATTCGCCGTGGGGTCCGCCAAGGGTGTATTTTATCACCCTTGTTATTCAATTTATATAAACGGTGAGCCCCTTAATAACATAAGATATGCTGACGACACCGTCCTTCTGGCAGGAACACTAGAAGAACTGCAACACCTTGCTGAACAACTAAACATATATTGCAACGATTATGGACTAAAAATAAATTTGAAGAAAACCAAGTTCATGGTATTTACAAAAGAACAAAACATCAAAGTTAAGCTAGTATCAGATAATACAGAAATTGAACAAATATCTTCGTACAAATACCTTGGAGCATGGATCACAGAAGATACTGATCAGACAAAAGAAATAAGATGCTGCATTGAAATTGCACGGGCAACTTTTAATAGAATGAGAAAACTTTTTTGTAATCGCGATATCAATATATCGCTCCGGATAAGAATCCTTCGATGTTATATTTTCTCTATCCTTTTGTGTGGCGTTGAAGCTTGGACACTTAAAAAATCCACATTAAAAACCTAGAAGCATTCGAAATGTGGTATTACCGACGTATTTTGAAAATATCATGGATGGATCGCAAAACAAACGAACAAGTTCTCGAACAACTAGGAAAACAATGCGAAGTTTTAAATATCCATAAAAATCAGGAAATTGGAATACTTGGGGCATATCATGAGAGGTGAAAAATACGAACTACTCAAGAATATAATGCAGGGTACAATCAAAGGCAGAAGAAGCGTAGGAAGACGTAAAATCTCGTGCTACGCAATCTCCGTGAATGGTTTGGATGCAGTTCAATTGAAGTATTCAGGCGCGTAACCAATCAAAATTATAATTGCCAGAATGATTTCCAATCCCCGATAGGAGTGGAACTTGAAGAAGAAGAACTCTGTAAAAATTTATAAACACGAGATACATGAGGCGAAGTCTAGCTAGAGCTACTGCACTTACCTAGAGCTAAGAAAATAAAAAAGTGATTTATAATTGTACTTAATTTAATAATAATATAGATGTTCGGATACAATTAGCATCTCTTAGCAAAGATAATGACGTCGACTTTGCTAAGTACCAAGACAATTACTCTACACACATACACACACACACACTACACTAGGTACCTGGCTGTACCATGCCAATGATCAATAGTTGTCGAGGCATTAACCCAATAAAAATATAATAATAATATAGTATTGAAATACCGACAGAGAACTCTTAAAAATAATGAAAACACGGAAAACCTCATATTTGGGACACATATACAGAAATGAGAAATACCAGCTAACTGCAGCTTCTTATAGAGGGAAGTAGAAGGAAAACGTGGTCCTGTAACGGCAGGCGTCCTGGTTGAAGAACATTCGGAGTGGACTGGTTTGGATTCTCAATCTTTAATAAGAAAAGCCAGGACAGAAATGATTTTGCTAAGGTTATCGCCAACCTTCATTGAAGACGCACTCAAAGAAGAAGAAGTATTGAAATGGTATAAATAGTCAAGTGGCTACTAGAAAAATAATGTAACGAAAATAATTTGTGATGTTATGTGATAAATGATATCAATGATAAATAAAAATAAAAATATCTAATGGTAACAATAACGACAACAATATACTATGATTGAGACAGTAAAAAGATATACTTACTTGGGAACGATAATCACAGAAATTAACGATTATACTGCAGAAATAAGATTCAGAATTGAAAAAGCACGTGCAAACTTCGTGAAAATAAAAAAGATTTTATGCAGCAAAGATCTGATTGGCCCTCAGAATAAGGCTAATTAAATGCTATGTACACAGTGTACTCTACTATGGAGCTGAATCATGGACATTAAACCAGAATACAATAAATCGACTTAACGCGTTTAAAATGAGGATGAATAAAAAAAGGAATACAGTAGTGTAGTAGTGGAGAATAGGCAGAAAGATGAAAGTGAAAAATACAATAAAAGAAAGGAAATGGTAATATCTCGGACATGTCATTGTGATGAAAGACGAAAGATACAACATCTTAAGACTCATAATTCAAGGAAAAATTGAGGGTAGGAGAAGCATAGGAAGAAAACGCGTTTCCTGGTTGAAGAACCTCAAGAGCTCAAGGCAATGGTTCAGAGCAGCTGCCTCGAAGGTCAGAATAGCCATGATGATTGCCTTTGAAATAATGTGGATATATAGAAGACTCTCTAAAATACACTGGGCAGATCACGTAGGCAATATAACAGGTGAATGCTCTTTAACGCCTCAATTTCTGTATGTACATTTTTCAACTCTCTTTGTAGAAAATTTATTTTTTCCATAAAAAAGAGAAACTTCTTTCTTTGACCATGTTAGAAAAGGTAGTAGAGCAAAGCTGTTGGTCTAAAATTATAAAATTAATTACTGACTGAAGGGAAAATACAATGTATAAGGAGACATGAAAGGTGCAACATTCGTGGTTGAAAAATACAAAAGATTGGATTCATTTGGTCCCATTCAGAGAAGCTATCATATCAGAATATATATCACAAACTAGATATAGACGTTAATACCACACAATTTGGTTTATATATTGATATAAAGATGCCTGGACATCAATTAAGATATTTATGCATGTTTTATTGACTATAATAAAGCATTCGATAAAGTACGACATTAAAAATTAATACAGTATTGTGCGAATTAATGGAATCACTGTGAATTTTTTTTCATTGTTTCAATATTCACAGTTGGCAACACTACCTACACAGTTGACAGCTGACCAAGCATTGAAAACATAACCTTACTGTGTGTTGGTGTGTTTGAGTGTGTTTTAGGTCATTTCTTACCAAGCTTGTGTTGTTTTGGGGGTTTTTGTACTATTTTGTGTTGTTTTTGGTTTTATTCCAACATGGATATTACGCCTAGGAAGCGTGAAAAGATCGTCACGTTGAGTGAACACACTAGTATGTCACAAAGAGAGATTGCTAGAACGTGTGGAGTGAGTCAGAGGGTAGTAAGCAAAATTTTGAAGCGTAAACGAGAAACGGGATCAGTGGATGTGAAAAGGTTAGGAAAATGTGGAAGAAAGAGAAAAAACAACACCAGCAGATGATAGATTTTTACTTCGAAAGAGCAAATTGGACCCAAGAAAATCAAGCCAAGACCTACAACAAGATCTAGCAGCATCAGCTATAGTGATTCATGACTCAACTGTTCGTAGAAGACTTTTGGAGAATGGTAGAAGGGCAATTCGTCCACAGAAAAACAGCTTCTAAACTGAACGAAATGAAGAAACAAAGGCTACTGTGGGCCAAAAAATACTCTAATTGGACTGTAGGCGTCTGGAAAAAAGTCCTATTTACAGATGAAACCCACTTTATAGTTCAGGGACAGCGGTCGAAATTCGTCAGGAAGTCTGACAATGAAAAGCTTACACCATCTCATATTGATCAAACCGTAAAACATCCAGTCAAGAAAATGTTTGGGATGTTTTTCATACAAGGAAAGAGAAGAATAGGGAAGCGTAGAATGTCATGGCTGCGCAACCTGAAAGAGTGGTACCGATGTACATGAAATGAACTTTTCAGAGCAGCCGTCTCAAAAGTCCGAATAGCTGTGATGATTGCCGACCTCCGACGCGGAGATTGCACTTGAAATTGAAGAAGAAGAGAATCTACTTTACTGAAATTATTAAAAAATCTACAATAAAATTGATACCAACAGATCTATGGATTATATTAATAAATTATGTATTAAATCAACCTTTCACACACTTAACCTATGTTTACTACGAATAAGTTTTTATTTCTTACCTAGTAAAACTACAGCCAAATAAGTTTTGAACTTCATTGTAATTGGAGATAGTCAACACTAAACGAAAAAAACTGTTTTAACATTTATATCAGATAATAATTCTACATTTAAAAAAATGGAAAATTATTCCTAATTGTTAAGTGAGTAATATAATATTTATGGT
Organism: Diabrotica balteata; assembly: GCA_918026665.1. Classification (NCBI taxonomy): domain Eukaryota; kingdom Metazoa; phylum Arthropoda; class Insecta; order Coleoptera; family Chrysomelidae; genus Diabrotica; species Diabrotica balteata. Next base: position 159,653,551 of record OU898280.1, read on the forward strand.
TACTGACTAACAGCGAACGTTTTTTTCTTTGGAAAACAGCAAATACTGTATCAAAATCACTTTTTTATTCAAAAATTTAAGTTTTCTATGAAATAAAAAATTTATAAACGCAACAAAGTAGAGTCAATATATTACTAAATAAAATGCGTTCTATAGCTTAACCAGGACGTATTATATTAATAATAATTTTATTAGCATAGAAAATAAAACTTCACTATTTAATACTTGAACTACTCGGACTCCCTTTCTGTTTTAAATTCCTTGGTTTTGTCTAAGTACTCCAGTTACTCCTCCAATTATGTCATATATACAATTAAAAAACGATTTTTACATATTGTGTTATGCAAAATGTCTAAAAGACTTTCACACATTTCGCATAACAAAGAGGTAGAAAACGATGTGATTACATCGTTTTCTTTCACAATCGCCACAGCAGGTGGCGCCTCTGCATGCTAACCACTGCGGCGGTGAAGCTTTAGGAGACATTCGTTCTACTTTCCAAGTTTAAATTTGTATTAGCCCAAGTATCTGATGAGGCTGGAATAGGCCGAATGAGTCATAACACTTTATTAATACCGATTCGAACACTTCTCCTCCGCCAATCCTCCCGATCCAAGGCATGCTTTTCCTTCAAACCTCTTGATTTCATCGCTCTTCTAATTCCTTCATTCCATGAGCGTCGAGGTCTATATCTTTTTTCTTCTTCCAGGGGGTTCCATCTGTGAAGATTTTGAGGCCAACGTTTATGAGGCGTTCTCAGTAGGTGTCCAATCCATTTTAAACCTCATTCTTTTATTTTTTTAATGACCGTTTCGGTGGCATTCATTTATTTCTTATGGATTGTTGGTCTTTTTTTCCTGTCTTGATGTTCTGGAACTTCTTCTTAAATAATCCATTTCAACTACCAACAATCTTCTCTTCAGATCTGCATTAATTGTCCATACTTCAGCCTATTACATAAGAACTGATTCAACCATGGTTGCCTCATTCTATTTTTTGTTCCTTTTGGAAATGTTGCGATCCCACGATCCCACCATAAGGAGTTCAAACATCATACAATTGTACTCCCCTATTAATCGGTGTTTAATTTCGGTTTCTCGACATTTTTGTTCCCATAAATTGTTTTTTGCTTTTTTTATTTGATTGCGTACTTCTCCGTTTTTCCTTTGATATTTCCTCTATTGCTAAGATGTTTTATTTGTTATCCATGGCTTATATATTTTTTTCTTCTTCTTGTATCATTTCTTTTACGTTTTAATTTAATAATTCAATTTTATTTACCTTCTTAACCTTCTATTTAGCTTCTTAATACCTTCAGTTTTATTATTAAAAGTAAACTTGGGTGTTTATATTATTAGGCTGGTAATGGTGTTTTTATCAATGTTGCTTTATTTTGGTCAAAATAACTCTACTTTTCTTGTTATCTGTTAATTTTTGTATAAATTTGTTATTTAGTTATTAATAATTATTTAAAAATTAACCAAGAAAAAATATTAACATTAACTGGAAGTTTTAAATGAAGAGAATGATTGATAAGAGGACAAAGTTAGAGACAAAGACCAATCTTGAAAGATTATTAAGAAACAGTAATTGCAAATCATACTAATTTCATTTTTCAGCTCTGTATTATATACTTTAAGAAATCAAATAGATTACTCCTCACCAATATTCGCTGGAGAATCGTCCATTCAAACAGTCAGATCATATCCAGGGGCGATATGCGGATCCGATCATAATTCTCCTCGTAGCTAAAGTAATGCTTAAACTTAAAGCACCCAACAAACAAAGAGAGATAAAGAGATAGAACTAAGAAAGAAAGACACTATCTACAGAAGTACAGAAAAGTAATGCCCTCTATCGTAACGGAACATCACAAAAAATATGGAGACTGTTAAACATTGCGTAACAATACCAGTGGATCGCTCAAAGAAAAATAATCCGTGAAAACGGAAACACTGGATAACAGATAAAACTCTTAAAATAATTGAGAATAGAAGAAATCTTTGTAAAAGTGGTGTACATAGTAAAAGGGAAAAAGCTAGTTTAAGAAACCTCAATAAAGAAATAAAACGAAGATGTAAGGCCGACAAAAAACATACTATCACAAGTATATGCAAAGAAATTGAGAGACAAGGTCAGAATAATCAGCCGAGAGATCGTATTTAGAAAAATACGGTACCTGACAAAGACTTCAGAGCCAGAACATAGGGCCATTGAAGATAACACTGAACCCTGAGAACAAACAGAAAGAATAGCAAGACATGGAGATCGTATTGCAGGGACCTATATAAAGATGATCAACGCCAAGAGCTTGTTAGAAAAATCTCTGACGGGGTGGAAGAAGAACCTGATATACTCGAAAATAAAGTAAGACAGCTATCAACAAGCTCTAAATATAAACAAAGTCCCAGTCCAAGATACGATAACAGCAAGAAATGCTTAAAGCCACAGAAGAAACCGGCGTAAAGTTACTTTCATCTACTCTAGTAACCAAATACGCATTCCAAACAATGGCCTGAAGACTGGACAAAATCCACAATAACGACCAACATAAAAAAAGGCAACTTCCATAATATGCGACAATTAAGAACTATCTCTCTTATATCCCATGCCAGCAAGATAATGCTATATATAATCAATGAGAGACTGAAAACATTCCTTCAAAAGAAATTCCACAAGAGCAAACTGGATTTACCAAAGGTAGAGGCACTCGAGAACACCTGCTGGATATAAGACAGATAATCAAGAAATCTAGGGAATTCAACATCCCACTATACATCTGTTTTATAGATTACCGTAAAGCGTTCGACAGGTCAAGTGGAGACACTTATGGCGAATACTAAAAGAAGTAGGCGTACCACAACATCTAATTACGCTTATAACTGAACTATATGAACACACTACTGGATCAGTTAAAGTACTTGACCACACTTTCGAACGAGTTTTCATCCAGATCGGGGTGTCAGACAAGGATGTATACTATCTCCACAATTATTCAACATATATGGGGAGTATATTATGGAAGAGCACTTGAAGGATGGGAAAAGGGCATCTCAATAAATGGTCATAAACTAAACAACCTACGTTTCGCAGATGACACAGCCCTTCTTGCAAATAGTCAAGCAGAGCTGATGGAACTTATACGACTGATCGAAAACGCAAGTCAAATATTTGGTCTGCAATTAAACATATCAAAGACAAAGATCATGATAGTGGATAGACTACACAACAATCATCCACACATAACCACAATTGACCGGTTCGAGGTTGTGAGCTCATACTTATATCTGGGATCATTAATTACAAACACAGGGTCATTACAAGAAGAGATTAAACGTAGATGTGATCTAGCAAAAGTTGCCACAGCAAAAATGACCAAAATATGGAAGGACTGTCAAATTTCAAGAGCGATAAAGATGAGGTTGATCAACTGCTTAATATTCCAATACTGACCTACGGATGTGAATCTTGGACTCTGAACAATCGGAGAGAAGAAAGATAGACGCCACTGAAATGTTCTGTTGGAGACGAATGTACGAATTCCTTGACCGACCGTAGAACAAATAATTCAATTTTAAGAGAGCTAAAAGTTAGCCAACGACTCTCTAGTAAAGTCCATCTCCAACAATTAAAATATTTTGGGCATGTTATGAGAGCAAACACAGAAAACATGGAAAGACTCATAATACAAGGAAAGGTAGAAGGCCGAAGATCACGAGGAAGATCCCCAACAAGATGGATAGATCAAATTACAGGAATATGCCACAGACCTATGCATGAATTAAAAGAAATGACCAGAGACAGAGATCTCTGGAGACGGACAATACACGACATCACGTCGACCACTACACCCCCTTGGGGTCAGGATTGAAGGAGAGATTATATACTTTATCAATTATTATAAGTTTATTATAAAATATTTATTTAGCAAATATATTACAAAACTTAACATTTACTTAAGTTTAACAAATATTTCTGTCCTAAACTAACCTTCAAATAGTTTACTCACTCATTTAATAAATGTCACGGTCTCTTAATTTTTCTATATTAAAAAGACAAAATTTATATTCCATAACTAGGAAAAAAACTTTACTTATCTTGAATTTTACATAAATTATTTGCAAAAATAAACAGTATTCAATATATAACAAATATTTTTCATTTTATTTCTATTAAGACTATTTAGACTATTCAATATTGATACATTATATTTGTATTCTGTTGTGTTCTTATGTACGTATACTTTCAATATATGATATGAGGATGAGAGTCCAAGCCACGAGCAAGTGACTGCAATTAGAGACGAATCGAACGAAGAACAAACGATCAAACATATTACAGAAATAGTGCAAAATGTAGAGGATAAACACTTAAAGACAGAAATCATGGATAACAGATGAGATCCTGAAACTAATGGAAGAGAGAAGAAAAGCCAAAAATGACCAGACAAATAAGAATGCTGCGATGCTACGTCTTCTCTGTCCTTTTTTATGGTGTTGAATCGTGGACCTTGAACGAAGATATGTGCAGAAAACTTAAAGCATTTAAGATGTGGTTATATCGGAAAATGCTTAAGATCTCGTGGACTGACCTAGTCATAAATGAGGAGGTCCTTAAAGGAATGAATAAGAACCGAGAGATACTGACCACCATCAAATTTTGAAAGTCACAGTTCTTCGGACATATTATGCGAAATGAATCCAGATATGCTCTCCTTTAAGCTATCCCGCAATGAAAAATATTTGGAAAACGAGGTCCAGGAGGAAGAATAACGTCTTGGTTAAAGAACCTCAGAATCTTGTTCAATACAACATCTTTGCAGCTTTTCCGCGCTGCTGTAGATAAGATAAAGATTGCCATGATGATCACCAACATTCGTAACGGATAGGCAGTTCAAGAAGAAGAAGTAATTTTCTTTAAGCTGTTAAGTAACTTTACCAAAAACCTGACAATATGCTGTAAATTAAAGTGCTAGAAACCAGTCGTCCAACTGACTATGTCAGGTCTTTTTTCTATGGACACTTATATGTAATCGATATATCTTTTGAAAAAGGAATAGATCACTATCATACAACACTGTCCATGACATTTCTAACTCGACAGTTATTTATCGATCAATATCGTACATAGGTTATCCCTCAGATAATATAGCCAGAATCTTAAAAAACATCCCTAATCTAAAACTTTCTTTCAAAGTTAAAGAAAATATCAAATCTATTTTTTCCCACACTAAAGACAAAATCAACAAATCGTCAAAAAGTGGTATTTATAAATTATCCTGTGGTGAATGCCCGGTGACCTATGTGGTAGAACAATGCGACCTTTGGATATACGCATTAAAGAACATCTGTCTAAGATTGATAAATCTAGTTTTGGGAATCATATAGATGCTTCAAAGCATGGCTTTAGTCCTCATAGAGATAGCAAGATCCTACACAGTATACCCAATAATAATTATATAAAAATGAATTTACTAGAAGATTTTGAAATCAGTAGAGAAATGAAAAGGAATCCTCAGAACTGTGTCAACACTCAAATTAACTTAAATTGTAAGTTTGATCCAATATTTAAGAAGTTTCTTTAATAATACACGTAGTATAAAATTAACCATCATTTGATCAAGCTTTGACCTTTATTTTAAAAGAGATTTAAAAGAGAGAATTTCTTAAATTTTCTTTCATTGATTTCATCGACATAGAGAATGTTTGATATTTTTCTTCTTCATTATTTATTTTATTAATAATATTGATAATCAATAATAGCTATTGAACTCTTGACTTAGCAAATGATACTTCTCCTTGGTTGGTTTTCATCTACTTTCTTCTACTTGGTCAAACTTTAAAGTTTTGTTTTTTGATAATATTGATAAATGTATATTTTAAATCTTCACGTTAACTTATCAATTTAAAATATTTAAATTTAAAATTCTACAGTAACTAAAAGTAATAATCAATAACCTTCAGACGTCATTTTAGACATTTTCAATTTTTAATTAATAATTTAAATACAGAGGTCGCTCTCGGATTTATTTCCGTATATCCGAGCTTCCTATTTCATTTTAGTTCAAAAATGTAAGTCAAAAACAGCTGTCGTCGTTACTGTATGTGGTAACCCTGTTTTATAAAAAAAAAATTTGATGTGAATTATACATATGTATAATTCACATTCCACATAACATACCAATGTTGCTCTGTTTTGTAGATTACACAAAGGCTTTTGATTCAGTAAAATGGGATCCTCTCTGGAGTATAATGGAAATATGGGAGTACCTAACCACCTAGTTAACCTAATAAGAAATCTGTATAATAAAAACTCAGCCAAAGTTAAAGTACATGGAATATATTCAAATGCATTCAAAACAGAGAAAGGAACTAGACAAGGTTGCATACTATCACCATTATTGTACAACATATATTCTGAATATATAATGAGAAAAGTACTAGATGAATGGGATGGAGGAATCACTATAGAGGCAGAAAAATCAGTAACCTGCGATACGCAGATGACACACTTATACTAGCAGCGAATGAAGTCGAAATGATTACCATCATCGAACGGCTAAGCCGAATAAGTAAAGAATTCGGACTTCAAATCAACACCAGAAAAACAAAAATAATGATTGTAGACAGAGCAAATAATAATCTACCGCATATACGCCAAATAGGGATTTTCGAAGTAGTCGACAGATTTGTATACTTGATCTCTCTGATAACCAACAATGGTGATTGTTCCTCAGAAATCAAACGTAGACTAGGAATGGCCCGAACCGCAACTGCTAAATTAATTAAAATATGGAAAGACCGAACAATAACAAGGAATACTAAGCTTAGGTTGGCCAATGCCCTTATTTTTCCCATTGCTACATATGCAGCTGAAACATGGACTCTCAAAAAAATCGATAGGAGTAAGATCGAAGCCTTCGAACTGTGGGTATATAGAAGAATTCTACGCGTGTCCTGGACAGAACATAGAACCAACCTGTCAATTCTGGAAGAGCTTCATATAAAAGACAGGCTACTAAAAAAAGTAAACCAAGCATACCTAACTTACTTCGGCCACATAGCTAGAAGAACGGGCACCATGGAACTATTGGTAGTAGAAGGTAAGATAGAAGGCCGAAGACCAAGAGGAAGATCTCCAATACGATGGGTGGACCAAATGAAGAGTTTGGTGGGAAAATCCCTACATGAAGCCGTCCATATGGCACAAGATCGCAGTCAATGGAGACAGCAGACTAATAATATTTAGGGTGTCACTACGCCCTGACAAGGGCTAAAGGATTGAGGAGGATACATATGTATAAGGGTTAGACCCAAGATCTGTGGCCTACAGAGCCCGATCTTTGTTTTTTAATATGTCGTTTGTCCACAATTTTCCCTCTATGAAGTATTTATTGCCTAATTGACGTAAGTTTTTTCTATCATTGTATTTTATATAAAAAATTTACTTAACTTAACGTTATTTTAGGATAGCTCTGATGATGACATTTATTATGTCGAAAGTATACTTAGCTTAATTAATAAATTATTTTACACACTATCAATTTTATTGAAAACATACAAAACCTGCTTACCAGTTAGACTGATATATCTTTTGTCTATTCTATTCGTTATTCCTTAATAGAGGGTCGATTGATAAAAAAATAAACAACTTTAATAAAGTAAGGATAAACAAAATATTATACAAAGTATAATAATTGTACAAAATATAAAATTTTTTATTTGTTTAATTTTTAACGCCCTAATTCATTTATATTATAGGCATCTTTATTTGTGTTTAGACGATATAACTGTGTTATCGCTTTCAGTATAGCTAAAGCCAGCTCACCAGCTTTCATCAAAAAAACCTATAAATGAGGGCTCCTCAATTTCACGGTGACTGGACTACTTTACGCCCTTATTTTATCGAAGTTTATTATTATGGCCATGCGATCTGTGATAACGCTTCGTTCAGTATAGATCTACATCCTTTTAATTATCGAGAGACCCATCGGAACATTGGCAGAAAGTGTAAATATATGTCAGTTTCTCATTACGTATGTGTTTGATGTTTCGGTCGAACTGCCTAAAGGATTCTTTATGGACATTAAGCATTAAGGATATTAAATCCCATTAAAATTTTCGAATGTCTAAAATCTTTATGTATACACATGAATGCTTATATTTTTAAATAGAGGTTTATTGGATTTGACATCAATTATAAATCCGTATTGGGGTCGGAATGAAAAGATAAAATACTACTATCACTGAAAAAATGGAGATTAACGTGTCGCTGTCTACCTTTCATACATAAATAGAGAGAAAAAACGCAAAAGTAATATTAAAAAGTGGAAGAGAAACATCCATAAGCATCAAAAAAATGCAGGTGCAGCATATGTATCTGCTAGAAATAAGAATGTACCAGCAATACCCTGTCCACATGAGGTGAGTGCAACAATGTGTTATATTTTGTTAGGAAACGCATTTTTTGTACCCTTATCATTATCGTTAGCTTTGTTATGATCTGTACTCATCCGTAATGGGTGTATGATTTGAAATTCGGAATCTTTCGATAATTTCGATAACTTTAAATTAGTATTCATATATTTTAGGAGCGACTATGTAAGTGCAAATCTGTTTGCGAGGCTGCTAAAATTCAAGGCCAGTTTGGAGATCTCTTCACAACACTTCATAGGCTGGATTATAATGCACAAACTGCGCACCTGGCCAGTTGTATGGAACTTCAAGAGCCACAATGTAGACGGACTCCAAAAGACATCTCCCCAGACGACAATATACTGTACGATACTACGGCCAGATTGGACTGAAGAAATTACCAGTGTGTCAATCATTTGGAACAACAGATTCAGCAGATTTCCTCTTCTACCTCGTGAATACGATCAAGCAGAATTTGAAGATCTTCAATATTATCTGAGTAGTTTCCCGTTCATTTTTGTTTTATTTGGTTCTCTCAAGAGCCTTTTTAAATAACTGGTCCGAGTAAACATTGAAAAATGTTGGCGACAAAATGCAACCTTGTCTGATGCCTCGTTGTATAGAAATTTCATTGGTTTAGTTATTTCCAATTTTTACGACAGCAGTTTGATTCCAGTACAAATTTTGAATGACACTAATATCCTTCTCATCTATTCCGATATTTTTTAGTATTTGCATTAATTTTACATGCTGTACTTTATCAAATGCCTTTTCGAAGTCCACGAAACATGCAAATACATCTTTTCTTTGTTACGGCATTTTTGTAATAGGATGTTAAGTGCCTCCCTGGTTCCCATAGCATTTCTAAAACCAAATTGGGTATCTTCGAGATCTTCTTCACATTTGCGTCTAATTCTGTTGTGAAGTATTCTTAGGAACATTTTAAAAGTGTGGCTCATTAGGCTGATTAATCGATATTCTGAGCATTTTCTCGAATTGTGTTTTTTAGGTATTGCCTCGAAACGGCTTCCAGAATCATCACCAGAACTCTCGAAGGCAAGAAAACAATCGATCACGTGCTCGAATTAGAGGTTGGAACTTTCTAGTTCTAGAACATAGTAACTTAGGTATATATATGTAACGATCTTAGGAGTAAGTTTAGTTGATAAGAGAATACCGAACTGTGAAGTTATAAATAAATACATCTATACAAATTCGAACCGCTCGTTTTATTTAAAAACGGTACAGTTGGTGTCACCGTGTAAGGACAATTGATTAACTTAAAAATAAATTCAACAGTGAAAAAAAAAGAGACTTTTGAACTTTTGAAAAGTATTGTTCGTCGGGAAAATCCGCGTAGTTCGGTAGTGATTGTTGTACGAAAGAACATTTTAAAAGTACGTGTGTGCCTGATCAAAGATGCTGCTAGTAAAACTTTCAGTGAAACAGTTGCGTGAGCAACTAGAAGAACGCGATGAAGACTGCAGCGGGTCCAAGAAGATACTCCAAGACCGACTGAAGACTGTTCTCGACAAGAATGGAGACGACCCAGAGATATTCCAGTTACAGTCAGCAGAAGAAGCCGTTTTAACTAAAATAATTGATGGAAAATTTGAGACTGTTTCCAAAAGATTCGATGAAACGTCACAAATGATTGAAGAATCTTCGAAAAAAAAAATGATAGTAAATTTGAGAACGTCTCGCAAATGATTGAGAAGACTTCTAAAAAAAATGATGATAAATTAGAGAACTTTTCCAAAAGATTCGATGAGAGATTCGAAAATGTATCTCGAAGATTCGACGAGAAATTTGAAAATGTTTCTCAAATGATGGAAGAAACTTCTAAAAAGAACAATGAAAAATTTGAAGAAGTTTCTAAAACATTTGATAAGATACAGAAAAATGTAAACGACAAGATAAAAGACGTAGAAGAAAAGATCAAACAGTTAGAGAGCATGATAACTAACACAAAAATGCTACCAGCAGTTAACACAGTAGCCTTAGAACCGGTAGTGAAAGAAGAATCGCCTAGAGATGAAATGACACATCATATGAGATTCAAATTGCCACCATTTGATGGAAAGTCCTCTTGGTCCATATACCTTAGACAATTTGAAGCTATTGCGACAGCCAATCATTGGACAGAACAAGAAAAGGCTGTTTCATTAACTTCTGCTTTACGAGGTGATGCTGCAGATATCCTAAGATCGATTCCTAAGGGTCAAGAAAAATGTTACCAGACCTTGTTTACTCGACTAGACAAACGTTACGAAGATGCCCATCTACAACATGTCTACAAGGCGCAACTAAGAAGTAGAGTTCAACGAGCAAGTGAAAATTTGCAACAGTTTGAAGCAGATGTTGCTCGTATAGTGCGGTTGGCTTATCCTGAGGTACCAGACAACATTTTGGAAGAAATCGCTGTAGATACCTTCGTCAATGGGTTAAAAGAAAGTGAATTACAGAAAGCTTTACGACTAGCAAGACCGAAAGTTCTAGATGAAGCGCTCGCTATTGCTTTAGAACATGAAACAGCTAGTCAAACTTCACGGAGCCATCGAGTAAGAACCATTGAAGAAGGCGACGAACCAAACGATGAACGTCTGGAAGAAATGGTACGAAAAGTAGTTCGTAACAATATGTTACTTATTTCTTTTAGTTTTTTGTGCACATTAAATAAGTCGTATTTAGATATTACATCTTCCATTTTGTCGAAAAGTTCGTAAATATGCTTGTAAAAATTACTGAAATAAAGCTTTTTCTGTAAATAATTTTCTATAAAAATTTGCGTGATAAAAACAGCTACCTGTAAATGGGAATTTTCTATTTTTAGCTCAATTTTAAGGCCAGTGTGTTTGGATGAATCTTCAAAATGCAATATACGTGATTATTCTCAGCATTTCGTGCCATGACGGTGTTTGTTTTGAAAGGTAAATAAGTGTCTTTAACTTCAAAAACAATGATATTTGGAGCATCGCTAAATACTATGGCAAATTTATTGATTAAGACTGAATATAAGTAAACAAACAACTCAATTTAGAGTTTTCTATAATAAAGTGAAAATTAAACAAAAAATTAAATAATTAGAAAAAAAAACATAACATATTGAAAACATTTGGTCCGGAAAATCTATTAATGTCAAAAATGTTAGCAACACATGATATTAATGTTAAACATAAATCGTCAAAAAATCTGGAAAATATTTTTTAAAAATAAACCTAACGTTGATAAAGATTATCGATCAAATGTTATTTATAAAATAAATTGTAAAAACTGTAAGCTCCCCAAACGTCGACTTTACACATGGAAATCCCCCGCTGACTCACCTGACAACATCATTAGAAATCAGATAGATTACAGAGCAGTACCAACAAGATATAAAAGCATGATAAAATCATCAAAAACGTACCCAGGTGCCGATGTTCCTACGGACCACAATGTGTTGGTATGCAGAATGGTCATGAGAGTAAAACGGCTCGAGAAAAGATCTAATTTAAACACAATCGATATTAAAAAACTCACTAACCAAGAAACCGAAATAAAAGTACGAGAACAACTAGGAAAGAAAATAAAGGACAATAACGAGAACACGTCGGACATAATAGAGAGATGGGATAAATCGAGGGAAGCAATCCAAACAACATGAGCGACTCTATTAAAGCGTGACCGACGGAAAAAGAAAGAATGGATGTCTGATGAGATAATGGATATGATGGATGAAAGACGTAAATTCAAGAACAAAAATGCAGAAAAATACCAGCAGATCCACAAAACCATAAGAACGAAAATTCGAGAAGCCAAAGAAAAATGGTTTTCCAACGAATGCACTGAAATAGAACAATACGAACAAAAATACGACAGTTACAATATGCACAAAAAAATAAAATCGATGACAAACAAGAGGAAATTCAATAAGTCACCCAACAGCATAAAAGATAGCGATGAAAATCTTATCTCGGAGACATCAACGATCTTAAAAACATGGAAATCATACATAGAAAAATTATTTGCATCTAACAGGACTGATGATCACCTATATGGAGAAGGAGAAACAGGACCTTCAATTCTTAAATCGGAGATAGAAGATGCCATTGCAGCACTAAAAAACAATAAGTCAGCAGGTCCGGACAATGTACCCTGCGAAATATTAAAGATCCTATGTAAATCAGACAAACAGTTCCTTGATAATCTAGTTGTACTTTTTAACAACATATATAATAGCGGTAAAATCCCGGAGAACTGGCTACAGTCAACATTTATTACAATCCCGAAGAAACCAAATGCCCAGATTTGTGCTGACTGCCGGCTTATAAGCTTGATCAATCATGTCACTAAAGCGTTCACTAAGATCATTCACAGAAGAATATATGATAAATGTGAGTCAAATATTGATAGATCGCAGTTTGGTTTTCGGAAAGCACTTGAAACTAGAGAAGCAATTTTCGCTCTCCAGGTGCTTATAACGGTGTAGAGACGTTGATAAAGACGTGTATCTGTGCTTTGTAGATTTTAGAAAAGCATTTGACAATGTTAATCATGAACAATTGATAGGTATTCTGTGAAAGACAGGTATTGACGACAAGGACGTTCGAATTGTGGCAAACATATACTGGGGTCAAACAGCAACAGCAAAAATTGGCAACGAACTCACTGAAAGCGTGCAGATCAAAAGAGGTGTCCGTCAGGGGTGTATATTATCCCCACTCCTATTCAATATGTATTCCGAGGAAATATTTAACAAATGTATGGAAAATGCAAATGAGGGCATTAAAATAAACGGCGAGTTAACGAACAATATAAGATACGCCGACGACACGGTGATCCTTGCCAGTACCATAGACGAATTACAACAAGTAATGGAAAGACTTTATTCAGTTAGTGAGGAATACGGCCTGAGCCTCAACTTCAAGAAGACAAAGTGGATGCTGATAAGCAAAAAGCAACAACCTGCTCGACAATTACGGATAAGTAACATATTAATTCACCATGTAGAATCTTATGTGTACCTTGGCACCAACGTAAATGCAAAATGGGAACAGACCATAGAAATTAAGGCGAGAATAGAACGAGCTAGAGCAGCATTTAGCAATATGAAAAAGCTCCTCATAAGCAAGGATTTGTCTCTTCCCCTAAAACTACGTATAGTTAAATGCTACATTTTTCCAATCTTGCTGTATGGCGTGGAGGCCTGGACGCTGACGGAGACGCTAACGCGAAAACTAGAAGCATTCGAAATGTGGGTGTACCGACGCATTCTTCGTATATCCTGGACCGAACATGTCACCAACATAGAGGTACTCCAAAGAATCGGAAAGGAGAAAGAAATCGTGAATACAATTAAACAAAGAAAGCCTGAATATCTAGGCCACATATTGAGACACGATAAGTACCGTCTGCTACAATTGATTGTCCAGGGAAAAATAGACAGTAAGCGAGGGCCAGGCAGGAGAAGACACTCGTGGCTCTAAAATCTGCGGAAGTGGTTCGGGCTCACATCGGTCGAACTATTCAGAAGCGCCGCAAACAAGATCAGAATTGCCATGCTAATAGCCAACGTTCACAACGGACAGGGCACTTGAAGAAGAAGAAGAAAAACTGTAATTCAACATATATTGGGCAAACAGACTAATATCTGTATAGAAGGGTTGTTACACACAAACATACTGTACAAACCAACAGATTAAACACAACAGCCCTAGTCAAACATTCTCTAAAAAATACTCTTTCCTTTGATTTTGTAAATGTATAGATTTTAGAAAAAAATACAAAATTACAACAAAAAAAGAATATTGGAGATGATTCACATAAAAAAAGATCTCAATTCTATTAATCATATGACTGACATCAAGGTTCTTTCCAATTTGTATCATAATTTGATCAATTGAGTTGTTTTTAAATGCACCATGGCAGATATTTTAAAATAAGACCCTGAACCACTCGTGTTTTAAGACACCTGCCAGATGTCATCTGTCAATATCAATGTCAGATACCAATTTTGCAATCTAGGTTAAACTTCTAAAAAGAAATATAATTATAATGTAATCTTTATAAAATAGAGTGCTTATTGAAAATGGCAAACAGTAGAAACATTTAAGCAAAAATTAACTGACAAAATTGAACTTAAGCCCTTATTTTAACCCCCACCCTCCACCTCATATATAAAAAATGGCGTCCTCAGAAAAATGCAATCTTAATGTAACTTTTCAATGTACTATTTAGTAGAGTTTATCTATTTCGTATAATTTGTTACTAACTTAAGTCTAACAAGAAAAATTTTGAAGAACAATGAAGTATTTTGTATTAATAAAAATCCAAGTATAAAAATTGGACAAACAAGTTAAATTTGGTCTAACGGCCATTAACGCTTAACGATACCTGCAGTTGAAGTAAATGAGTGATCGTAAATACTCAAACTTCGTTAGGCGGTAAGCCAGAACATTAATAAATGTTTTCCTAAGTTCGAGAAAGTTGTAATTAATAATACCGTCGTTGTTTAATACTGTAGAGTTTAAAAAATTGTTATCAATATATTGGTAATTTTTAATGTTTTAGCCCTTTACCGCATGAATGTTTGTTTTTTGTCACAAATAAATTCTCAGATAAGAATTGTAATTCTATTTTTACGTAAAAATATTGACAAAAATCTAACTACGAGGAAAACTTTATTTTTGGTGCCAAATATGGAACATCATGCAACAATGTAATATTAAGAGGCTACATCAGCGCGTTATTAAGGCGAAAAACGAGTTCCAAGATTGCAACTTTAGTTTTAAATATTTTGACTAGATATTTGGCACACATATACGTGATATAGTAAAGAATGGCGGTACAAAGCCCATTTAAAAAAATATGTTAGTAGGGGAAAGGTAGGTAAAGTGGAATAATTACCGATTCAAGCTTGTATCCCGGTAGAAGTATTCGTCTTAAAAGTTTGAGTTTATGGAAGAAGCCACTTACGTTATAGCCCTACGTAGTACTGTTAAGAAATTAAACTAATATATCACCACTTCGGAGAAAAACGTCAAAAGTAAAAGTGGTGTAATATTCCACTTTACCCGCCATATTGGAGGTAAAGCGGAATACAAAAACTTAAAATGGATTAATATTATTTATTCAACTAAGCATATAAACAGAGCTCAGGAACATTGAAAAACCCTCGTCTTAACTGTTTTGGTTCATTAATAATCATTTTAATGTTCTTAATGTTGTAATCTAATACATCATCTTTATTAGGCCATTTGAAATATTTTTGCGTCCTTTCCATACACTTTACAGACGCTGATTCACCTGATTTTGATATTACTAAACCGGGAAATGTTTGTCCGTTGTACTCTACAGCTACATATATCCCTTCCTTAATATCTTCTGTTTTTATGGTAGGAATTTGAACTGGTAGGTCCAACTCTGAACCGCTGTCGGTGTCACTATAAATGCTGATGTTTGCATCATCTTCTTCTTCGCTGTCGCTTTGAAATAGTTGCTTCGTAACTTTCTTGATTGGATTTTTTGGGGTCGGAGCCTTCAAATTCTTTAACTCTTCAATAAAAGGGGTAGAAGTTGCTACTACAGTTTTTCCTGATCGAGCCCTTTTCTTCGTTGGATTTTCGATATTTGAAGCGACCCGTGGGATAGGTAAAATATCCGCAGGACTAACAATAGTCTTATAGAGGAGAATGTCATTTGACACTGGAGTGGACGCTGATGGCAGGTTAGATGTAGCGAGTAGAGGCCCAGGACGATCAGTTGTATCTGCAGCCACGAAAACGTTTGGATCAGGTCTCTCAAACGGCCAAATACCCGTCTTCTTAAATCCTGAGATAGCTGTTGCCATACTAGCTGCCTTCAAGTAAGCTTCTCCGAAGAGAGGACCGACATCATGAATCGTCACAACTTTCCCCGGGTGGGTTCGCAGCCAAACTCGCACTGCCTGTTCATAGAAGGTCGACATGGGATACATAAATGATACGTCCAGTGGCTGAAGTCGATGTGTGCAATGTAGTGGTAGCACCAAGATGTCTACAAAGTTTTTCTTAGCAAGCTCTAAGACTTCAATGTTTTTTATGTGGGTTGAATGGCCATCTAAAATTAGTAAAACCCTGTCCTCGGAGGTAGGCTTCGCAAATTTAATAAAATGGTGAAACCAAGCCGTAAAGATTTCGGTCTGCATCCATCCAGAAGCATGCGTGAAAATTTTGGTATTCAGAGGAACTCCAATGTCGAATGTCAAGTGATGTCTCACCCGTGGAAAAATAAAAGCAGGAGGGATGTATTCCCCTGCAGCGTTGAAGCAAATTTCTGCAGTTGTAAGCGTACCTCTTTCAGCTGATGATAAAACTCCTACTTGCTTTTTCCCCTTTTTTGAAATAATCTTTGAAGGCTTATTTGGCACGGTAGAGATTCCGGTTTCGTCACAATTATAGATGCGGTTAGGTTTGTAGTTGTGTTTTTGGTATAAGTCTTCCAATAAATCAAAGAACTTTCCGACACTAACTGCGTTAAATGCTGACGCTCGCGCTGCTGACGTTTTTTCTGGAAGTTGAAGTGAAAGAACTGGGTGCCGTTTCATGAAACCAAGCAACCATACTTTACCAGCTTCTTTCTTCTCATCATTAAATCTATGTTCAATGTTATTTCGTATGGCAAACTCGTAGGTAAGATATTTTAAGTCAGAAATAGTTAGCCCAAACAGGCGTTCTTCCATTTTAAGAATATGGTCTACCAACATCCTCTCTTGATCTACCGTGAACACGCAACGGAATCGTCCAAGTTGCTTCACTAAACGTTCTTCTGGTGGTCGCTTTAATCTTCTAAAAAGAGTTGTCGATGGAATGTTATATTGTTTTGCAGAAGAATGAATTGATAAACCACCTTGACATGCAGTTAGAGCCTCAGCCATTGCCTTCTCGTCCCAACTCTGCTGCGAAGTCTTTCGTTTGTTAAAATTAGGCATGCTAAAAAAATGTTGTCACTTAATAACATTGTTAAACTTTTAGGAGGTAAAGTGGAACGTCATTCCGCTTTACCCGTATCAACATTTTTTCTGTACAAACACGATAGCTACTAACCAAACGTGCTAATAAGTTAAAGAAAGAGTATTTATGTCCACAAATAACCATTTTATACAATAGATAATAAATACGGTTAGAAAAACTTACCTGTTGCTGATAAGAAATTTCGTCTTAGTCGCCAAATATTACAACTTTTTGTTAAAAAACAATGATCTTGTTTAACTCACATGAACATATCAATGAAAGTGCGCCATATTGAAGTAAATATTGCCAAATGTCAAAAGGTATAATGTGGTAGGAGTTACAACAAAAACCGCCAATTTTGAAATTAAATTTTAAGCTTATTCCGCTTTACCCACCCATTCCACTTTACCTACCTTTCCCCTACGTGGAAATTACTCTATAACTAAATAAAATATTACATAAACGAGTCTTTACTGTCATTAAGAAAAACAAAAAATACACTTTCTTCAAATAAATTTTTTATCAAATGCCTAGATATTGTGTCACATTGGAATTACTTAAATCAACTAAAATGAATTATCTGTAACAAGATATCGAACTTAACTGAGTGAGTTGGCAACATAGAGAAATAGTCACCGCTATGACATTTGCACTTCTACGTCTGTTTCCTGTGTAAGTGATAGCACGATTCTGCAGGGTATTTCAATTTAATGAATATTTTCAAAAATTTTGCGGCAAACATGGACATAATAGAAGTCACAACTTTTATCGTATTCAAGTAAAAAGTAAGAAGTAAATTCCAAATTTATGCAGTGCAATGGTGGATTCTAAAATGGGGTATTTTAGTGAAGAAAGAATAAAATTAGTGAAACTATACTATGAAAAGAATCAGTGTCCTAAGGTTGCGGCAGATCCAGAAAAAACGTAAGTCACCAATATATTAAACTGAAACAGTTTTAAAGAAAAAAGTTTAAAGCTTTAGGTGACGTTAATAACACAAAGCATGAAGTAGACCGTCGAGTGCGAAATGAAGCAGTTGAAGTGGCGGTATTGGATCATTGACAAATGAATAATCGACAGTCTATCAGACAACTATTTCGTGCATCTGGTCTATGAGCATTTAGTGCTTATCGAATTATAAAATACTATAAATTTACCCTTATAAAATACGATTACTTTATTAATTAAACGAAGATGATGATCCTGATCATCGATGTCAAATTTGTGAAGAATTTAGTGAATTCATAAAAACAACCAAAATCGATAGTACTTTTATATTAAATGGTGAAGACAATAGACATAATTGTCGTTATTGGAGTAACAGTAATCCTCATTTATTCATTGAGACATACACAAACACCTCAGAAACTAAATGTACGGAATTGGAATTTTAGGGAATCACGTTATTGGACTATCAGTTTCTTAAGGAAATCTCAACGGAACAACTTATTTAAATTTGTTAGACGTTATTGATCCGCTGCTCACTAACACATTGGAACCTGATGAACAAGTTCCAATGTGTTAGTGGAACCTGTATCAGATATGAGCTGCCATGCAGCTACGACAAAAATTGAGTTAAAACATTAAAAAAAAATTTCTTTGGTTTGTGCCATTTATAGCACATGAACTGCTAAAAGGTTAATTTAATGGTAAATAGTTCTTAAGTCTAAATAAAGTTTTGTCCATTATATTTTTGTCCACTCTCTTTAAAAAATAAATGCAGTTCATTGATAACATTATTTATATCGTTTTTTATCGAAATTTTCCTATTATATCTTAGAAAATACCGCAAATAATCCGCTACCCCTTGAATTTTATATAAAACTACTCAGGGTTTAACTTGATATATATCAAATCCCTTTCGTTACTTTCCTTATCTACATTCTAATCTGATTAATCAAAAAAGATTAAAGTGTCATTAAGGCTAATTCCATTAAATTACTTACATCACGTCTTTCCGTACTCTTCGCTGCTTTACACTAAAACAATCCAGAGTAATGAATTGGGTTCATACAGTACATTGAATGATTAACATTTCGTAACTATCTGGAAAGGAATCTAGTACTATTGATTGCTATTTAAAAAATCAGTCTTTATTAAGGCTATTATTTGAAACTTTAACATTAATTGTAAGTTTTAGTCCTGATTTTTTTATTAAAAATATTATTTTTTCAATGCTTTCTGTTCTATTGTCTTTTATTATCAATTTGAATATTCAAAAAAACCAGCTCCTCTCTTATTGTCACTTTCTCCTTCTTCTTTAGGTACCGTTTCGTCTAAGGAGGTTGGTAATCATCACAGCTATTTTCACTTTTGAGATTGCAGCTCTGAACAGTCGACGTTATATCACTTTCTCAGATTGTTGAGCTAGGAGATATGTCTTCTCCCAATACTTCGTTTTCCCTGTATCTTTCTCTGCATTATGGTTTGTAGCAACACTTTTTTATCCTCTCACATAACGTGGCCGAGTTATTGTAACTTTCTTATCTTAATTGTATTCATGATTTCCATTTCCTTTGTCATCTTTCTGAGGACCTCAACATTTGTTATTCGGTCTACCCAACTTATTTTTAATATTCTTCGATAGGTCCACATCTCGAATGCTTCAAGTCGATCGCTCACCTCTTTCTTTAAGGTCCAGGCCTACACCCCATACAGCAGCACCGAAAACACATATGAACGTAATATTCTTATTTTGAGTTGCAAACTAAGGTCTCTGCTGCAGAATACTTTTCTCATCTTATTAAATCTTGCTCTAGCTTGTCCAATTCTCATTTTTATTTCTTCTGTATACTCGTTATTTTCATTAATTATTGTACCAAGGTATCTGTATTATTTTACTTTTTCTATTGGAATTCCTCTTATGTCTTGTTGTTGTGTTTTGGAAATTGTCATACATTTTGTTTTATTAGAATAAAGCGTTAGTCCGCTTTCCTCTATAGCTTTTAATACATTATCTAAAAGTGTCTGTAGATATTCTCTGTAATTAGTATAGTATTATCGGCATATCTGATACTGTTCATGGGTCTGCCGTTGACTTTTACTCCAATTGTTACATTTTCGAGTGATTTTTCAATTATTTCTTCCTAATATAGATTGAACAATAAGGGGGAGAGTATGCAACCTTGCCTTACGCCTCTTTTTATCTCTACTTCCTTTATTGTCAATTAATTTTACCAGAATATTTAGGATTACTTACATGCCTTTCATAAATTCTTTTTTTTTTTAACATTTTGGACCATTTTTGTATGCAAGCTTCCTAAACAAACATTATTTTTATTATTATACTCTAGCTATCTTGTCTTGTCTATCTAACCTTGTTTTTTCCAAGATTCTAAGACTTCCAAGATTCCAAGACCCTATCCTTATGTTTCTTACTTGTAATGGCGTTTTCCTTAAAATAGTCTTTACCAGCAAATTGGAACAAGGTCTCTGTTTGGTTCAGAAACATTTTACCTAAGGTAATGTTATTATTTTAGTATAATTTTTGTTACATTGGAGAAGATCGTTTCATTATAATGGCTTATAACGGAAAAACATCATTCAAATTCCACAATGAAGTTATTGGGTTTAAACTGCGTATTTTGTCTGAGTCTGGCATCTTTGTGTTTTATTTCTTCTTAAACAGGTTTCACATTGTACTACCATTATAATACAAATTCACAATACTTCACCACAAGTCATATTATGAGATTGTCTACACAATATTAACCAATCAAAAGACTGATATTTTTTGTACACACTTATGACAAGTCAAAAGAAAATGTAAAAAAGTATTTTTGAAGTGTGTATGTTTTAAGCAATTCCTAGCTGAGCGCTTTCGGCTTTACAAAGCCATCATCAGAGCTATGCTACAATAAAATGTTCTTATAAGTACTAATTGGTGAAGATTATAATTTTTAACTTACGTCAATTTATAAATACCACTACAATGGAGAGATCTAATTTCCTTATATTTCAAAATTATGATTTTTTAGCTGTTGAAATTCTTAAAAAACATATAAAAAACATATAAAAAACCGACACTGGACTTCACAGACACGTTAAAAAATTGAAAAAAAATTTTTGTCATGGTACGGGTGTAAGAACCCGACCATTGATTGAAGTGAGGAGGTAGACAGAATAGCACTAATGAAATCAAATGTCGGTCCTTTTAAACGATTTTTCAAAAGTGACAGTTGACAAATGTCATATATAGGAAATAGAGATTGTTTTTTAAATTCTTACAAAATTATTTAATAGTTTGGAATTACTAATAGTCATCAAAGACTTTCTAAAAATTAAGTTTTTAAATTAAATTTTATGTGTTCATCACATCATACAGAATGACATTAGTTTGTAAATTCACTCAAGTCATTGCTCAAGGTCAATGTATGTTCAATCTGACAGCCATCCTTAAGAACAAAGGGTTCAAATTGTTGTATAAAGAAGAAACATGGTATTAATGTTACATTATCTGATACTTAAATGTATTGAGAATTGTATCTCTTGATGGAAATTTGTAAGAAATTTGCATAAAAAATTTTTTAAGAATATATTTTCATGTTCCAATTAAGAATAACTGTCAAATGAATTACAAAAATGTTGTAAATTTCTAATAAAGTTTAAAATTTGTTTAAAAATATAAAAAATTATGAAAAAATATAATAAGATTGCATGAGGTCACCCTTCTTCATCTAAAGTCTCCCATAATAATTTAAAAAGAGGTTTATAATTGCAATTGAGGTTGATTTATGTGTTTAAGCAACAATCAGGGTTTAGTTTCATTTCTTTGGATATCTCAAGATCTTCCAAGAGATTCATGAGTCTAAAGTTTTTATTGGGAATGTTGTGTAAAATTTTACTGTTTTCAGAAAGAGAAAAGGAATGATTATTAAATTTAATGTGATATCCAAAGTTTGATTTTTCTGGGTTATTGAGGTGTTCTTTGATTCTTTGATTCAGAGTTCTCATTGTTCTACCTACATAAGTCATATTACAGTCAACACAGGACAGCTTGTAAATACCACTTCTGTTTAGTTTGTCAACTTTGTCTTTGGTCTTGCTGAAGATGGACTTGATGTTATATTTGGTTTTAAAGGAGATGTTTAAGTCACTGATTTTATTAACAAGTACTCTTGAAATTTTTTCTGAAATTGGTCCTAAGTAAGATAAGGATCTATGTATGGAAGTAGTATTGGATTTTTTATCAACATTAAAAGCTTGGTTTAGTCTCTTTTTGAGTATAGATTTTCTAATGACTTTATATTAATTATAATTCACCAATTAGTACTTATAAGAACATTTTATTGTAGCATAGCTCTGATGATGGCTTTGTAAAGCCGAAAGCGCTCAGCTAGGAATTGCTTAAAACATACACACTTCAAAAATACTTTTTTACATTTTCTTTTGACAATATTAACCACATATACACTAGAGAGAAAATATTCAGATTTTATCGTTGTTCCTTTAAATATGCATGTGTGTGTAATAATAGACTAATTGAAAGTAGACGAAAACAGAAAAATAAAAACACTGAAGAATACAAGCAAATCCATAAAGAAATCAGACGGAAAATCCGGGATGCAATAGAAAAATGGTACAGCAACAAATGTCTTGCAAAACTAAATGTCTCTAACTGCAAGTAGTTTACTTGATAAACAAGGAAATAGTATAGTCAATGAACAAGATAGATTAGAAAGGTGGAAAGAATATATTGAGAAGCTGTTTACTGATATAACAGAAACTCAAATCAAAACTATATCGGCTGGTCCAAACATAAGACTCGATGAAATGGAAGGAGCTATAAAGCTATCAAAGAACAGGAAAGCAACCGGTCCAGATGAAATTCAAAGCGACATAATCAAACTACTCGACGATAAGGGTAAACATTCTCTTCTAAGCCTCTTCAATAAAATATAACAGATGGGCTACTGTCAACATTTTTAATGATACCGAAAAAAAAATGCCAAACAGTGTAGCGATTATCGCATTGACACTAACGTAATATCATCAGTCTGATGAGTCATGTACTGAAAATTTTCCTAAGAATACTGCACTCGAGAATTTACAACAAAATAGAAGTACAACTAAGTGAAACACAATTTGGTTTCAGAAACAACCTTAGAACCAGAGAAGTATTTTTCAGTTTGCTTCTTCTTCTTCTAGTTCCATGACCGTTATCGATCGTTGGATATCATGTTGGCTACCATATTCGCTATCGTGACTTTATTGACAGCAGCTCTAAATAACGATGTAGTTGATTTTCCATACCATTGCCTTAGATTTTTCAGCCATGATGTTCTTCTTCTACCAGGACCACGATTACCTTGGATCTTTCCCTGAATGATCAGATGTAAAAGATCATATTTTTCAGGGTGTCTCATAATATGACCGAAGTATTCCAGCTTGCGTTTCTTTATTATATTAACCAGTTGTGTTGTTTGGTTTAGCCGTCTAAGGACCTCCTCATTTCTAACTCTGTCGACCCAGCTTATTTTCAGTAGTCGTCTGTATACCCACATCTCAAAGGCTGTCAAGCGTTTAAGCATAGCCTCAGTTAGGGTCCACGCTTCTACTCCATACAGCAGGACAGGAAAGATGTAGCAAGATATCATACGAACTCTAAGGTCAATGCTAAGATCATGAGTTTTCTTCTGATCTGCTTTCAGTTTGCAGGTCATGGTTTAAAAATGTAAGGATTTCGAACAATCGGTATATATGTGTTTTATCGACTTCGAAAAGGCCTTTGATCGAGTAAACCATGACAAACTTATAGGTGTCTTGCAACAGGTGGGATTTGATGACCAAGACCTCCGTATTATCAAAAAATTGTATTGGTAACAATGTGCAAACATACAAATTGGACGCAACACGATGGAAGCAGTGGAAATACGACGTGGAGTGAGGCAAGGATGTATTCTATCGCCTTTACTTTTTAATATCTACTTCGAATTTATTTTCAAAGAAGCCTTAGTTGAAGATACAGGCATTAAAATCAATGGAATTAGTGTAACAGTAACTGAGATATGCAGACGACACGGTACTTCAATGAAGAAGACCTGCAACGATGTATGAACAGGGTAACCGAAGCATGTGATGAATATGAGCTGAAACTTAATACTTCTAAGACAAAACTTATGATTGTCAGCAAAACGAAGTTACAACAAACGAAAATCAGAGCGTATGGAATGGTATTACAAAGAGTCCACAATATTACCTGTTTGGGCGCACACTTTTACGATAAATGGGTATAAATAAAGAAATAGAATACGCATTGTTAAAAGCTAGAGCCGCCTTCTATAAATTAATAAAGATTCTAGTTAATAGAGATATTACGGTAAACCTTAAAATCAGATTAATACGCTGCTACATATTCTTCACATTGCTGTATGGTATGCAGATCTGGATCCTTACAGAGACATTAATGAAAAAATTGGAGGCCTTTGAGATGTGGATTTATCGACGAGTATTACGGATAAGTTGGGTTGATAAATAAGAAATGAAATAGTTTTACATCGAATGAAAAAGAGTACAAAAGTAACAAAAACGACAAAAATTTGAAAGTTAAATTATTTCGATCATGTAATGGGACATCCAGAGAGGTCCTTCTACACCTCATAATACAGGGTAATATGGCCGAAAAGAGAACATCTTGGCTCCGAAATCTCCGAGAATGGTATCAAAAGACCACCGCTAATTTATTTAGAGCCGCCCTAAACAAAGTTATTATTGCCATT
The DNA here is from genome assembly GCA_918026665.1 of Diabrotica balteata. Taxonomy (NCBI): domain Eukaryota; kingdom Metazoa; phylum Arthropoda; class Insecta; order Coleoptera; family Chrysomelidae; genus Diabrotica; species Diabrotica balteata. The sequence continues at coordinate 159,678,655 of OU898280.1, forward strand.
ATGATCGCCAACGTTCGATCGCGAACGGACAGGGTACTGAAAGAAGAAGAAGTATAATATTAGTGTTATTAATTAAACGTATCGCTTTAAAAACAAAATATGATTAACTCAGTGGATTGAAATGTCAGTTGACAGTTCGGGTTTCTTTCCTAGATGGTGCTAGGAGTTATCCTACCAGGCAAACAGTGTGAGTTGTCGTACTAGCCATGATACTATAAATAACAAGATAGGATCTTCCCGTAGCTCAAAATCGGTCGGGTTCGCGCATGCCGTCATTGGAGACTAGAATTTGAATTCTTGTTAAAGTTAAATGAGATTTGTATGCATTCTGTGATGAAATTACTAGACGAAAATAAGTTAAGAGGTTTAATAATTATAATAATCGTACACATAAGGATATCTCCAAACTATTTATTAAAGATTATTTATTGATATATACAAAAACTGACATTTCGAACGTGCAAGTCTCCAATGACGTCACAAAAAGATGCGCAATATCTTATCTTATAGTCATAGTATCATGGTACTAGCCTTTTACATAGATACATTACGCAGCAGTGAGTATGTCTTCAGAAGAAATTATTCTCGCCAGCTTCTGCAATATTACATTTACACTACTCTGACTTATCTGTCTTTGTATAAAGCATATTTTCCAGCTAATTGGAAATATTTTTAAGCCTGTCATATTGAGTTAAATTTTAAAGTTTATTGAAAATGGTAGTTAATTGATTAAAGCTTTCGCTAATAATCATATTCAAAGAATTTATATATAAATACAATTTTCATTAGAAATAATTATTTTGAATTTAATTAATTCCAATGTTCACAAAAGAGTGTTTTGATTGAAATAGTAGGACTCTTTTATCAAAAAATCTTGTTCTGCCATAATTTATGTATGTGCATTATAAAATAACCAGGAAATTCTGTTTGAATTTAAAAACAAATACGAGGAACTAAAATTTGGCTAGTTGCATAATGATATACAGGGAAGTATACCAAAAGTAAAGAGCTATGTTATTGTTAAGTGAATATCTAAAATACAAATATCGTGCTCCTTTATCTTTTCTTCTTCTTAAGAGGTCATGGTTATGGTTATGATAGATCGCCCATTAATGAGCCCTTCATATACTTGGACCTCCTAAGCCGGATCTATTGTATCACCTTTTTCGTACGGAATAGGCCCATAAGAACCTAGGTTTTGGCGTTTCTGGGACCCAGACTGTTCTGGGCTCCCATATATGCAGTAATTAGCTTTAAGTCTGAGCTCTTCCTGTCATTCCGAACGTCTAATTCTTTGGATGAGGCTTATTTGTGTGATGAGGATGTAAAAAGGTTTCCTTCTTCTTATTACAAAGACGACACCGAGGGCTATCCGCCAATTCAAGCAGATAAATATGCCACCTAAATCTTCAGTGGCCGGTAAGCATACTGACCATCAGAGAGCTCCTTTTACGGTCTAGAAGGATCAGTTGAGCTATAAGACTTTTGGATTGCCCCACTATGTGGAGCCTAGCTCATCTCATACCGCCACCACTGGCCCAGGAGTCCTGGATCCTCCGCAGAAGAAGCTTTTTAAGAATAATTTGACTAGTACTGAAAGGCAGTTATATCAGGTTCGGATCCCACCGGCAGAGTGAGTGCTCATGCCAGGGCGTTAGCAAGGTAATAAAATAACTTCTGAGTATGTCTGTATTCGTTGGTCCAACAGATCAATATCGCGCATATACATGTGTACAGTGTAGTCTACAGTGGCTTAAGGACAGCGGATGTTTTCTCGTTCTTCCGTTTTTGATGTTCGCAAAACAAAACCATTTATAGTAATATCACTGCAGACAACTACATTAAAATGACCTAGTTCGGATAACTTATTTTTTAAGAGGAAGTGTGGTAAAAAAATTGTCAAAGTACAAGCAGTGTTCCCTTTTTCCAAACACTAATTAAATAAGTATAACTCTTTCCCTTAAAGTATGTTCGTTATTCCGTTTAGGCTCTATATCTTGATTTACCTCAAAATTGATGATGTAATTTGTTTCAGCAGATGCCATTGTCCAAATTTTTATACCCCTCTTTATGGGTTTCATTTGCATGTACTGTTTCAAAGTAGTCTCTCCTTTCCACTTTCATTAATTGAAATATTTCTGCTCGGAGAAAAGGTTTTTTTTTTTAATTTTCGAACAAAAGGTATCACTTTGTACAACTTTTCAAATTCCCGAGTTTCTCTGGCTGGCATTTGTTGGTTATTATTCAGATGGATATATCTTAATATTTTAAGAAATCTCATTTGGGGGAAAATATTAGTAATTCTTTCATTATGAAAATTTGGATATGCAGACTAGTATTTTTTGATAGAAGGTAAACTATTAAATCTCATTAGAATTAAAATTCCTATGAAAGCTTTCAATTCTTCGAAGGACAAATCTAAATTTTTGCAAGCTTAGACAGCATATACATTTGACTGTTCTACAAGGCATTGTAGTAAGGTGTCATCTGCTACAAAATCATCTGAATCCTCGTGTTCTTAACAGTTAGTTACTATGTCTATTTTGACTGTAGCACTTTATGATTGTGGACAGATGGAGTAGACGGCAGAATAATTGTAGACGAACTTCTGCTAGAAGATCTTTTTAATGGTGTGTCAGGTTCTACTACATCCTCAGCATTTGAGTCCCCTTCAATCTTGCAATGTTCAATCATCCGTTATTTTATGTAATATTTTGGCTAACTGTTCAGTTGTAAGGCTCCTCTTCCGGTACTGTATATCAGAATAGTTTTCATGCATCTGAAAAAAACATGCATTAAAATAATTAATGTTAAGATTATTAGATTGCCCTTTAATGATAGATAAGTAGTCTGCCAATCGACTAGCAGATGACGCATACTCAGAATAATTTAATTGTGTTTTCTTAATTATTAAATCCTAAAAAGAAATAAATACTTGACCCGTTATACGATTTATTAGTTTTATAGGAACCTACAGATTATTTGTCATTTATCACAGTTTTTATTTAAAAATATTAATAAATAAGTTTCTCTTCAATAATAATTAATCTGGCATTCGGCTAGCAGATGGCGCACACTCAGTATAATTAAGTTGTTATTTTCTTAATTATTTAATCCTAAAAATAATTAAATATCCCATCCTACAAATAATTTATTAGTTTTATAAAAAGCTACCAATTATCTGTTATCTATCACATTAGTTTTTATTTAAAAAATATAATAAATGAGTTTCTCTTTACTAATAATTAGTCTGGCATTCAGCTAGCAGATGGCGCACACTTAAAATAATTTAGTTGATATTTTCCCAATTATTTAATCCTAAAAAAACTAAATATGTGAACTTATAATTAATTTATTAAATTTATAGGAACCTACAAATTATTTGTCTTCTATTACATTAATTTTTATTTAAAAATAATAATAAATGAGTTTCTCTTCAATAATATTTAATCTGGAATTCTGTTAACAGATGGCGAATACTAAGAATAATTTACTTGTTATTTGCTTAATTATTTAATCCTACAAACAACTAAATAACTGACCCTACAAATTAATTAATTTGTCCACAAAATAAAACTATTACAATCATCTACAAACGACCTACAATCGATTGCATATTCTCATTATTCTTATCCGAGAGTTCAATATGTTTTGTTTCGTAAGACATCTACTGGTATAATAAAACACTAAAAACTAATCGGCGACCATTTCCATGATATAAGGAAACATGGTATGCTCACGCGCATCTATTTTGAACAGCCAATCACGTTTACGACCAAAATCCGCCATTTTGAAGGCGGCAATTCAAATATGTACAAAATTGATACGAAATATCGTAGTTAAATTAAATAAAATAAAATTAATATTATACATTAATCCAATTAATTCATATTTAAAATGATCTGAACAGACTCTTGCTAAAATAATTTTTAAAAAATCGAAACAAAACAAAAACACATTTACATTTAAATTCCAGTACATTGCAAAGTAAGGTTAAAAAATGCAAAAGTAAACAAAGCAGACGTCACGCATGTAGAGGTCCAAGTATTTTTGTGGATCAGGTCAGGTATGCTCACTTACACTTACTATGAGTACAGTACCCGTACCATGGACGTATAAATAAAGATCTTTATTTATACGGCCATGACCCGTACTCGTTTTTTATAATATATTGGTTTTAGGGATCAGTACCACAAGTATAAATAAAATACATGTTCCAAAGTAACTGGTACGGGATCAGGTCACCATCCCTACACACATGTGACATATTGAAAAGATGGTGGATTTTGGTCGGCGCAGAAATGTGCAAAAACGAGTCCACTAGTGAGCATACCTTGTTTCCTTATATCATGACCATTTCTCAGTGTGTAAATTTTCTTACTTATGCGTGACATCTACTGTTAAAACTAAACATGAATCGATATGTATTCTTGGAAGGTTGTTGCCTCAGTACGATAGAAAACTGTAGTTAATAAGCAACTTGTTTATTCTCATAGTTTTTTTCCATAAAACAATTTTATTAATGTTTAAAATTGTTGTTATTGAACACTAGACAAAGACAAAGGTATTTATGAACTCAAATAAGAACCCTGAGATATATCACAAATCTAATTATCTAAGTATTAATTATCAAATTCAATATCTTTTTGTTTGTTTTTATTTTACTGTATTTTCAAGTATATTTGAAAATGTCTAATTTCCATTCCATTCGATCATTCCATTGGCCCTTTCTAGGTATTTTGTGCTCATTATCTTAGTTATATCTTTCCCCAAGATTTTTGAAGTCTTCCTTGTATTCTGTGAATTGGTGGAACCCATTCCATAATATTTGACGAGAGTCTTGTACTTTGCATCCTCTGATTCGTACCACATCAGTTGCTTTCTCTCCACATCTGTCGTTATTGGGGCTTGGACTTCCATTCGTCGTATTATCCCATCGTTGTCAATTCTCTCTGCGGGATATTTTTGACTTCCTAAAAACGTCTATTCCGACTGCCTCCAGGACTCCAGATTTCTTTTCGTATTCTCTGTTATTCACCAAGTGTTTGTCCCATATAACATACTACTTTAATTAAGTTGTATGTGTCATATTTTTTTGTTTTATGTATTATATTTCCTTCACATTCTTATTTATTGACTCCAGAGTGTTCAAACTCCCATCATTCTTCTAGTTCGCGTTAATCTTCTTTTTATTACTTGATCTTCTTTCGCTATCGAATCAAAACGACTCCAAGGTACGTGTATAACCCACAGGGCATATTTATGTCAGTATCTTCTCATGCGATCTTCGTCATATTGGTTCCTATTGGCAGATACTTAGTTTTTGATATATTAATTTCCAAACTCCACCTTTTATATTCCTCTTAAAGTTTCCTTGCCGTATAATCTAGATTATCTTTATAATTCACTATTATGCTAAATTGCAAGGACTCTCTCTCTTCAATCCTGACCCCCCAGGGGGAGTGTAGTGGTCGACGTGATGTCGTGTATGGTCCGTCTCCAGAGATCTCTGTCTCTGGTCATTTCTTTTAATTCATGCATAGGTCTATGGCATATTCCTGTAATTTGATCTATCCATCTTGTTGGGGATCTTCCTTGTGATCTTCGGCCTTCTACCTTTCCTTGTATTATGAGTCTTTCCATGTTTTCTGTGTTTGCTCTCATAACATGCCCAAAATATTTTAATTGTTGGAGATGGACTTTACTAGAGAGTCGTTGGCTAACTTTTAGCTCTCTTAAAATTGAATTATTTGTTCTGCGGTCGGTCCAAGGAATTCGTAACATTCGTCTCCAACAGAACATTTAGTGGCGTCTATCTTTCTTCTCTCCGATTGTCTCAGAGTCCAAGATTCACATTCGTAGGTTAGTATTGGGAATATTAAGCAGTGGATCAACCTCATCTTTATCGCTCTTGAAATTTGACAGTCCTTCTATATTTTGGTTATTTTTGCTGTGGCAACTTTTGCTAGATCACATCTACGTTTAATCTCTTCTTGTAATGACGCTATGTTTGTGATTAATGATCCCAGATATAAGTATAAGCTCACAACCTCGAACCGGTCAATTGTGGTTATGTGTGGATGATTGTTGTGTAGTCTATCCACTATCATGATCTTTGTCTTTGATATGTTTAATTGCAGACCAAATATTTGACTTTCGTTTTCGATCAGTCGTATAAGTTCTATCAGCTCTGCTTGACTATTAGCAAGAAGGGCTGTGTCATCTGCGAAACGTAGGTTGTTTAGTTTATGACCATTTATTGAGATGCCCTTTTTCCATCCTTCAAGTGCTCTTCGCATAATATACTCCCCATATATGTTGAATAATTGTGGAGATAGTATACATCCTAGTCTGACACCCCGTTCTGGATGAAATCGTTCGAAAGTGTGTCAAGTACTTTAACTGATCCAGTAGTGTGTTCATATAGTTCGGTTATAAGCGTAATTAGATATTGTGGTACGCCTACTTCTTTTAGTATTCGCCATAAGTGTCTCCACTTGACCCTTTCGAACGCTTTACGGTAATCTATAAAACAGATGTATAGTGGGATTTTGAATTCCCTAGATTTCTCGATTATCTGTCTTATATTCAGCAGGTGTTCTCGAGTGCCTCTACCTTGGTAAATCCAGTTTGCTCTAGTGGAATTTCTCTTTGAAGGAATGTTTTCAGTCTCTCATTGATTATATGTAGCATTATCTTGCTGGCATGGGATATAAGAGAGATAGTTCTATAATTGTCGCATTTATGGAAGCTGCCTTTTTTATGTATGGTCGCTATTGTAGATTTTGTCCAGTCTTCAGGCCATTGTTTGGAGTGCCATATTTGGTTACAGAGTAGATGAAGTAACTTTACGCCGGTTTCTTCTGTGGCTTTAAGCATTTCTGCTGTTATCATATCTGGACCTGGTGCTTTGTTATATTTGAGCTTGTTGATACGGTCAACTTATGTCCTCTACAAACCAACAGTTATGCTCCCACTGCAACGATATTCCTATTACCATAATTACCAGTTTAAAAAGAACTTCAAGCCGACCTAAGAGCCTAATAGAATTCTTTCAGACTAGACAAATGTTTAACAAAATATTGTAACAAATATTTGCTCCCGTGTCAATGACCAAAGATGTCGAGATACGTTAATTCAAAATAAAAAAAAAACTAAATAATAATGAGGATCACTCAAATATATGATGATTTCCATAAACAATATTCTTTAATCAAACTCTTCAAAAAAAGTAATTTAACAATATATTTATTGTTCTAGATGTAGTTAATCAATGCTAATACGACTACTTAAATTTTTATATTTGAGCTAATATTGATATCGTCGTTTTTTTTTTGTTAGAAATTAGATAAAACCAAATACCTGTTGCCGATTAATCTCGCGTTATTTTTATCATCGGCGCCACTGACGAATCACCTACCTTGCCTTATCTCTTGATGGTGGAATCTACAGGTCTATGGCAACGGCAACTGCATGTTCGTCGGCGATCGTATGACTCAGTTCAACTCACGCTGCTTTGTCAAATACATGCACGTCAAAGGATTCCGGTTATGCCCCGTTCGCGTAATAATACCGCTTGAATTAAAAGCTACAAACACCAATAAATAAAACAGGAATATTTAACGATGACTCCCCAATCTACACCCGTTTTGCACTATACTAAACAACCCCTTCTTTCTCAGAACAATCATGTGACAGTTTTTAACCCTAAGAAAACAAGAAAAGTTAAAAGTGACAGTAAAAAGAAAATTAAGTGTGTGATAGTTGGAGATCAAGCTGTTGGAAAAACCTCTTTGGCTGTGTCTTATAGTAATGATAGCTTTCCAAGTGAATATATACCGACAGCTTACGATAATTATAACGGTAAGTCAAGATTTAACAGTTGAATTGACCTGATCTTTTGTTAGTAAAATGTTCGTAAATTCAAAATAAAGTGTATTTTTTCTCTTAATATTAAAAGTATATATTATTCTTTTGTACAAAAGTCAGCGATTTATTCAGCGAATGTCGTAACACCTGCCCAACTTTGATTGGACACTTTTACTCTCAATGTGTGGTTCTCAAGAAAAGTCTGATCTGATCAGTATGATAGGAACTCCCTATTTGCATTTTTCGTTCCCTTTTAACTAGTTTTGTTAGTTGTTTATTATGTACCTCGTTGCAAATTTTAGGAGATGTTTCGCAAAGTTCGCAAACAAATAATGTTGTTTCCTAACTTACCAATAATAATTGACTGCTCTGTTCCTAAATGTAAACTACAATCTTTTATGGACAAATAACAAATATCCTTGGTTATAAATTTTTCCAGAATTTGTAATCTTTTTTGAAAACAATTTCCGTAATCGAAAATCGAAAAGTCAAACATTACTTATTTAGCTAAAAATGGGATTTTTATTACAACCGATAATTGTTTCGTAATCCCAAATTAACATAATAGCCCAGTCGTCAGAGAGTTGACCAATAAGAATCATACGAACAAGCTGAATTTTGCCGAAAATATTAATTTTTGGATCTCAAAAAAGATGCAATAAAGTTTACCACTTTTACCCCCTAAAACCCCCCTGTTAGTGGGATAAAAATGCAAAAAAATCGATTTATTCTGTACGCAGTAGAAAAAATGGTTCAAATAAAAATATATTCCATATTCTTCAATGTTGTTTTGTTCTCCTATTTCATTTAATATTACTTTTATTTTCTGCTACTCATTCTCCTTTTTAGGATTTTTATACATGTAAGTACAGTCTGTCCCAAACCCTTTTTTCAGTGCGTCACTAATTTTAACGTCATATAGGATTTTAAGAATGTCGAGAATTATTGCATGACATTTTAGTTAAATCTGACAGTTGCAGGATCGTAATCGGCTAAACGTGAAAAGGTTATTTTTTTTAATGCATAGCAGTTTGTCATAATTCTATTCTATTCTGTTCTATTTTATATATTCCATGGAAAGTGCTTAATTAGCGAAGATTTGTTTATGGATTTATTATTATTTATTACAAACACTAGGAATTGGAAGGATTGTTTATTTAAAATAACGCTTCCTCCTAGAATCTTTTAAGAGTTGACTGCAAGGTAAAAAAAATTACTGACAATTGCAAGGCATCAAAGTAAACATTCCTGTGATAAAATAATATCGATTTAAATCAGTCATATTTGGATAAGTAATTTTCTGATAAGTTTGTGTGGCAGCCAATAGTTTAATTTTGTGAAGAGTTGTCATTAAATAGTGGAAATAGTTTAAATAGTGAAGCAGTTGATTTTTGAGTTAATCTACCAGTTCCGATATCCAGATGAAATCGTGTTAATGGAGTTTAGTTAAAAAACAAGATACCGAATGTAAGTTTACCTTCTTTTTTATGAATAACAAAAATGAATATTATATTTCAAATCAATTATATCCTACATTTCAAGAAAATGTCGTGGTTCTAAAAAGAACCGTTTTAATACATATAAATATCCATAAAGGTATTAGTTTAAGATATTTCCCCAATATCATTCCGGAATTCACAATCTGATTCGCGAACGACAGAAACTGATAATAAAGATGTGTCAGCCTCTTTTTCTAATTGAAACTAATTTAATAATTTTAATATTAGTCTTTTTTCATTCTCGGTATATCTCGGAATATTTAAAATATTTTTATGACAATAAATACAAAATTTAATTTTCACTGTAGTTAAAATGTCTGAAAATACTAACGTGGAATGGCAATTATCATTTTATCAGTTGACATTGTGAAAGTACTGTCACTGTCATTATCAAGATCATCTGTGTCAAATTATATTTATATGCATAATTGATTGGATATCTATTTAGCGTATTCTAAACTCCAACCAATTATACGTTCGTAAGTAGAATTCGCTTTAATATGCGAATACCCGTGAACGATACCTAATTTTCTAAGTTCTATGTATAATAATCAGCGACTCACGTTTTTTTCTGTCACTTCTAGCTTAATGCGTTAGAGAGAATTCGAACAACTATGACGCACTGAAAGAAGGGTTTGGGACGAACTGTATTCCATTTTCTTTGTTTGACGCCTTTCTCTCTTCTTACCATTGACATTCTTTTTTTTTTATCTTGATATAACCAAGAAATGGTCCGAATCGCAATTTGCGCCTCTATAAGTTCTAACATCCGTTACAGAGGTTGCTCATCGCTTAGATATTAATATGTGATCAATTTGATTAAATTTATTAGTAGCAGGTATCATTCAGGTTTCTTTATAAATATTTTTATGAGGGAAACACATACTAACAACTCTCAGTTTGTTTACCAGTGCCTAACCAATATCATGTAAACTATGCTTATCAAACGATTCTGCATATATTGGCTCTCTTTCCAGCTTCGCGTTCATATCACCCAGGACTATAACTGCATCTCTCTACTGTGCATTTTCACATTTTACGTGTAGTTGATCATAGAATTGATCAGCTACTAGTTCATCTGCTGCTTTTGTTGAGGCATGGATATTAATATTTGTATTATTATGACGTGAATACTGACATATATAATACTGACGTGAAACCCACTCCAAAGCCTCCTTGTCGTTCTGCTCCACAGTAGTACATACTGTATTCTTTTTTATTTATGCAAACATGCCCTTTAAATCTGATTTCTTGGAGGGCTGCTATGTCTACTTCGTACTTCAATAGTTCCTGTGCCATACTTGGCATTTTGCCTGCCTGCAGCACAGTTTGGACATTCCAGGTTCCCAGTCGCAAATACATCATTAAGTCCTTATTCCGTAGCTTTGGTCGTTGTCCGTTGGTCCGTCCGGTTAGTACATTGTTCGTAGCATTCGTGATAGCTGAGTTTAAGGTGAACAGGTTATCGGCCTATTGCACCCGAGTCCAGTGCCAGGGCTGCTAGCTATAGCTTCTGAACAAACTATGCTTTCTCCCTTCCTTGTCCGCCCTGACCCTACCTTTCATTGGGGTTAGTTACCCAATCTTCAATAGGGTTGCTCAGGTTTACCGGGATTCACCCGTGTGATCAAGATCACACTTCTTGGAGGTGAGGATAGAATTGAGTAGGAGAGGCCATAGGTGTTATCTGGAAGCAACCCTTGTATTGCGCCTCACTACTCGTTTGAACCCCACAAAAAGTTCTAATAAACATTTTAATTTAAAATTACCCCAGCTACATTTTTTATTAGAAACGTTTTTTTCTACGGCGTACAGATTTTTGGTAAATCGATTTTTTCCTGGATGGTTTCCAGTTCCTCGTCAACCGGCGTGTCCCATCCCAGTTGCTTCTCCCATGTTTCTGTAACCACAGCTTTGGTAGTAGGGTGACTGGGTAACTGTAACCTATGGGGTCAAATATTCGTTGTGCTTGGGATAGCATCAATCTTTTGGTTACTGATTTACTTAAAATCTGTTCGATATCTTCGTCGTCTTGGTTTATAGATAAAGTGTCATCCAGCTTGTTCCACTTAATTCCCAGAACCACCGTAAAAATGTTAAAGGAATCATTTTGAACTTGGTGAGTAAACTCCCACCCTCTTAAGTCGAATTTTCCTTTAGCCATTATCATATTTGCCTCTTTGATAAAGGTTTTCAATTCTATTTCACTAGCAACACTAGTAACACAGTTGTCCACGTAAAAACTGTTTGACAGTTTCTTAACAGTGTCTGTAGTAAAAGAAGCTTTCGAGTCATACTCATTCACAAGTTTTGACAGATGATATTCTAATGAAGCTCCCAACAAGAACGGGCTACTATTGATTCCAAACACTACCCGTCGATGACGAAACACTTTAAGGTTGTTCTCCTTATCATAACATAGAAATCTAAGGAAATCTCTGTCTTTCGGATGTACACTGATCTGTAGAAAAGCTTTGCTAATGTCTGAAGTTACTCCAAATTTCTGCTGTCTGAACCTCAACAAAATAGCGGGAATTAGCTCAATTAAATTCACCCCCTTTTCTAGACACTGGTTCAAAGAAGGGCTATCCTTTTCTCTGGCTGATGCATCGAAAACTGGTCGTATTTTCGTAGTAATGCTACTTGGTTTAATCACTGGCCGGTGTGGTAGGTATGGGCTTCCTGGTTCCTTGCTCTCCACTACCTCCTCAATAATATTGTCATTTAACCACTCTTGAAATACTTGGTCCTATGCCTCAAAATAACCATCCTTAGTAATCTTCTTCACCGTGTTATCTAATCTACTTTTTGCCAAGTGATAGTTACTAGGCAGCGCTGGATGTCCCTCCAACCATGGGAGCCTAACTTCATATCGTCCATCGGTGTCAACAGAAATGGTTTCCAGAAAAAGTTTCTTTGCTGCTAATGCGGTTTCATCGCGAGTCTTCCTTTCCATTGGATCAACCTGGAAATCGAAGTCCGAGAGTAAAAGTGGTAAACATTTTTGCATTTTTTTTTTGGGATCCCAAAATTAACATTCTTGGCCAAATTCAGCTTGTTCGTATGATTTTTAGAGGTTCAGTGGCATTTTTGTCTCTGTCGACTGGAGAATAATAATAATATTGGTTTTCACATATATACAATTGAACACAGATCTTCAGAAGCATCCAAATATACATGATTGACACTCGAATGAAGATTAAACATTAAGAAAAATAACAAAAGAATTAAAACTAACTAATAATGCAAATACAACTTCCGTAGAACTTTAAATGTATTCACAAGTTAAAAATTGATGAGTAATTATAATTTGCATATCACTGTTTAGTCGTCTTTTGTTAAGTTTGGTTTTTGCATTTTATTATACGATAAAAGTAATTACATATTGGCGACTACAATTAATGTGTCTTTCGGTATTTATCAGCAACATTCAACAATATTTGAACATAGGAACTATCGCCTTAAACATAAATCTTGACATTCGTTAGGTCAATATTTAAATATTTTATCTGAAGTATTCATATTTTAGATTGTTATAAAACTGTCATTGTTATCGTTATTTACATATGCCGACTTATAACAATTACTTAAATCAATAGCGATATACAAATACAGAGTTAATTGTTTATAAAATTTATTTGTCGGTCATTGTTGAGTATTCATTTAGATGTCTGGCTGGGATTTATTTTCAAAAATAAAGTACATGTGTCTATCTATCTATCTAATCAGCCTTAGACGCCCACTCTTGGGCATAGGCCTCCCTCTAGTTAGGCGATCTGCATCCAGTCTTTCTGCCGTTCTCTTAAGATCGTCAGTCCATCTCATCTGTGGTCTTCCTCTTTTCTTTTCTTTTCCCATGGTCTCCAGTGTAGAATTCGCTTATTCCATCTTTCATCTTTTTGCCGGAGAGTGTGACCGGCGAAGTTCCATTTAAGTTTTGCAACCTGTCTTGATACATCGTTCACCTTTGTTTTTTCTCTGATCCATGAGTTTCTTTTCCTGTCTTTAAGACCGATACCCAGCATCTGTCTTTCCATTGCTCTTTGTGTTTTGGATATCCTGTCGATGTTCTCCTTTGTGAAAGTCCATGTTTGTGAGCCATATGTGATAACTGGTAAAATGCACTGGTTGAATACTTTCGTTCGCATATATTGAGGGAACTTTTATTTTTTAGAATATATGATAGTTTACCAAATGAGGCCCATGCTAGTCTAGTTCTTCTTTTTATTTCTTCTGTTTGATTGTCCCTGTTCAGCTTTATTATCTGTCCTAGGTATATGTATTCTGCCACCTGCTCTAATTTATTCTGTTTGACTACTATTTCTAATTGGTCTTCTTGGTTTGTCATAGTCTTGGTTTTACTATAGTTCATCTCTAGACCTACCTCTGTCGCTTTTCTATCTAGTTCCTCAACCATCTTCTGTAACTCTTCCTTCTTATCTGTTATCAGGACTATATCGTCTGCATATCTCAAGTGGTTCAAGAGCTCTCCATTTATTCTTATTCCGTATGTATCCCATTCTAATTTTTTAAATATGTCTTCCATAGCCTGATTGAACAATTTTGGCGATATTGTGTCTCCCTGCCTGATTCCTCTTTCGAATTTTATTGGTTCTGTAGCGTGTTCGTTCGTCAATTTTATTGTGGTACTCGCATTTTTGTATATGTTTGTTATTAGGTCCGTGTACCTGTAATCAATTCTGCCGTTCTGTAGTGAGTTTTTGATGGCCCAATGTTCTATGCTGTCAAACGCCTTTCGGAAGTCTATGAATGCCATGTATAATGGGATTTGATACTCGTTCGACTTTTCAATCAGTATTTTTACTGTTAGCAGATGGTCGCTAGTACTAAAACCCTTTCTGAATCCCGCTTGTTCTCTTGCTTGGTATTCGTCAAGCTTAGTTGTTAGTCTATTTGTCATGATCTTCGTTAGTAGTTTAAATACAACACTTAGTAATGTTATAGGTCTATAGTTTTCTAAGTTCTTTCGGTCACCTTTTTTGAACATTAATAGTGTCTCCGCATCGTTCCAGCTATCGGGTATTTCTTTTGTGGTCAATATTTTGTTCATGAGGATATGTAGGACTTCTCTAGTTGTTTTCCCTCCTCTCTTCAGCATCTCTGCAGTTATTCCATCTTTTCCAGGTGACTTATGGTTTTTTAATTCTTGAATTGCTTTCTTGATTTCTGTTTTACTTATTTCTGGTTGTAGGTCAGAGTTTATATTTTTTATTTTTGTGTTTAATTGTTTAAGAATTTCTTGCTGTGGTTTATGTCTTGTTCTGTATAGGTGCGTATAGTATTCTTGTGTCAACTTTATTATTTGTTTCATATCATTAATGGTTGTTCCTTCGCTGTTTGTCATTTCATTTATCTGAGTTTTACCAAGTCGTTGTTTTAAGCATTTCATATTTTTGTTCTGCTGGATTACTCTTTCAATCTTTGCTTCCTGCGTTTTTCTCTTGGTTTCTTTTATGTTTTTTCTAATTGTTTTATTGATTTCAGTATATTCTACTGTGTTTCTTTTGCCCTGTTCAAGTAGGCTTCTTCTTGTCTTCATCAGGTTTTCTACTTCTTCTGAGATATAATTGTCCTTTTTTGTCGTCGATTTTGCAATTCTTTCCCCGGCCTGTAGCAATGTAGATGTTAGTATTTGATTTATTTCGTTTGTTTCTTTATTTATTAAGTCGGTTGTATTTGGGATGCATTTTTTTATTTCTTCTTTGTACTTTTCTTCGTTTTGGCTAAGTTTCTCCATATCTAGTTTTTGTACGTTTTTGATTTTCTTTCTGGTTTCACATGTGCCTATATATTTAAAATTTGCAAATTTGAGTCCGCACCAAAGGCCGACTGTTATCTATATGGCATTGTATTACCCACTGGATGAGATGTATAAGATCAGCTATCATTCTTCTTTATACTAAATTTATTGCTAATTTATTACGTAAAGAAAAAAAATATTGTTGCAGCCGTTTCCGAGAAACATAGATATGATAACTTTACAGTAATTAGCATAGCCATAGCTAGATCTCGGAAAGGCAAAGGGGTACAGAGCCCATCTTGGCGACTTTTTTGCTAATTGATTGCTGTTGATTAATATTTAACAATCTCCAAAAGCTACTCCATCATCCTCTAGCTCAAAGCACACCCCCCCCGGAAAACCGAAATATCGGCCAAACGGCGAATCGCAAGGAATTTCACTTTGTCACTGAATATATCTCCAAGTACAGAGGAACCTATCTAAAACTTATCAAAACAGCTAAAAAAATTTATTATCAGAATCATCTGGAAGCTCTAAATGTGCAAGAGAAACTTGGTCCATAATAAACGATTTTCGAAATAAAACTAACACAGCTCAAGCATTTTCTCTTCCAAACCCTGAAAATCTAAATGAATACATTGCTAATGTGAGTAAAATATAACATTCACTATTTTGCCAAAACAAGATTCTATTTCCTATCTCCCCAATTCAAAAAAGGTCTCTGATCCGTTGATAAATCTAAACCGATTCAAACCATCAGTTGTTGAAGCAAATCTTCCTGTGGTACTGATAAACTATCCACAAAATTTTTCTAAAATGCCCCAAAAAATGTGTTGGAAGTCCTGGTCTCACTAATTACCGATTCCTTTAAAAAAGGTATATTTTCAGAGTGTATAAAGAAAGCCATTATTATTCCTCTTCATAAGGATGGTGAAAAATCTAATGTCTGCAACTATAGACCTATTGCCTTACTACAAGTAAGACTTTATAGCCTTACTACAAGAGAACCAAGATCTATAGCACAAATCATTCATCATAAATTCATTAACAATTAAAAACAATATATTAAAATAATATAAGCACAGACTTTTCATCGGGAGCTGATAAAAGATTGCTCAAATTTGAATTTAGTCACTTGATGAACAGTAATATTTTTTTACTTGTGTTTTTGAGACTTGAAAATCGCCATGTTGCGTTTTTTTTTCAGTTTTAAATTATTTTTAACTTAAAAAACATTAACTTTAAAGAAAACTTATTAGAGACCTTTTCCTTTCATAATGATCCAGAAAATCTAAAAAAAATTGTTTTAAGCCGAAAAAATGTATTGTTACAATTGTTCAAAAAATTGTTCTTACGAAATCTTGATTATGGGGTATCTCACGAAACTGGTTACGCAAAAAAAAAATCTCATGGAAATATTTTTCCGAAGGAACCAGAGCTTTTCGCCTTGTCTAGTTATGAATATCTGTCACAAAATAATACAGTTCTTTATTTATTCTGTATTTGGAATATAATCATTGCAATAGCCCAAACAAGAAATTATTAACATTTTTAAACTGTTATTGCTCGATAAATTGTCATAAAGTGATGCATTTAACTACCTAACTATTCTTATTTGGCCAATAGCATTCTCAATAATGATTCATCTTTGCAAAAACCATGATTCAATGTTCAATGTTGTTGTAAATCAACAGTAATTATGATGTCAGTAAAGTACAATAATCTGAATCTGTTTTGCACGAAAGAGAAAATAAGTAAATATTTTGTAGAAGGTAAACACAGTAATTAAAAAAGGATATGTATTTAGCATTTGTAAATATTAAAAAACCTACATTTTTTGGTAGAAAAATGTGGGAGGAAATAAAAAATTGCACATAGCGAACAAATTATTAAAATCCGTCTAAGGCTTGAATAAAATTAACATGAATACAAATTTCAACACAATTCATGCCATGTAATTAAAGAACACAGACTGTTTAAAATAATTTAAGGACGGCATTCTTTACCATAATAAATGTAATTAACAATCAACTGCAAGTTACCAGAGTCATGGAGAAACAGAGTAATGATACCAATGTTCAAGAAAGGAAATAAAGAAGACCCCAACAATTATAGAGGTATAAATCTACTGAACACCGCACTTAAGCTTACCACAAAAGTCCTAACCAACAAAATCAATAAACTAACAACTTTATCAGATCAACAACAAGGATTCAGATCCGGAAGATCCTGCGAAAAAGCCGTATTTATACTAAGACAAATCACAAAAAAAGCCATAGAGTACAATAAACCAGCATATCTTTTTCTTCAAGTGCCATTTTCGTTCCGAAGGTTGGCGATCATCAGGGCTATACGTATTTTCGAAACTGCTGACCGAACAATTCGTTGTTGCTACAGCTATACCATTCCCGTAGATTCTTTAGCCAGGAGTTTCGTCTTCTTCCTATGGACCTTTTTCCTGCTATTTTCCCTTGCATAATTATTCGAAGCAGTTCATATCTTTCGCCTCTTGTAATGTGTCTCAAGTATTGCAGTTTTCGTTTTATGATCATAAATATGACTTCCTTTTCTTTCATTCATTCTTCTCAAGACCTCGACATTTGTGACTCTCTCGGTCCATGATATTCTCAGGATTCTGCGATACATCCACAGTTCAAATGCCTCTAATTTTTTGGTATCAATCTTTTTCAACGTCCATGACGTCCATTCCGTAGAACAGCACAGAAAGTACGTAACATCTCATCAGGCGAAGTTTCATTTCAAGGCTCAAATCTCTTCCGCAGAACACTCTCTTCATTTTAGTGAATATGGATCTGGCTTTTTCTATTCTTATTTTGATTTCTGCTGAGCTATCGTTGTCTTCATTTATAAAAGTGCCTAAATATTTGTATTTGCTAACTCGATCGATAATTTCATTGTGCAAATATTAAATTTTGGACATATTGTGTTGATTTCGATATTACATAAATTTAGTTTTCTTTATGTTCAAAGATAGTCCATATTCTTCGCTGCAGTCTGCTATCTTATTCACCAATGTCTGTAGCTCTTCGAGTGTTTCTGCGATCAGAACGGTGTCGTCGGCAAATCTCAGATTGTTTAATCTAACACCATTTATTTTAATACCTACGGATTGCTCAGAGAGTGTTCTATTCATTACGTCTTCGGAATAGAGATTAAACAGGGTTGGTGACAGTATACACCTTGTCTCACACCTCGCTTTATTTCAATTTCTTCAGTGGTATTATTCTCTACTCTCACTACTGCTTTCTGATTGTAGTACATATTTGCTATTAGTCGGATGTCTCGTTTATCTAAATTCTTTTCTGTCAGGAGTCTGATTAGGTGATAAGAATCATGGCAGGTTACGAAGTGGTCGGGTAATTTAATTAGTTAGGCTCCGTTATTACTAACAGTGGAGGTTGCGAAGACGAGATTCCGTCGACGCATCACAATGGACAAATCGGAAACAGCCAAACTCACAAAATTGGAAGAACATCCATAGGGTCATGGATGCATTAAAAAAACGAGGACTGACATATTGTTGGCAGGCTCAAACAAATCGAAAAGGAAATGCCAATGCAGTTCCTTCTAAGTCGGAGCAGGGCTGAAGGATCTGACATTTATGGTTTTACAAATGGCTACACTATAATTTCCTATGTTCAGAAAAAGAGAAGGCTGGTGCATATCATCGATTCACCATACTGAATGTTGGGATATAGAATCTGATAAACCCGAAATCATTTGCTTTTATAATCAAATAAAAGACGATGTGGATGCACTGGATGAAAAATATACCACATATTCTACTAATTGGCAAACTAGGCAATGACAAATGATTTTTTTTACAGTATTGAAAATTTTAGGTGTCAATTCACACATTTTACATGCATTTTATAAAAAAAACTAAGACCAAGAGAGAAAAGCCTTTTACAAAATTCTTGCAAGACAACTTGCAGAATCGTATCTCAATATAAGACTGTACAATTTTCGATTACCTAGGAAGCTTTGCATGGGTATTAGTAGCATACTAAGAAAGCTTTACCTGAAGCAGAGAGGGGAGAATTAAATAATTAGAACCAGAAACGAAAGAGATGTATCTGTGATCGAAAGAATGACAAAAAACAAAAATTTCGTATAGCAAATATTCCCGACCCATTTGCGGAGACTGCAGGGCATATGTTTGCAAGAATTGCATTTAGAAAAATGTTACTTGTAAATAGTTCGCAGTTTTGTTAATAATAAAACATTTTAATTAAAGAGTTTGTATATTTTAGTTCCTTGTTCTTTATATGAAATGAAAAATCAAGAAAGAAATAGTGATTTTATTTTTTATTTTATATTTCTTTTGTAAGAAATTATATCTGCTATCAGAAAACCTTGAAGAATAAGATATGTTTTATTTTTGTAGCATTTGTCATTATTAACGAAAAATAAATATAAAATGGGCTTACATGGTTTTATTCTAGCTTAATGTATTTATTAATTTCACAAAAAAACTCAAAAAATGGGGTCCGGTAGACTCCAGGACGCAGTTAACGCCAGAATAAGCCACGACGCCAGTTGAGATTAACTAACTTGTGAGGACCAGTGTTTGAACTTATCCCCAGTCTATGACATTTGATGCTTCTCTTCTTCTTGATATGCCTATCCGTTACGAATGTTGGCGATCATCATGGCAATCTTTATCTGATCTGCAGTAGCGCGGAAAAGCTGCATAGATGTTGTATTGAACTAAATTCAGTTCCTGGACCTCGTTTTTTCAAATATTTTTCTTGCAGGATGGCTTGAAGGAGAGCATATCTGGATTAATTTCGCATAATATGTCCGAAGAACTGTAATTCTCGAGATTTCGAGAGGTCAATACCTTCTTATTCATTCTTAGATATACCTCTTATACGATTCTTATTCATTCTTCTGAGGACATCCTCATTTGTAACTCGGTCACAAATGAGCGAGAGGTTATGACTCTTGAAGAAGAGCCCCCATCCGATTAAAGGCGGATCTAGCTTTTCCGATGTGTGCTCTAATCTCCTGATTGTTGGTCCATTCTTCAGTTAATATGTTGCCGAAGTAGTTGTAGGTCGTCACTCTTTTTACAGGGGATTGCTGGACGTATAGTTGACCTTCGGTTATCCTTTTCTTGCGAATTATCATAAACTTTGTCTTCTTAACGTTTGTATTGTTGACTGTAATACGTGATTTTTTTCATAAGAACTTGTAGGTCTTCTTAGTTGTCCGCAAGTACTATGGTGTCATCTTGGTGGATTGTGATTCTTCTTCTTCTTAAGGTTCCATCTTCTAACGAAGGTTGGATATCAACAGGCAATTCATGGATTGATGATTAGAGGAGACAAAATACAGCCTTGCCTCACTCCACGCATGATTTTCTCATAGTCAGTGTGTTCACCTTTAATTCTGAGATTTGCTGTCTGATTCCAGTAAAGGTTTCCAATTATTTTAAATCTTGGTTGTTAATTCCTTTTTCTTTTAGTATTTGCATAATCTTGGCGTGCTGTACTCGATCAATCGCTTTCTCGTTATCAACCAGACATTGCGTATATGTCGCTATTGACGTCTCTGCATCTCTGGAATAAGATTTGTACTGAAAAAAAGCCTTTCTAGTACCAACAGCATTTGTGAACCCGAACTGGTTGACATTTGAACATTAACACTGTGATTTCATTATTTGTGAAATAATTTCAAAATTTTTAGTTGTGCTTTAGCTGTCTGCAATTTATTTTTATTTTGAAATATACTGTTTTTCGCTATGTTCTTCTCCATATAAAAAAAAAATTGATTGTGTTATTCGCCGAAATATATTTGTTTTTATTTATCAGAAAATAAACAATATTAAAAAACGAAACATCTCTTAAGTAAGTTTTATGGATAGACGTAAGTGGTCCTGACGTAAACTTGATCACCTGATTATTGCAGTATTTGTGTAAATAAATAAATGTACCATGTCTTATCTAAGGCTTCCAGTAACGAAATGACTTTTACTGTTTTATATTAATTATAATTTCCTAGCAGATAAAGCTAATCAATATACACTTTAATCAATGAAAATGTAGTCATTCAGGAATATATATAATATTAGTCACAGTGGGTAATGAACTATTTCTATTGAAGTACTTTTACATGAGTAAAAATAGCTGATAATTTAGTTAGTAGAAATATATTCTTTACCATATAAGATTAAAGTGGAAGAATGATTAGAAATACAAAGAATAATCGTTGAATTAATGACTTTTGACTCCTATAAATCGATAAAATAACCAGGGAGTATGTAAAGAAAAATCCTTATTTCGTGTGACTTCCAAAAAAGATGAAGAAGTTAATTGATCACATATTCCCAATATGATTTCTTATATATAAAGCTACAAAGTTTAACAGGTTAAGTGCCATCTACTTCTTCTTCTTTAGATATCATCTCCTCTAAGGAGGTTGGTAATAATCACAGCTATTTTCACTTTTGAGATTGCAGCTTTGAACAAGTCAACGGAACTGCAATTATACCACTTTCTCAGATTGTTGAGCCAGGAGATACGTCTTCTTACAATACTTCGTTTTTCCCTGCATTATGGTTTGTAGCAACATATATTTATACCCTCTCATAAACTGGCCGAGATACTGTAACTTTCTTATCTTAATCGTAATGATTTCCATTTCCTTTGTCATCTTTCTGAGGACCTCAATATTTGTTATTCGGTCTACACACCTTATTTTTAATATTCTTCGGTAGGTCCACATCTCGAATGCTTCAAGTAGATCGCTCATCTCTTTATTTAAGGTCCAGGCCTCCACCCCATACAGCAGCACCGAAAACACATAAGAACGTAATATTCTTATTTTTGAGTTGCAAACTAAGGTCTCTACTGCATAATACTTTTCTCATCTTATTAAATGTTGTGGTAGTGCCATAGTTGATGGCCTTGATGAGCATAATTGCTCTGCCATAATGCTGTGTGATCTTTCAAAGACCTTCAACTGTGTTTCTCATGATATTTTGCTAAAAACTGCATTTTTAACGGTATAAGAGGTACTCCTTTGAAACTATTATCGTAATCTAAGGGGATAGATACCAAGCAGTCAAGTACAGCAATTGTCTCTCTGAATTTAAGCAGATAAAGCATAGAGTTCACAAGGATCAGTTCTAGGCCCCTCTATTATTTATATAATATGCTTAATGGCATGCCTAATTTCATGGCTCCATTTAAAACAGTTTTATTTGCAGATGACACTAAAGTATATCTCAGAAGGTACTTTTCAGTACGTCCATTAATTATGACGTCATAATAATGAATTAGGTGTGTCGAGCATTATTTTATATAGTTATCTGAAGAATCTGACAGATTTCAGGATCGTACTTAGCCACAGGGTGTAATCCCGTATATTAATAAAAATAAAAAATATTGTTTCTTAAATTTATAAATATGGAAACATTCGAAATTGACAACAAAATGATTCAATTATTGAATTTTTGTATCTTCTTCTTCTCAAGGGGTTGTCTGCGCGTCGAAAGTTGGCAATCATCACAGCAGATTTTTAATTTTGAAGACAGCGGGCTCTAAATAAGTCGTTATTACATGGGTTACGTCTCCTTCCTATGGATCTTTAAACTGGGTTTTAGAGAGGAGCCCGTCAGATTTGAATATAAGAATTGGATGACAACTGGTTTCCACTGGATATGATTATGGTTTTTCACGTTTGTTGCGAAAAAAAAAAAATGATATTAAAGATAATAAAAAAATACCACTTGGAGCTAAAGTAGTATTGATCTTTTGAAATATAGGCTGAAACATCTAGAAATAAAATTAGATTAGGTCACTTGAATGAGGACCTAGGAGTTTCCTGTGTTTACAATTTTTTGAGAGCAGAAACAAGTACCTATTTATAAATAACAGTTTGTATGTACAATATTAGACTTTAAGCAGATAAAATTATAGAAAAATACTGCCAGTGGGATACTTCCATTAAGATATTTCCTTAGACAAATCCATGGTCAAATATGTTGGTCATAACTAGCTAAACAGTCAATTAGAGAGAAGCCAGTCAAATGTGAATATAAGAATGGGATGATAACCGGTTTCACTAGATATGATTATGGTTCTACGTTTGTTACCGAAAAAAACAAAATGTCACTATCTAAAAAAGACCACCTGGAGCTAAAATAGTAATTGATATTTTAAACTAGTTGTCATGAACCATCTAGAAATGAAATTAGATCATGGTCATTGGATGAGGACCTAGGAGTTTCCTGTGTTTACAACGCTTTGAGCAGAGACAAGTATTTATAAATAACAAAGTTATTGTAAAGAAATCGAAAAACTATGACGCACTGAAAAGTACCTCTGGGGATGTTCTATACTTTTGTTTTTTTTTTTCGATAAAATTGTTCAGTTTTAGAAACCACGTATGAGTATGTAAATTCCAATGCTCAATCATGGTTCTTAGCAAATGAACCTAAACTAAATGACAACAAAACTCAAAATTTAATTTTTTCGTCTAGCTTCGATGGTGAGTGTTGAAAAAAGAATGTCAAATTGTTGTGCATAAACACATTGACTTGGTATAACCATATTGACCATTTCAAAGGTACTACTAGGAACTTTCTATTTACCTTATTTTTCAGACCATCAGACAATTAAATACTTGTTACAAGTGTCAGAACATTTACAGTTACATCAGAACAGTTAAGTTTAACAAGTTAACAAGATTTAAAACAAACTTTCGATGAATAAATTTAAAGTAAGTGTAAAAAGATACCTTTTGAGAATTGCTTTTTACTCTGTTAGTGAATACTTTGGTCACTTTCAAGGCAGTAACATGAACATGGAAGTACTCACTATGTTGGTAATATGTCTTATTTTGTACATTTTATGTTATGCGCATTAATGTATTTTTATCTCCTATTGTATTTTGTGTATGTTTATATATTATCTTTTTTACTTATAGATATAATTGACTTGCTACAAACAAATGTAAAATTTGTAAACGTAGTTAAATAAATCTTGAATCTATTGAAAATTTAATTTTTCTTTAACTTTAAAATCAAAATCTAATACTTTAAAATGCGGATTTTGGTTAAAATTTCATTTTTCAAAATGTGAGTCAACGTTGGAGTTTCACGGCCACCAGCAAGATTTTTATCACAAAATGCCTATGAGACTCCAACGTGGGATCACGCCTTAAATTGTCTGTTTATAGAAATGGCAATTTTATTTATTTTTAAACCTCAATCCCCGCCAAATACACCTTCACTGCTTATCAATAACAATAAATTCTTTACCATTCAATATTCTTATAAGGGACTCCCTACCTGATGTAATTTATGAAGTGCATTTACCCAAGACTCGTAGGTGAAGGTACTCACTACTTCGAATTAATATGTAAGTCAATGCGAGATGCTTGTCTGGGTGCATGAATATACTTGTAAGTAGTAAAATATGCATTCCTTCAAGCGTAGGAGACCATTTTATGACATAATATATTAGGGATCAGAAAACGAAGTCCTGGGAAAGGAATTTGTATTTCACGCTAATTAAAAATAGTTTATGAAGTTGATGTTGAAATTCGAATTGTGGTATAGAAAATATAATATATGAATATTGGGGAAAGGACAATATCATTCAACAATATCAATAAAATAACAATTTTGTAACAAAATAAAACAAATAGGATTTATTATCGTTAATTAAACCTGAATGCATTTCGCCGCAAACGCGGTGAAAGGCCGCCGAAAAAGGCAAAGAGTGCACATTCGGCCGGCAAAGTTATGGCGACTGTTTTCTGGTATGCGAAAAGCACCATCGCATCGAATACTTAGAAAAAAAAAAAAACAATCAATGGTGAGTACTACGCAGCATTATTGGAACGATTTGATGCCGAATTGCGTCGAAAACGCCCCGGTTTGGAAACCCAAAAAGTGCTCTTTCACTAAGACAATGCACCGGCCTCAAAGATCGGCCGTCGCCATGGCTAAATTACACGAATTGGGCTACAAATTGGTCAAACACCCTCCGTATTCCCCAGATCTTACCACCAGCGATTTTTTTTTCGGCGTCGGTGAAACTTCGGCCTACTTTGAAGGGCTCGAGCAAAAGTACTATTAAGATGAGATAAAAAAATTGGAACATCGTCTTACTAAGTCATCATCATCATCCAGCCTCAAGAGTCCACTGCTGAACATAGGCTTCTTTTCATGTTTCCAACCCGTCTATCTTGCGCCGCTCTTATCAGTTTTTATTGGTCTTCTTAATCGTCAGTCATCTTGTAGGTGGTCGACCGACGCTTCGCTTGTCTTCCTTGGCTCCATTCCAATAACCTCTTTGTCCATCGCCCATCTGTCATTCTGGCTATGTGTCCTGCCCATCTCCATTTTAGTCAGGCTATCTTCTCGATGATGCAGTCACTACGGTTCTTCTCCTGATGTCTTCGTTTGTTATTCTGTCTCGGAGAGTTATTCCTAACATGGACCGCTCCATTCTTCTCTGCGTGACTCTCAGTTTGGTAGCTGCTGCTTTTGTTAAGGTAAGTGTTTCTGCTCCGTACGTCAAGACTGGGAGGACGCACTGATCAAATACCTTTCTCTTTAGGCATGTGGGCAGCTCACTTTTAAAAGTTTCTCTCACGTTTTCCAAATGCTGCCCACCCAAGCTGCGACTCTTCTCTTCAGTTCATGAGTCTGGTTATCTCTGCCAATCATAATTTCATGTCCCAGGTATTTATATCTATCTACGAGTTCTATTTCTTTCCCACCAATACTGATGTTCTGGTTGGGCACCAAATTGGTCATGATTTTTGTTTTCGAGATATTTATATTTAAACCTACATTTTCTGTAGCCACAACGAGTTCCTGTACCATCTCTCTTGCCATACCTAGATCTTCAGCTATTATAAGTATATCATCGGCGAAACGTAAGTTGTTTAGATATTCTCCATCTATTTTTATTCCCTTTGTCATCCAATCCAAATTCTTAAAAGCATGTTCTAGCACCGTATTAAAAAGTTTAGGTGACATTGGGTCTCCTTGTCTAACCCCCGTTCTATTTTTATGCGATTACTGTTAGTATGTAATCTGACAGTGGTTGTTGCCTGCAGGTATATTTTGTATAATAATTTAGTATATCTATAATCTAGCCTGCATTCTTTAAGCGCCTGTAATATTTTGCTTAGCTCAACTGTGGCAAAGGCTTTGTGAAAATCGATAAATATTAGAACTAGAGGTTTATTGTATTCCACTGCTTTCTCTATTAGGGTTTTTATACTTTGTAGATGGTCATTTGTTCCGTAACTTTTTCGGAATCCTGCCTGTTCCCTTGGTTGATAAGTCTCTAATTTTCTTTCCATTCTCTTAACTAGTATTCGCGTAAACAACTTATATATATGGCTGAGGAGGCTAATCGGTCTGTAATTCTCTAAATTTGCTTTGTCTCCTGCTTTGTGTAATAGAATCATAGTAGCGTTGTTCCAGTCTGTTGGAATATTGGCGCTGTGAAGGCAGATATTGAAAAGTTGTTTAATTTTTTCAAGTAATATATCCCCTCCAATTTTTAGTGCTTCTGATACTATTCATCTTCACCCGGGGTTCGATTATTTTTCATTTTCTTCAGGGCTTCTTTGATTTCTGATTTTGTTATATTGGGCATTAAATCTGATCCTTGGTTTAATACCCCAGTTTTTAGTGTAATTGGAGGTTCCGTATTGTTATCTTTTTTTCTTGATCTACATAACTCTGTGTAGAACTCTTCGACTATTCTTAATATTTCATCTCTGTTCGTTGTATCTTCTCCAGTTCTGTTTCTCAGTTTTTAATTTCTATTTTCCCCTTTTGTATGCTCCTCTTCAAAACTTTCATGTTCTTATTTTTCTCTATTGCCTGTTTGTTTTTTCTACATTGTAGTTTCTTATGTCTTTTCTTATTGCCTTTGTGATCGTCTTATTTATTTGATTTATCGCTTCTTTGCTTGCAGTGTTATCTCCTTTCATTTGTCGCCTTAGTTCTATAAGGGTTTTCGTGGGTTGACTCAGTTTTTCATCTTTTTTGCTTGTCGGACAATATTTAGTTTGAGCCTGTTGCATTGTGTTGACTATTTGTTTGTTCAATATATTGATGTCAGCTGTTGTTGTATCTTTCAATGAATTCCCAATATATTTTTCGAACTCCTGAATGTTTTACTAAGTGTATTGAGCTAAAAGGGGACTATGTTGAGAAATAAATTGATTTAATTCCAAAAAACAGTTTGGAGGTAACCAAGACTCGATTTGGGCTGCAGCTTCGTTGGAGGAGAGAGAAATAAAGAAAGAGAGAGAGAGAGAGAGAGAGAGAGAGAGAGAGAGAGGGAGAAAGAGAGAAAGGGAGAAAGTGGGAGAGAGAGAGAGAAGGAGAAAGAGGGAGAAAGATTCATTGTAAACCAGAGAATCAAACCCCTTGGTCTTTAAAGCCTAGATCCAACCAAATATTCTACTCGGATTTAAGCGTAAAGCGTAATGCTCCGACTGATGACAAATCAGAAGCCAAAAAAGACCACTTCTTTAGTCTACAGAAAATAGTCTTTATTCTCTTTTGTCATATTTGGCAAATACTTCTAATATGCCGTTGTGATATTATAATATATACTTGATATTAATTAATAAATGACAAATGACGTAATACTCAAGGATATTCGCTTTCTTCGGAAAAGTACAAAAATTGCCATCTTATAAACTAAATACATAAGTTCAATTTATAGATGTTCCACCTTATAACCATATATCAAGAAATAGAAAACATTTCTCTATTCCACCCAATTAAAATCTTCAAAGTTCCCATTCGATTTGTAAATTGTGCCGAAATAATTCCGCCTCGAACGGCCGGCGTCAATGAATAGGAATATAAATGAACGAGCAATGGCTTTTCAATAGAAATACAAGACGTGGGAACCTATTTACCAACAGTGTAGGATAACTGTAGTAATTGTGATGTTTTTTGCTGCCTACACGCTGACTGAATATAATACTGCTTATTCAGACGATTATTTATTCAATTAATACCCAAATGCAGTAGTGTGGAATGACAAATTAAAACTAAATGCCATAGTCATAGTAATAGATCATTATGTTAATATAAAGATATTAATTATATATATATATATATATATAATATATATATATATATATATATATAACAAACAGTTTTCTAGCTTTTGGAATTGTTTTATTCCACATGTTTGGTTCTCTCTCTCTCTGTAGTGAACTCGTTGTGATTTGCATTCTGGGGATCAGCTGCATATAGAGTTTGACAATATTTTCTC
Organism: Diabrotica balteata; assembly: GCA_918026665.1. Classification (NCBI taxonomy): domain Eukaryota; kingdom Metazoa; phylum Arthropoda; class Insecta; order Coleoptera; family Chrysomelidae; genus Diabrotica; species Diabrotica balteata. The sequence goes on from OU898280.1 coordinate 159,707,076, forward strand.
CATACCTCCGCAATCCCTTTCTCGTCATTTATAATATGTTGGTAATGGCAGGTAATTTACGAATACTAGAATGGAATGCAAATGGGATCTTGAAACATCAGCAAGAACTACAAGCGATACTAGACATAGAAAAAATAGACATATGCCTCATTTCTGAAACCCATTTTACGAATGGGTCATATATTAGATTTAGGGGTTACAAAACTTATCATACTACTCACCCTGATAATGCAGCCAAAGGAGGTAGTGCAGTAATAATCAAGGAAAATATTATGCACTATCAAGAAATTGGATACAGAACAAAAGAATTTCAGGCCACATCAGTAAAAATTAAATGTAAAAATTATGAGGTAATCGTCACAGCAATTTACAGTCCGCCAAGACATGCCATCAAGAAAAATCAATACGTAGATTTCCTGACCAGTCAAGGACATAGATTTATCCTTGGAGAAGACTTCAATGCAAAACATACGCATTGGGGGTCACGACTGACTACAACCAAAGGGAAAGAACTTTTAGAAGCAATGAAATACATAAAATGCGACGCAGTATCAACGGGAAAGCCAACATACTGGCCTACTGACACAAATAAAATTCCAGACCTTATCGACTTCTTTGTAGTTAGAAATATTTCTACAAATTACATAGAGATAGAAGAGGCATTGGATATGACCTCGGACCATTCTCCAATTATTCTCACACTCAGTGACACTGTTATCAAAAAAGAAAGCCCCCCTAGACTTGTTAACAAAAATACCGATTGAAAAAGTTTCCAGATAGACCTTGAAGAGAAGATTAACCTCTCAGTGCCATTAAGAACCATTGATCAACTAGAAGCAGAAGTAGAATTACTCAATAAAAATATACAACAAGCTGCTTGGAACAACAGCACGAACAGTGTCGAAAAAATAAAAGGAAATAACTACCCGAAAGAAATCAGAGAAATGATAACCGAAAAAATAAAACTAAGACGCAAGTGGCATCAGTCTAGAGCACCAGTGTATAACACTAGATTAAATAATGCCACACAAAAATTAAAAAGAGAAATACAAAAAATTAAAAACGAATCGGTTAACATTTACCTAAGTGAACTATCAAATGATAGCGCTACTGATTACCTTTGGTATGGAGATTAGCCTTGTAACTTCAAAAGAAGTAGTATATTTAAAAATAAAAGAAAATATAAATCCAAAGAAAGCTCCTGGATTTGCTCTAGTTATGGGGAAGTGTTAAAGCAACTTCCAAGGAAAGCTATTATAGAATTAACACATCATATAAACGCTTCCTTTAGGTTGAGGTACGTACCAAAGATATGGAAGGTGGCAGAAATTATAATGACACTAAAACCAGGAAAACCTCCACAAGAAGCTTCTTCATATAGGCCTATTTCACTGTTACCTGTCATGTCTAAATTATACGAAAAATTACTCTTGAAGAGACTAAAACCGATTATAGTGAGAAAAAAATCTAATTCCTAATTATCAGTTTGGGTTTAGAGCAAGCCACTCAACGATAGATCAGGTGCATAGAATAACAGATATCATAGAAAAAGCTCTAGAAGAAGGAAAAGTTTGTTCCGCAATTTTCCTCGATGTAGCGCAGGCTTTTGACAAGGTGTGGCATGACGGACTATATCATAAAATGAGATGCTGCTTACCAAAACAATATTCTGAACTACTAGAATCATATATATCCGACAGATACTTTCGAGTTAAATATGAGGAAGCATATTCAGAATTAAGAGAAGTTAAAGCTGGAGTTCCACAAGGAAGTGTCCTGGGCCAGTGATATACCTGCTCTATACCAGCGATATTCCATCATTAGAACCTAACACAATTGCGACATTTGCAGACGACACATGCATTCTAGCAGTCGGACAAAACCACGAGGATGTAGCTACCATGCTACAGAACTCTGTTGAACAAATTAATATCTGGACCAGCCGATGGCGTATCAAATTGAATGAAACAAAATCTGTTCATGTCAATTTTACTAACAAAAGAGAACAACATCCCAGTACATATAAATAGAAACCAAATACCATATGCAAATACGGCAAAATATTGGATAGTTATATAGTTGAAAGCAAGTAAAAAAAAAGGAGGAATTAGAAATTAAGCTCAGAAAGATGTACTGGTTGATGGGAAAAAATCCACTCTGTCTATTACAACTAATTGCTATTATATAAGCAAGTCCTTAAACCGATATGGACATACGGAATACAGCTATGGGGCTGTACAAAAGAAAGCAACATCCAACATATACAACGATATCAGAATAAAGTATTAAGGAACATCGTTAACGCTCCATGGTACTTTAGAAACTGTGATCTTCATCGAGAACTCCAGATGGATACAGTTATCTAGACAATAAGTAAGTTTGCCGAGAGTCCATGAACAAAGGCTCTCCAACCACGTGAACGTCGAGGCCATCAAACTCCTAGACAACGCCAACCAGATAAGAAGACTAAGAGAACGAAGCCGTTTGATTTATTGCTATAAGTGAGTGAAAGTGAAAAAGCAGAGTAAAGTGCGGCTAAAGTGTACACGTTAGCTATTAGTAGTACTATAATGTATTAGAGCCTAAGGAATATTGCTGAATATAGCCTTAGATAAGTTTCTGGTAATATTTATATATAGAACTAACTTGCTTATTGATCATAGTGAATGATCCATTATTGGATTTTGTGTGATTGGTGATTTAAATTCCCTGGATAGATATCGGATTTTGTTATATAGCTCATGGGATTCATACCGGTTTGCATGTCTCTCTAGTTCTTCGCATTCTTCATTTATATGTTTATTTTTATCATCCCTACATGCTTCTTTAATTTCTCTATTTAACCTTGCTAATTGGTTTTTGTCGCTGTCGTTTTGATATATGAGAGATTTGATTTTCTTCGCTCTTCGAGAAGCTGCAGCGTTCTGTTTGTCATCCATTGTTTTCTTTTGAAGATCTTTTTTTCGGTTCAGGTTCTTTTTACAGAGGTTTCTATGGCATTTGTGAAACCTTCCACATTTCTTCTGGGTTGTCTTGTGTGTTCAACATACTAGTTTTCTTTTATGCATCGTTATGCGTTTTTATTTTATTGTGGCAGTGTTTTTTTTTTAGCTTCATCTTGAAGCAAGCCCATAACAATTTATGATCGAATCCACATTACGCTCTTGGTCTAGTTTTTAGTACGCTGTGTGTAACTGTGTATAAATTAAAAATCTCTTCCTGGTTCATTTTAAACTCCTTAGATTTTTGTTTGCCATTGAAAACAAATGAGGAATAATAGTAAAAATCTATAATTCCCTCAAACTTTGGACGCATCGCTACTTATTATGGAAAAAATTCACTGCTGGACCAATGCGACTAATTTGTGGCAATATTGTCAGAAGACTCTGCAAAATAGATATAATTTTATGCAACTGAAAACGTAATATACACCGATACTTTCTTTGGTTTTCTCGTCGACCAAGTGTTAATAGCTAAAACACAAAAACCGATAAATAATAACTTAATCAGACAAAGATTTTTAGACCTACATACTTTAATTTGCTTCGTAAAAGCATACTTTTATTTGTGTTTGCAAGCCAATTTAGCATATGTAGCGTGCTCTATCATTACCGAACGGATCCTTTGAGGTGAACCGGTATAATTAGTTACAAATCAGATTAAGACGCGTACTTGAATTGTATATGGCTTGTATTTTTCTTTTTGTACTCCAAGAATTCTTTGGTTTATATAACTGAAGGCTGTTTAAGTTCGCTGGATAAGTGGGTTGCTAATAAGAATAGCCAATTAAAAACTTTAATTATTTTATACCTAAGTATATACGCAGAAATAAGTTTAGTTTTTTAAAACGGGTTAATACATGTTAACCTACTGTAGTAACTACTGATAATTTGCTACCGACGAAAATAGTTATAGGAAAAGCAAGAGAAACAAACGTGGGCAAGAGAACTTCTTGAGCGTAGAACTTCATGTTTTGTAATTAAATTCTTCACTAAATAATTTTTATAAGACTAGTGATTATGCCCGTCATCATGCTACGGGGAATCCAATCAATTGTATCTACAATCACTACACGTAATTTTTTCTGTATTTCTCCTATGAAGGCTGGGATGACAACAGAATAATATTTTAATCTGTTGTACAACTTTCATAAGAAATAAGTCACTTTTAGTGAGTCGCTGAACTTTTTGCGTAAAGTTGTCTTATGAAATCGACCTACGCATAAAACCAGCGTAATTCCAGTTTGACAATTTATTTGTTGAGAAAGCTCGAGTTTTGTATTATATTTTTTACCGATCACCAAAGTCGTAGCCAACTTTTCAGGATCAACAAAATTTTCAAAAGAATTATAAAAATTAAATTTTTAAAATAATAAACTTCTTGCATGAAAGGGCCGGTCTTTTCACCTCCAGGTAATTAGTGTCCTATCTGACAGAAGTCAAATTATGTTGCGGAGCGACATTGATAACAGACGAGATAATTTCATGACAATCGAAAGCTTGAGAAATTTGTCATGAAATTATGAGGCATTCATCAATGTCCGAGGGATATTCGCGGATAATTTTTCGAAAAAAAAAATCATAACTCAAACATAACGAAACATTTATTTATTAAAAGTACAGTTAGTGAAAGTACAATTATTAAAATTTAAGTTAACATTAGATTTATTAATAGTTAACATTAATAGTTAACATTAGATTCATTAATTATAGTTAACATTTATACTTTGAACATTCTCATTGCCGAAACGTGACATTTTGAAATTTATTTGGATGAAGTTGTCAAACTCGATCGTGTTGTCATAGGGATTGAAAATTGCACAGAATGTAATTATCAGTCTAATGTTGACATGATTATACAAAATACACAAAATGACGAAATTTGAATGGTTGTTAAAACAGTCGAAAAATAATCTGTAAGATAAATGTAAAATTTATTTCGGAACACACCAATAATTGATTATTGTCAAAGAAATCACAATAATTAATACTTATTTAACTTAATTAGTTAATAAGTTAAATAATTAAGTTAGTTAAATATAATTAGTACTAATTAACTGGGAATAAGCCACATTAAAGATAAAAAATACGTTTATTGACGTTTCAATTTCCACTTCGGAAATCGTTCTCAAATACAAACAGTAAATTAAACAAATTTTGGTTTTTGTTACATAGTGAAAAATTCTTCTAATAATTTAATTTTATCTGACTCATTTATACTGACAATTCAGACATACATTATGCATTTTAAAGTAGATGACTTTAAAATGATATTGCCAATATTGTTGAGTTGCGCTCCTTGGACGACTTTACTTAAGATAGTTCATTCGATTACATGAAATCAACTTTAACTTGAAATATCCGTCAGAAAAAAATCATAGCATGTAATTCGTCTTCAAAAAGACAAATACATGACATGATGACAGTAAAATTCTCCTGTTAGTGATTCCATAGTAAATTATGAGGAAAAACCAGGAAAAAAACCTCATAATACTATCCCGACATAGTAAGTATTTGTTCGTGCATTTATTTTACCTTCAATAAACACCATAATTCTGATTTTATATGTTACGTTATTTAAAAAACATAAATGATGTATCCTCTATATGTTACTGACTTACTAATACTGGTATTTTCTTATTAATAACTTCCTCTTTCAATATTGGTAACCAGATCCTACTACATTCTGCCGAGGAATTTGCGATACAATTGGCCTCATTTTGCATAATTAGAGCCGCTTCTTTGATTTTTCTTTTTTTACCATCCGTTTCTTTTAGGACTACATTTGAATTATTCCATTGAACCTTATGTTCATTCGTATCCCATGCGTGTTTACATATTTGAGATCTATCAAATTCTTATTTTTAATATAAGATTGATGTTTACTTATTCTAACATTTAATGGCCTTGATGTTTCACCTAAATAAAACTGATCGCATTCACAAGGTATTTTATAAATGCAATTCTTTGTCCTTTCTTGTTCATTGTTAGGTTTGGTTTTGGACAAAATAGATCTCAACGTGTTTGTTGTTTTGAATGTTGTTGAAATGTTGGATTTATTTCCTATCCTTTTAAGTTTTTCTGATAATCCTTTTATATACGGTATTGTTATTTTCCCCGTATTATTCCTTGTGTATGCTGTAGGATCTCGTTCTAAGTTGTTCTGTTCTATTCGATCGATTGTTGAAAATTCCTTATTTATAAACGATAAAGGATAATCATTTTTTAATAAAACAGATGTTAACAAATGTTTCTCCTCCAAGAACGAATTTTTTCAAATTTTTAACTTAAAAGACACATTTTTTAAGTGTCTTTTTAAACAGAAACAGTTTTAAATGTCATTTGCAATTCAGTACATATCATATTATTTAACGTTGTTGTTTATGCCACGAATCTTACATTCGGGAAAGTTTTTTATAGCGTTCTTATTGCATCATTCAAATTGTTACAACATAGTAATTTTCATTGTAGACCTTGATAAAGGTGGCAAATAACCACCGAAAGCTTGGAAAGAATGGAATTTTATGAGCTGATGCAGTTTGTTCTTGAAACGGGCCATCTATCATACATGTAAAGAAAACAAACGTTTGGTAAATGAGTATGGCAAAAATTTCCTCATAAAATCAAAGAACATTGTAGAAAATCACTTAAATAATAGCAAGGCTAACTATTCTTAAACTGTTTAAGAAATAATAATAACCTACCACAGTAGGCCAAGAACTATTATTGCAACTTTTTAATTTTATATGGATCAATACGGTATTTCCACAAATATGGCAATCGTCAATCATAGTTTCAATATATAAACCAAGTAAACCAAAATTTGAAGCAGAATCCTATAGACCAATCTCTTTCACGAATGCAATGTGTAAGTTGCTAGAAAAGGACATTGTCAATCAACTCATATGGTATATTGAACGCAAACATCTTATTTTACCTGACTTAGGAAAAATAGATCAACATTAGATAAATTATTATCATTGGAATCAGAAATTCACGAAGCATTTATATGCAGTCAAGAATGTTTAGCCATATTTTTTTATGTAAAAAAGGCTTTTGATACAGTATGGTGCTATGATATTTTAACTACACACCACAATTGGAAGATTCACGGTAACATGTTTGCTTGTATTTTAAACTTTCTACGACAACGATATTTCCAAGTTCGAATCAATATCCATTTATCTGAATCTAAATTACAGAAAAAATTTCTCTTAACAATGTTGTGTCGTACTGCAATGGCACAATTAAAACTCTTTTGTACGCTGATGACTGGTAATTCTATTAAGAAATAAAAACATATTATCTGCTCATAATCGTATTGCTCCAGCTCTTAAGGCGATAGAACCGTGGTCTAACAATATTGGGCTCCAGCTTTCCACCACAAAAACAAAACCTTTACAGTTTTCACGAAAACCAAATCCACAAAAGTTCTCAAATCTATTTTTATACAATTCTCCCATAAAATATACAGAAGAAATAAAATTCCTAGGGATGCAACTGGACTCAAAATTAATCTGGACAAGTCATATACACTCGCTAAGACTATGGTGCCAAGCTGGACTAAACATTATGAAATCTGTATCACATAAAACTTGGGGAGCAGATTTTCCAACTCTAATAAATTTATATAGAGTTTTATTTAGACCAAAACTGAACTACGGATGTGTTGTGTATAACTTCGCAAACCAAGCATTGTTTTTAGGCTACTCTTTAGTATTCAGCCGTTAGACTTGCTCTTGGAGCATATTGCACCAGTCCTGATGGACAGTCTACTCTGTGAAACCGGAGAGCCCACCTTAAACCTAAAAAGAAAATACTTAACCCTATCGTATGTGTCGAATATAAAATCTAACCCAAAAATCCAGCTGCCCATCACGCTGTTGCTACCAGTTCCAGGAAGTCTATCAAAAAGGAAAATGGGGTCATGTACCTTCCTATGAACGAGCTAATAGATACTTATTAGATTTTAATATTGAACTACCACCTATTTATCCTACCTGTGAAATAAATTTATGTTTTCCTTGGGTTGTCCAGTTTCCACTTAGTAACCTAAAACTTACAGCATTATAACAACAATAACGTGATACCCAATTTTTTTAAAACTCACTTTCTTCATGTTCTCACACACTACAAAAATTACCATCTTATGCACTATGCACAGATTGACGCATCTAGGCCATAAATGGAATAGAGCATGCTTTGTGATATTAGGTACATGAATATTGTTTTTGCAGTAGAAACTATTTTCCATAATTTAGGCCCTAACATTTATTGTAGAAAAAAAACTTACCAAATCTCTTATAATATCTAATTAACTTAGTTGTCTGACATCAATTTCTCAGATTTATCCCTCTCATCCAACATTACAGCAGATATATAGCTAATATATTATAATACGTATATATCAAAACAATTTGACAGTAGAGTTCCTCTGGGTCCCGTCACATGTTGGAATATATGATAAGATAACGAAAAGGCAGATAGTCTAGCTAGGTCCGCAGTAACTAGTACAGCCGCATCAGTGGAAAATCTAACGGTGCATTTAGATTTCATACCTTACTTAAAATTGCACAATGTTTGGCAAAACAATGGAATAGAAACACCACTAAATTGATAGAAATAAAATCTTCCGCCCTTCCATGGAACTTCTGGCCTTTAAAGCGACAACATCAAGTCCTAATAACACGTCTCAGATTAGGACACACTTCTACAACATATATATACTTGTTGAAGAGAGAAGAGGAACCAGTGTATTTTGTTTGTGAATGTAAAGTGACAGTGAAGCACATTTTGATTGACTGTCCAATATACTCAGTTAAAAGACTATATCACCACATTCCAAAAACATTAAAAGAACTTCTAGGAGAATCTAAATACGTAGCTGACTTGATAGAATTCTTGAAATCTATAAACTTTCTTAATATATTTAATACAATACATCAATAATTAAAATATATATTGTATACATTATTATGTAATTGATATTTTGTATTTGCCTATGTATGTCTTTATCACTTTTTGTATTCTTCTTATGCTAATAACACTAAGTGGTTGAAGCAAAATAAATAAAATAATAATAATAATGTACTACTACTACTTCATAATTACTAGTAATGATGTAATTATATATCTTTATTATAATGTGCACAATAAATAACAATATAACTCGAATAAATAAATGTTCACCTTCCTTAAAAATTGCAATAATAATAAAGTTAAAAACAAAATGGCCAATTAACCCCTTTAACATTCGACACGAGAGCACGAGAAGTGCTAATTCACAATTACTCTTTCAAGTCAACGCCTTCGTCTCGTTAGCGTCTATTAAAATACATTAATACAATTATTGTCACAGAGAGCTCTAAATTAGAACAAACTTTCAATTGTCTGACTCCAAGGAAGAAACTACTTTCACCTATAATAAAAAGTGGAGGCAGCTGTCTTAACAAATAACTTGATTTTTATGATAGGTGTTCAGTATTAAAATGCGTTATTATATAATGACTGTCAGTAGTAATGTTTAACGAAAAATCTATGGGAAAATAAAATGTTTTATGCCATAACTAGACTTCGGCAAATATGCATATTGCATATTTCATATTGCAAATATTTCATATTTTGGCATATTTGTATAAAAGTTTGCATAAAGTGCATAAAAGTTCAGATTTTTATACTGTATTTGAAAATTTTTAAACATACCAATTTATTTCAATTCTTGTATAAAATTTTGTAGTCATTTTAATCAAGAAATGATCTAAGTACGTAATCTCTACAGGTACAAAACATTTACAATTTCAAAGAAGATCAATTTAAGTAGCCCTCAACATTCTTAGAAAGTCTCGGTCACTGAGGCATTCAGTTATTGGATAATCGCTAAGGGTTCGCTCATTTGCATTTTATGATCTAATCCCCAAATCTATCTACAATTTATTGTATCTTAACATCAGGTAAACGGCTAATAGTTTTGTTCCTAATTTAAGGATTTTCCAAAATCTCCCAGTTTATTGAATTAGGTACCTAAACATTTCTAATATGATGCTCAGATTTGTAAATCATTTTTGTTTTGATATTCAAAGCGTAAACACTCGTTGTGCGTAACAAAAAGGAAGATTGTGATTTTATAATGCCTAAAACATCCAGTGCTTCAACTTGGATTAAACCTTATAAAGAGCTGTCTATGGATATGGGAAAAAATCTACTGTTCAGTCTGTGGCAAAATTGTAAGTATCTAATATTTTCTATTAAATATCTAATATTTCATACATACAGGGTGTTTCCAAATGACACTTACAACATTTGACTGTAGATACTTCTCGAAAAATTGAACAAAACGATATAGTTAATGAGGGGTCAAACTTATTTACTTTTCGAGATACAGGGTGTTAAAATTAAAAAACATTAAATTCTTTTTGTTAATAACAACAATAACTTTATAACCAATAAACGTATTTACTTGAAATTTAGTACTCGTAGGTTGTTTTTAAATGAAAAATAGCTTCCTTTAGTGAGAAAAAATTGTCCATGGTACAATACAGTGGTGTGTATTTAGAAAAATTTTTCACCTTTACTTTTTTTTATGAAGTCAGCTATTCTAAAACACAATTTTTATTGTAATTGAATTAACAAAAAAAAAAAACTTTTGTTGAATTTTAAAATAAGTTATATGATGTACTAATGGTTAGTAACAAAAACTAATTTGTGGATTAATACTGCATTTAAAAACACTTAGCGAGTGTTTTTTTTTTCCAAACCAGTTATTTGATCAACCAAAAACACCTCGTATATTTTTATATTTAAAGGTTGGGTTAAAATAAAGGTTTTTATTTTTATTTATAGATAGCATGTGAGAAGAAATTTCAGATAGACCAACATGTGAGAACTGCTTCACACATTGCCAAAAAAGAAAAAATAGGAGGAAAACATCAAACTTCAATGGCTAAATGTTTCCAATCTACTTCAAAAAAATTAGATGAGCAAGAAACTTTTAATGAAGACTTGTGTCGCGCATTAGTGTCTGCAAACATACCGCTTTCAAAATTAGCAAATGTAAATTTTAGTTTATTTCTAAACAAATATTGCAAACTTAATGTTCCAAGTGATCGGTCTCTAAGAAGAAATAATGTGAACGGGCTATACTCGTCGGTGTTAATTAATATTAAGGAAGAAATTGCAGATAATTATTTTTACATATCTGTAGACGAAACCACTGATTCCTCAGGAAAGTATATTGCTCATTTATTGATTGGTGTTCTTAAAGAAGATACCTTACCAAAATCTCATCTTATTTCATGCCAGCAACTTGAGAACACAAATGCTTTAACAATTTCGCGTTTTATACAAGAAACATTAGCAACTTTTTTTCTTCCGACAACTATTCCTTCTAATAAATTACTGCTTATTTTATCGGATGCTGCTCCTTATATGGTGAAAGCAGGACAAAATTTAAAAATATTTTTCCCAGATTTAATACATGTTACTTGTGTAGCGCATGGATTAAACAGAGTTGCAGAGGAAATACGAAAAAAGTTTTCTCTTGTAAATACCATGATATCCAGTGTCAAAAAAGTATTTCTTAAATCTCCTATAACAATTCAACTTTATAAAGAAATGCTACCTAACATTCCTCTTCCACCACAACCTATTTTAACGCGATGGGGAGCATGGTTAGAAGCAGCTAATTTTTATGCAGATCATTTTGTTAAAAATAAAGAACATAATTGATACGTTAACAGATGAAAGTTCCCAATCTCTTTGGATTGTAAACAAACTTTTCAGAGTAACTTGCTTCAACAAGAACTTTCATTTATAAAATCAAATTTTAGTTTTGTTCAAAAAACAATTACTCAATTAGAATCACCAAAAACTGTCATTGTTCGAAAGTACAGCATTTGCGTCATTGTCGGAACGTTAGAGGTAATATTGGAAAAGATATTTTAGAAAAATTTGAAGCTACTATGGAAAAAAATAAAGGTTACCATATTCTTTCTGAAGTAGTCAGTGTTCTAGCTGGAAATATTTCGGAAACAATTACTTTAGAACCAAATGTTTTGGTTAGTTTGAAAAATGCTCCCGTTACATCAGTTGATGTTGAACGAAGTTTTTCCATATATGTACTCAGACAGAAGCCACAAGTTTTTGTTAGAAAATTTTGAACACCACTTGGTCATTTATTGTTACCATAATTCTAAATAAGTTTATTCATACTTAAAAAATGATGTAGTTACTTAAAATAAATATAAATCTTAATGAATAGTAGGAAATATTTAGTTATGTACATTTTTTTTAAATAAAATTGTTACTGTTTTACGATTTTTTTATTTATTTGTATGCATATTTTGTAAAATATTTGTAAAATATTTGTAATATATTTGTAAAATATTGTAAAATTTTCGGGTAAACACGTGCATATTTATGCGCATATTTTCTACATTTTTATTTGCATATTTGCCGAAGTCTAGCCATAACAGTACAACGTAAATTCAAATATATAGATTTTTACCTATAAAATTGTACAGCATTTTTCTTACCTGAAACAGCTTACACTCAGAGCGTCACAAGCTCAGTTTCTCTTCTTATATTATATTTCTTCTATTTGTTTGTTGCGGACGTTCCAAATTATTTCATATTCTTCAGATCATTCAGCTGATGTATTCTTCTTTACTCTCGTTATATCTTCGATGTTATCGATAGATCTTTTTATTTCTTTTTTTAAGATAAATTTGAATTCCTATTTTTTTTAATATAACTGCGACTTATGGTCTAGGTTGAATAGATTTCCATGATCAGATAAATAAAAATCACTAAGTTCTCGGGAAGAACTGCGTTGAGAATTTAATACTCGCCGTTTCGGCATCCATTTTGTAGCCGTTTTCAAGAGGGATACGGTTCCGTTTGAGTTCGGGGTCTCAATCTGCCTACTCCCCTCACTCGAAACGTACCAGTATCGTGTTGTTCAATAATAGATTATGGGTCAATTTTTTATAGTCAAGCAGCGAAGACTCATCTGAAGAAATTAGATAGGCTAGTAAATAAAGTCTTAAGAATAAGTATAGGCGCACTTAAGAGTACACCCATTTCAAATTTAAACGTAGAATGCAATGAACCTCCACTAAATTTCAGAAGAGATTACTTAACGGAGAAGTTTTTATTAAAAATGTATGCAAAGAAAAGTCCGGTAGTCCAAAAATGCTTCGAGCTCAGTATTTACGATCTAGTCAAGGAATATTGGCAAAAAAGCCTACAATTCCTTATTGAATCGTACAAATACGTAAGGATACAACTTAGTAAGGACATTTCGACTTCAAGAGAATTACCATGTTTTAAAATAGAATTGGACACTTGGACAGCATAAAAGTATGATATCTTAGAGACTACTCAGAATTCCCACAATATATCCGGAATAGCATGTTCCAAGCTGATATAAAGTCTATGTTTCCTAATTACTCATATATTTTTTCGGATGCATCTAAATCAGATTTAAAGGTTACATCTGCCTTTTACGATCCAGATCGAAAATTTAGCACAGTAGTAGATCTAAATATTAAAACCTCGATATATACCGCTGAACTAATAGCAATATTAGAAGCACTTAAATACATTAGTAATTTCTTAAGAACAAAATCTAATTACGTTATATTCTCTGATAGTAAAAGTTCAATACAAAAAATTGAAAATATTTCTAAATATAACAATATTGGATTTAATTATGTGTTATCTGAAATTATAAACCTGGTGGGTACAATGAAATTAAGAGGATCTAATGTAATGTTTTGTTGGATAAAAGCTCATTGTGGAATATTAAATAATGAAATAGTAGACAAAATTGCTAAATGTAATGAACCATCTAAAGAATCAGAATATAAATGTGTAAATTGAGGATCTAAATTCTCATCTAAGGAAAAAAATGTTAAATTCATGGCAAACAATGTACAATTTATCCAACAAAGGATTATATTATAAAGATATAAAACCAAAAATACAGTGCTCAACGTGGTTCAAAAACTCAAATTTTAATAAAGATATGATTAGAATACTATGTAGAATAAGATTTAACCATGCTCTGTCTCCGTTACATAAGTTCAGAATTAATTTAGCTGAAACTCCATTTTGCAAATGTGGCGAAGAAGGCTCAATTGAGCATTTAGTTTTAAATTGCTCATTAAATACACGATGTATAAACCAATTTATAATAAAAATATACGAGTATATCAATAAGGAAAAAATTCTTATTAAAAGACCTTTTAATTTATCAGATTTAATAAAAACCAATAACTTGCATATTTATGAAATAATTTTTCGCCACGTACGTGAAATGAAATTGAATTTCTAAATGTATTATGGTAACAGTGTATATATTTCAAACATAAAAAGTTAGTTATATAAGTCCTTTGTTTTAACCCAGTTGTTAACCTTTCTATCCGTGGTCTAATTTTGTGTTGTGCAAATCGCCTTGATATACCCCAAGCGTAGTATATAAATCAGCAAAACCATATATTTTCCTTTCCTTCCAGTAAAAAAAAAAATAAAAAAAATAAAAAAAAAAAAATAAATAATAAAAAAATAATAAAAAAAAATAAAAAAAAAAAAAAAAAAAAATATAAAATAAAAAAAATTAATGTAGGTACGTACTTATATGTAAGTCAATAGAAGTTAAGATTTTATTGTTGTTACGGGTTCTCTCTATAACAATTGTTTAAAAAATTAATTAATAACTCAAAACATAATAGGCTAATGGACTTTGTCTCTAGTCATAAAATGAAACTACACACACACACAGTATCGTGTTCTGTATAATAAATACAAGAACCGTCAAACGGCACTGTGGTCTCAATCTGCGTATTCCTCAGTGTCAAGTGACTCGACACGATTTCCTTAATAAGCCACACACTTAAGATATTTCTCAAAATAATACATGGAAGACTATACAAAAAAATGGAAGATATAGAAGATACCCAGTTTGGATTCAGAGGAGGACTAGAACCGAGAGAGGCTCTGTCGCTTTTAACGTTTTCGTGCAAAGATGACTAGATATGAACCAGGATCTCTATGTCTGCTTTATGGGTTCTGTACTGGGAGCATTCTGTCGCATGTACTCACTTTGGTAGTGTTACAAACGTAGACAGCAACCAATCTTCGGGTATTACTACTGTTGTATACACTTTGTTGAACAGATTTAAAAGTTTATGCAGTGTTTCTTTGTCAATGCATTTAATCAGCTCGGTGGGTATCTGATCTTCTTCTTTTTGTGCCGTCTTCTAACGAAGGTTGGCGATCACTTCTTTAAACGCTTCTCGATCTTTTGCAACGTGAAATATCTGTTCAACACTGAGGTTAGTCCAATCTCTGATATTCCTCAGCCAAGATTTCTTCTTTCTTCCAAGCCTTTTCTTCCTCTACTCTACCTTGCATGATGACTTGTAGCAGAGAGATATTTATCGTTTCGGAGTATGTGGCCCAGATACGATGTTTTTCTTATTTTAATTGTGTTCATAAGCTTTCTGCCATGTCCAACTCGTCTTAACACTTCCTCATTTGAGACTTTTGCAGTCCAAGGAATCTTCAAAATACGCCTATATAGCCACATTTCGAATGCCTCCAATTTTTTTATAGATTGGGCTTTCAGAGTCCAAGCTTCTACCCCATATAGTAGTTGCGACCAAACATAACATTCGACGAACCTCAATCTGATGGCCATACTCAATTTCTTATTTGTAAACATTGACTGGTATTTTATAAAGCCTTTTCGAGCTATTTCTATTCTGACCTTTATCTCCTGCTCTTGATCTAACTGTGAGTGTATAATTGCTCCGAGGTATTTATATTTGTCGACTCTCTCTAGGGGTTTACCCTCCAATGTCAGTTGTATGTTGTCAACAGGGTTTTTTGAGATCACCATGTATTTGGTTTTATTTATATTCATTGTTAGTCCCATCTTTTTGCTTTCTCTGTTAATGATTTCCAGGAGAGTTTGTAAATCGTCTATATTCTCTGCCATGATTATGGTATCGTCTGCAAATCTTATGTTATTAATGATGCCCTCCAATCCTTACACCTTCAGTTCTTTTCCCATAGTGCCTCCTGAAATAATAGTTGGGAGTACACATTAAATAATTGTGGCGACAGCACACATTCCTGTCTGACTCCTCTTTGAATTTCTACCTGGTTTGTCTCACTATCTTCCACCCGTACGACCGCTGTTTGATTGTAGTACAGATTTTTGATTAAATTAATATCCTTGGGATCTAGGTGTATGTGTTTCAATGCATGTATGAGTTTACCATGTTGGACTCTATCAAAAGCTTTTTGGAAATCTATATAACATATTAATACGTTTTTATTATATTCCCTGCATTTTTGTAATAGTACCGTCATTTCGCACAGTGCCTCTCTTGTTCCAATTCCACATCTAAATCCAATATAATCCTGCTGAATAACTTTGAGTAGTATTTTTAAAGTGTGGCTCATAAGGCTAATTAATCGGTACTCATCGCAAGATTTAGGATTATTTTTCTTGGGTAACGGTAAAAAGATAGATTTTAACCATTCATCCGGGATTTGACCATCGTGGTATATTTTATTAAATAATTTAGTTAGACACTCTATATTTTCATCATTCAGGATTTTTAATATCTCTACAGGAATTTCATCGGGACCTGGCGCTTTACCACTTTTTGAGATTTTAATTGCCTGTTTAACCTCTGATATCAGAATTTTTAGATTTTCATTAGATGGTAATGTATCATTTATTTCTTCCCTATTATCTACGAATAAGTCCTTGATGTATTTCTCCCAAGTTTGTTGTTTTTCTACTGCTGATAATTGGAGATATCCCTTGGAGTTTCGTA